>CM039680.1:1658549-2178549 GCA_022537955.1 Schmidtea mediterranea
AAGAGAGAGATGTTCTCTCCAGTTAATTTGTTATGATCGGCTACTTCTATATAGCCTTCAGTGCAAATTTCGGTGTGGAGTGCGCGTAGACTTTCTAATGATGGGCCTCTTATCAAGCATCCTTCGATACTCATCATTTGATATATTTTTACGTCTAGGTTGGACTATCTCGGACATTTAAGCAGTCGTAGTTAATTTCTTGTGATTTGTGGGTGTATTTTTTAACTTTATAGTCATTCGTTTGCTTTTACGAGAAAATTATGGGATTACTCTCGGTCTTGAACGGCTGTCAGGATATTCGTCCGATATCAAGAAAATTTTTTCCTAAGCTAAAGGGCTTCATCAAGTTGAAATCTACTATTTTAATCGGTTCGCGTTCTAATTCGGATGAGTTTCGCATTTGTCCCTTGCTTTTAACCATAGGTTAACTTGGGTTTTGTCATTTTATTCAATACGGATTTGGTATCATTTGTTGGATTCAATTTCATTTTGGCTTTATTTTATCAGATTGTCTTTATGTTATCAGACTTTATTTTATTTTGGGCAGTAGAATAATTATTTTTACCCATTTTATTCTGAATTGCTAAGTCTTTAAGTGAGGAATTTATATATTTTAATCCATCTAATTAAATCAAGGAAAAGCTCTGTTTATACACAATGGTTTGTACTCTTTAATCAAACGATTATTTATTATTTCGATCGTTTTCGTACATTTAACAAATGAGTGCTTTATTTTTAATTCGTAATTTTTCATTGTTTTTTTTTTTTATTTAATCATGATAATTTTTAGCAATTAACTAAGCGATTCTTTATACATAAATGCTTTAATTCCTAACGTTTTCTTATATTCAACGATGAAGTTTTGGATTGTTAATCAAAGATTATTTTAATTTTTATCAATAGTTTTCACATTTAACTAATGATTAACTTTGTTTAAACTTTTCCTTTTGCTTTAATCAATGAAATTTTGGACTTTATCAAAATTTAATTAAGGGATTTCAATCACTGTTATTCGAAAATCGATCACTTTAATTGATACGTTTCTTTAAATTTGAAATCAATGAATTCGATTCTTAGTTGCTTCATTTTTATCGGGGGTTGATTTTGTTTAGATTCATCAGTACTCGTTTCTTACTCAACATGATCAGACTCACTTTTATTGAAATGAATTATAGCTGAATTAACCTGATAAATTTATTTGCTGTACCCAATCCAATAACTTACGAGCGTTCTTCTTTACCCAACATTTAGCTTAGATTTTTTAGCCATAAACACTTTACTTCTACAATCAATGGTTGCTTTAAATTTTATCATAATCTCCAAGTTATCGACTTCAACCAATTTTATTTATTTCAAAATTTAATACCAAATAAGTTTCACTTCTAATTTAATGGTTATTATTAATATTATCAATAATTTCAATTTTAAATTCATGATTCCCAATAAATTTCGTTTTTTTCAAAATGTTATCAAAATAGTTTAATAACAACGATTTCAGTAATTTAACCCGAGTACCTTTCCTTTATAGGCTTAGACGCATATTGTGTTTCATATTATATTTCTGAGTGCCACTGGACTACTCGGTGTGATAATTTTTAAAGCCGTATGTAACATAATTTTATGGTCGATTTTACAGAATTGAGAACGAGGAGCAGCCGGAGACTTCTTCCTTATTTCTCTTTTCAGCTTATACGGGATAATATTGAACCGTTCGGAACCAGATGCGTTTTGCGCCGTGAGTCCTTCATTCACGGGTACAATATCATTGCGGTTTTTCCACGCACATTACATGCCTCTGACTATGTAGATTTAATATACTTGCTTACTGTGTCGGCTGTGGGCGGAAAAATTTCGACATTAAAATTTATAAAGCCTATAAAATAAGTTAGATATATGCTAGAATAATTTAAATATTTAATAATATTTCTTAATTAGGCAAATAACAGAAATTACCTTCATGGACCATTCCACAAACTTTTCATACAAACCATAAAATTTCATAATAGAAAACATAAATGCCTCTCTCCCAACGGTCACAGTAGTTACAGCGATGCCTATAACGTGGTGTGGAAAGATGGCTCACATAATATTTCCACCTAGAATATAAAACAATTCTCGAATGCATATTCTAAACTGGTCTGAAAATGTTTTAAAATAGTTTTAAAAACAATTCACATTTTCAAATGGTTAAAGTTCAAACTTGGTTTGAAAAAAATGGTTTCTAAAAATGGTTAATGGTTAAGTTAAATGTGGAAAATGGATCAGTATATAACTATTTGTGTGACGTGTGAAATTTGATGAGTAAACAAAATCGACCTTGTTGTTTTCTTAGAAATTCTATTTTTATTCTTTAATTATTTTCGATTTATTCTTTATAATTTTTTTATTTACAATTTTTATTGAATTATTACTAATTCATTTTTCGATTTAAATTGTCACTTTAATGAAATTTAATTGATTTTTCAATATTCGTGAATTTGTTGTGTTTCTTGTTATATTTGTATAGGAATCGTGCGGATCATTGGTGCTTTTTGTTTAATATTTTCTAATTTTATTTTTTATGTTTATTATTTATTTTATTCCTTTATTTCACGATTTTATCGGGTTTACTTGATGTTTCGTGGGTTTTTTAATGCGTGGTTATTTCTGCGTGTGTGTTTTCTGATCCATTTAAACATTTCCAAGGCCTTTACGTTCTGGCCCAACATAAAACACTCGGGGGTCCGTAAATGCGACCCGCAATTTCAATTGATTTCAAAATGATACATACTTTCATTTTCAATATTCACATATTCCATAACAATATCTACGGTAGGTTAATCATCAAGATAAAGATGGACTTTAAGGTCCGGCTAACAATACATAATCAAAATTTGGATAGTTTCAGTTTTAATATCAATCAAGTTTTATAGATCAGTTCAAATCCATAAGATCGTCTGAATTAATCAATCACTGTAAATATATATTTTGGCTTCGATGAATCCCTTGACGGCTTGAAGTTTCGCTTTCGAGCTGGGTTGAATCTGCGGGGTGATTGGATGGAAATCTGCGAGAGTCTTGAAGTTTTGCTAACTTGATTGGTATTTTGGATGGGTGAACTTCTTTCTGAGTTTCTGAATTGGGGTATTTTGCCTTTGTTGTTTTTTGTTAGGCCCGAGGATGAGACAGCATATTAGGAAGTACATGTTAGAGGTATCCTATCGGTAGTATAAGTTCGATTGATGAACTTGTTGTCTGGGTTATTTTTAATTTTGTTTTCCTTGTTGCTTTTGATTGATAGCGTTTTTGGATTGGTTTATTATATGGGGTTTGCCTTTGGCTTTACTTTGAATTTGGTCCTGATAGGGTTTCTAACTTAGGGTTTGTCTTTATCTCTCGTTCTCATTTTATATGGTATTCTCTTCATTATCTTTTTCAGTAGGGTTTTGTACATTATTTTGGTTTTCCTCGATATTCTGTTTTTAGTTCGTCCTTGTTTTTCTTTTGTGGGGCATTGCATACATTGGCGTTTATCTTGCTTGACATTCCTCAATATTGGGGTTACTACAAATTTCTTTGAAATCGGCCACAGTGCTGCCTCTCTTCTGAGGGTTGGGATTTCTCGCATTTTTCTAACGGGTTCTCGTAATTGCATTTTCTCATATTATCATCATTATTATCCACAGGTTTGGGTTCATCTTTTTTCCCCCCTATTTTTATAAACCCGTCGTAAATTTTTTTAATTTATATTTATTTACAGGTTATTTGTTTATTTCAGTGTAGTTTTACCCTTTTTATTCTTTCTCTTTTTCTGGGGTTGAGTGTTTCTCGCACTCCTCTTTAGTTTTGTTTCTGAAAATCTCAATTATAGGATTTGGGCTTTTATTAATCGCCTCGGTTAATTTCTGGGAGTTCTTTTAGTCGTTCTTTGAATTTTCTTTGATTATCTTTGTTGTTATAGATTTTCATTTGGAGATTTTCTTTCTTTCGCTTGCTTTCTTTTAAGTTGACTTTATAATTTCATTTCGTTTTAGCTGTTTGCTTTTCCAGCTTTCGTCCTCGCTTCCTCCTGAGTGTTCTGTTTTGTTAATTTTCGTCTGAGTCTGTTGATGATTTCTTTTTCTCTCTGGTTCTTTACACTGTCTTCGTAGTTGTATTACATATCTCTGTTCGCTTTTTCTCTGCTGTTCTCATTCGTTCTGCTTCAGTTTTTCATAATCTTCAGGATACAACGAGTCTTTATTTCGGCTAATCTCTCGCTTAATGTTCATTTCTCTCTTTTTGATTTCTGTTTCTTCCCATGCTGGAGGTTAGTTTTCGTTTTATCATATTGACTAGTTGTTTTGACTGTAATTAGTTGTTGATTTATCCGGGCGATTTCTGAGTTTGTTCCTCCACTAACTCTTGCCATTCTTTTCTTTCGGCTCTCATCTTTTACTGTAATATCTCAGTGGTTTTTTTCTTGCTCGATTGGTTTTACTATTGAATTGGGCTTGGTAGTATTCTCCGTCTTTAGATTCATTCGGATTCTATTTCATTTGGATTCATACTAAATATACATCGATTACTAATTTTGTTTTTATCGTTTTTATATTTTTATTGTCTTTTTACACTTTTAAAAATTTTCCTCTTTAGGTTTATATTGCCCGCTTAGCTCCGTTCTCCGAATCCTTCTCGGGTTCGGGGTACTTGGTTTAAAATTTCAGTTGGGTAATAATGACATAGCAGGATTGGTGGTCGGTTTTTGTACATATTTTAATTCTTCTAGCAAGGAATTTTGAATATATTGTATCTCTTCGTCTAGAGAATAGGCAGATAATTCTGTAGTTTTTCGGTTAATTCCTCCATCGCGTTTCTAAACCGATGCGTGTTTCTAAACGCTTTTAGTTTTTCAATTTTCTTTTCTCAAATTCTGTTTCGTTTTCCTCGTATCCTTGCTTTTCGCTTTTATCTCTGCTTCACTTTGTTTTTTCACTGATCGTTGACTTCGAGTTGAATGTCTCCAACTGAATCTCTTTAAAATCTTGTGACTCCTCGGTGTCCGTTCACCTCTGCTGGAGTTCCTGTTATCCCTCACTGTATTTTAATTGTTGGATTTGTCGTCTTTCCATCAGTTTGTTCATTTAAGGTTTCCAGTATCTTCTGATTTAGTTGATCAATCCATTTTCTGTGGGCCTTCTTCGGTTTTTTATGAATCTGTCTATGTATTCTTCTGATTCGTTCGTTTGAATTCTATGTTTGTATTTGGTTACTGTAACGTCGAGGTGTGTTTCTTGCTTCTTCAATCTGCTCCCATGCTCCATCTTTCGGTATTCAGCAATTTCTTGTATCGTACTTATCTCTTTTTGGCTTCCTGATACTGGTCCTTCCATTTCCTGCTATCAATTTATCCAACTTTCTTTCTTTCCGTTTTTATTTTGTTGTATTCGTCTTTTGTCGATGACTTCGTCTGCTCGATTTGCAATCTCTTTTACTCTGGTTTGTTGGTATACAACTTCCTGCTCTAATTTCACATATATAGCTAGATATGTTTGCGTTTGCGTCTCCATAATTTGCATCTATTCGCCATTTTCTTGTTGATCGTTATCTGAGTCAGCATTCTTTTTGTTCTATCGTCTCTGGGCTCCTCTTTCATTTTCCTTGCTGGTTTTGCCCTTGGTATTCTCAGTTTAATTGATCTCGATCTTTGCGTTTTCCCATTTACGCTTTGTACGGCTCTTGTTCTATTCTCTCTTCGGCTTATTTGCTGAATATAATGTTGATCGCGATTCCCATTACTTCTTGATGTTCTCTATCTTCCGCCATTTTGATTTCTCCAATATCGGCTTGTCTTTTTGCCCATTCTTTGGCTTGGTTCCATATGGGCTTCTTCTTTGTTTTCTCTTTCGGTATTGGGTGCTATTTCAATTTTCCTCCTGCATTCTTGCCGTATGATTTTTATAGTCTCCTCTCCTTCTTCTCGTATCTCTGCTTCTTTGTCTTCTTTCACTTCTCGCCAATCTTTCGTTTATTTCAACCTTTGTTGGTCTGCTTCCTCTTGCCTAGGGTTTGGTATCTCTTTTCCGTTTGATTTTTGATCTCTAGTTTGGTTCTGCATGAATTCCTTCATCATTCCTCTTCCCCGCTCTTGGTACGTTTTCTTCTTTTCCTTCGGGAAATTATTTTTTTTGTTCTAGTTGTTTTTCCCCTTTCTTCTCATCATTTTCGTTTTTAGAGTCTCTTGCACTAAAATTCCTCTTCCTGCGATTAGTCAGCATTTCTTTTAATTGTAACGTTCTTATGTCTCCCATAAACTCTACTTTCCTCACTTGTTATTTTATTTGATTTTGATTGATCTTTGATTGTTGGTGACACGTCTTCAGTCTCCTTTCACAATTCTTTTGTCTCGTTTAGATCATAATTGTTTTCTAAAAATATAATTATTCGATTATTCCCACTTTTCATCATCTCAAATTTTTATCCATATTTACATCGTCTGTATTTTTTTTGTGGTTTTTGAGTTTTTACAAATTTTTTTGTTTTTTACGTTTATCTTATTTACACTTTTTAACACATTGTTTTGTTTTTATTTACTGATCAAGCGAAACGGATCCTTTGATTCCGCCCGTTTGATCGGCTTTCTACATACTGGAACAATATATTGACTTTTATCCCGCACGCTTCCACATGTGACCATATGTCCACACGGCTAATAATTATTTCTACATGTTTCTGCAAAATGTTACACATTGTACTGCTCCAATACGCTTCTTTTATTATTGATTTGTCTCGATTCTCTTTTGGTTTCTCTTGATATCGCTTGATTGCTCGATTACCTGTTGTGTTTGGAGTCACCACTCTAAATTATTAGCTAATCTTTCTTCTGATTATTTTCCTCATCTTTTTTGAGTATCTACTCCTGAAATAGCATTTTGGTTCTCGTTTTTTGGTCGATCTAAGATTCTTCTATTTGCTGTTCGTAATTATTATTTCGATATTCTTTTGATCTTTTTCTTGTTTATACATACATTTTCTTGTGCTTTAGTTTTGACATTCTGATCATGGTATTGGTTTGTTGATTTTTTGAATCCTTCGCACATTATTCTCTGGCTGTTTGACATATCCTTACCTCGCAAATTCTGCTGCTCTTGGATTTCCTTTGAAAGTTTTAATTCTCCTCTTCAAAATGTTTATTTATAGTCTTTTTTCCATATTTAGTTTCGTTGCATCTTCGAAATTCTTTATTATCGTTACTTTTTTCTCGCTCCTTTTCATCACTGTCTACTTCCGATTGTCCGAAGCTTCCTTCTGATCCTGTTCCTGGCTTGGTTTCTGACGTCAATATTAATTCTAAAATGGGCCAGGTTTGAAAATTTCCTCATTGTTCTCGTTTGCTGTCTCTCCCTTTTCCCAATTTTGGCGAGTTTTCCTTTTACAATAGATGCATGTTACTTCGTCTGGTAGTTCTGGTGTTCCGTAAAATAAAATCCTTCTGCCCATTTCTTTGCTTGCCGGTCGGTAAATACTTTATTATCTTAAACGTCAATATCTCTGTCCTCTTTCTCAGTTCCTTCGTCTCTCACTTTCCTTTGGTGAGTATATGCTTTTTATGATTTGCGTTGCCGTCTTGTTTCGTCGTAGTCTTTATAGTAATATAATTGCTTGTGCAGTGTATTAACTTTCTCTCCTCTTCCGGTTTTTTTCCATAGTCTCGTCCATATCGAATCTGGTCCTTCTCTCATCTTATCGCTTATCTCATTTCGTTGATTCGCTTGCATCTAAATATTGTCATTATTTTGAATTTTTGGTTTTTCTGGATTTTTCTGATTATTTGTAATTTTTTGATTTTTATTTGATTTTTATTATTTTATTACATTTTTACACTTTTCTTTTTTTCTTTCTCTTTACAAGCGTCTTGTCCGGCTTTCACTTCTAATTTTATATTACAGATTTATCTTCTCGCAGGGGAAATCCTTCTCCTCTCAATCGTTTGTTGTTGATAGAACGTGGTGTTTCCACATTGCTGTATTCCATCAGTTGTTGGCTTCCCATCTGTGGGTTAATTTCCTGTTCTTGATTGGATTACGATAATCCTTTGTCTTTCATTGTTATATCAATATTTTGTTTAAAAGGCATGTTATAATCTCATCATAATCTCCTCTTCCTACTCTGATGAAGACACTGATATGGGTACCCTGTTGCATTCCATCTCCATTCCGGATATAATAATGCCCAATTTGTAATCATTTTCCCAACTGTATATTGGTGGACGTCTAGGATTCTCTTGTGTTCCATTTTTTGTCTCGCGATTCCTGCGAATCATCGGTTATTTCCATATAAATGGTGCTGTAGAGTTTTCTGGCTATCGAGCTGTTGGCTTTCTAGTTCCTTTATGCTGTCTGGTAATCTGTGCATTTTTTTCCATTTTCGGCATTTTCTTCGAGTGTGATCTCCTTGGCTTCTCTGAATTCTTTTTGGACTCTAATATTTCTTTTTATTATTGCCTTTTGTGCATCGTTTTCTGTCCGTAGGCCTTTTAACTTTTCCATCGCCACATTCCTATCGTCTTCACATCATAATTTGGTGTGTTCGATACTATTTTTCTATCATACGCTTTCGCATCTCTCCGCAATTTGGTAGTTTGTATATGGCAATTGAATCGTATCTAAGGACATTTTGACTGTTTTTGGCCGCTACATTCGTTCCAATGCTCCTTTAATTTGAACTTTCTCTTTCCTGTCGAGTTGTTTGCGCATATCTTCCATATAGATCATATCTTTTGCTCTCTTCTGGATTCCGATGTTCCCTTCTATTTTATCGCATTCGTCGAATGAATCCACAGAATTCCGCATTTTTCCTCTCTCTTGAATGCAACACCTTGGGGATGTTCTCTTTCATAGTCTTTTTTGTTATGATAGTTTGGACATTTCTTTCGCATAATATCTCGTTATATTCGCATTCATTTTGCGTGAACTTTTCGCTTCCTTCATAGTCCTTTCCATTTCACATTCTTTTACTCGGCTTGAGCTAATAGATTTATTTACTTTTTAATTGGGTGGCTTTAATCATTGTGTAGGGTCTTCATTCTTTCGATCATTTCGTCACATCCAGCGGCAATTCGGTTTGTTTTTGTTTCTATACTTCTATCGTACATCTGTGCATTTCTGCATCCGCATTTCGTCCTGTTCTCGCTCCAATCAGTAATTCTTTAGCATTTACAACACTTTAGTCTTTCTTTCTATATCGTTCACTAGCCTGTTGCATTTTTTTCCTTCATTAATCCCGATCTTTCGTAGTTTTCGGATGGGATTCTCGCTTCTCTACTTCTTCGATGATTGTCCCTGCATATCTACAAATATTTTTCTGATTACCTTGACGTTGCTTCGTTTTCTGTCGTGTTATTTATACATATTTTACAAGGTACGCTTTATTTTTTACTCTACTGTTGAATCCGGTCTGGTGAATTCCTGACATTGATCGCTATCCATATCCTCCACCCAACTTGCCTGGATCTACGCGCTGTTGATTGTACGTAGTCTTCTAAATTTCCGTCAGCTGCCATCCTAAACTGATCTGCTAATTGCTCGTCTTATTCTCTGGCAATTGTAGTAAGTTTTTTGTTTTGCTCTCTAGTCTTATGGCTTGTTGTAGAGACCTCTGTTCACACTTTCTGTTAATACAGATGAGTATTTGTCACTGGGCTTTGCGCATTGTTTCGTTATTAATGTCATTAATTCACCTTGTCGTTTCCTGCTTGCCTCAATTCCTGGATTTTGGTATATTCCTTGATTTTAATTCTTACAATCTCTATCGGTTACATTGGGCAGCTGCTGTTGTTGTTATTCCATTCTGCGAATGGTGGTATTCTCACTTGATTTGTTTGATTGCATTGTTCGGATTCCTCTGTTGATTATAACACATCATTAATTCATCTGCGATTCTCTCTGTTTGGCTATGTTCTCTTAACGCATTTTGTACGTTTTACATATGTATACGTATTATTACTTAACTAAATACTACATAACTTCTTACACTTATTCAACGTCTTCTTTCTCGTTTTACACCATCGTCCTCCGGGGCCTCTATACGCCAGTTCGTATATCCCCTATTTCCTCGTTGTTTCTGGTATACTAAATTCGTGACCATTGTTTTGGTGCTTCGATAATGGGCGGTTCTTTTACCAGAGTCTGCTTGTACAGAGTTTCCTATGATCTTCATATTCCTCGGTTTTTTTGCATCGTATTGTCCAATTCGATATCATAGTTGAATCTTTTCAACCGCTGGCCATAATCTTTTTTCGCTTGGCTTTCTTTGCCATTTGGTAGTTCCTTCGCTAGTTGAATTATTATCAGCATTACTACGCTGCTTTAACAATTGGCTGTTGTTATCCAGATATTTTAATCATGTAATTCTTTTCGTTAGGTGCATGGTTGTGCTTTTCCCCTTGCATTGGTTGTCTCATTATTCCTTTTTTGGTTGTACATTCCTTGAGTGCTTTCTGAAGTTTAATGCTTCGTGATTGAAAGGTGGCTGTCGTCATGATCATTCCTTTTTCCATGTTTCGTTTTTTCCTCCAAGTGGTTTTACTATAGGTGATCTGTTTGCATTTGATTGGAATTGGTTTCCTTGTTATCGTTCTCCCAATGCTCATGAGTTCCTTTTTGGATATTTATTACATATTTTCCCAGTCTTTCTTTTTGTTGGGATTCTCTACTTTTGATTCTTAATATTTTGCTTGTTTTCGCATTGGGATTCTTTGTTTACTTCGTTTCGTTTCTTCTAGGTTCGTATACGAGAATTTTGCTGATAGGTTTTTCACCTGTGTTTCTCAATTACTATTTCTTCTTCATCGTTGCTGCATTTGGACTCTATGTTTATTATTACTCTGCTTTAACTTTCTCTGATCTGTCGTTTTGATACGGTTCTTCTCTTGTTTCTTTTCCGGACGTTTGTCGTAGTTTGATTCTAGTAGTTTTCTTGTTATAATTTACATAATCATCTCTTCCTTTCTGAACATGTAACTTATACTTCCCACGCTTTCTTTGGTTGGGATAGGTATTTTTGATTTTTGCATATCTTCGTCTTCGATTGACTTTGATTCTTTCATTTATCGTTCCGTTCTTTTTAGTTTCGAATATACGACTTTCTGTGATAGGTTCTTTGGCCCATTTTCGACTTTATCTCTTCTCCACTCTTTGGACTGATTCTACTTTTATTTTATTTCTTTATTTTCATCGTACTCGACGTTTGATGGCTTTCTTTGGTGTTCTTGTGATTTTCTCCCAGGGTTTGGCTAATGTGCATGCTTATTATTATATCATTGTTGGCACATATTATATATTCCGACATTTCCCTTCTTAGGCTTCCATTCCATTCTTCCTGCTTTCATATTCATTTCCAACAATCGTAATTTATTTTGTATACACACTTGTTCATACTGTTTTATTTCCTTTGTTTATATTATCTTCGCAATTTGCCTATTCCTGGCTTTACTTGGAATTTTTACGTTTTTATCTTTCTGTGGCAATCTCTCCATACATTCTTTTGGTGGTTTGGCATGCTGATGAGTTTTCGGATCGATTCCTCTTTCTGGTGTTCCTATGGAATCGAATTGACAACTTATGCTTGTATTCATCGTCAGTTGTAGGCATTAGTTTCCTTGCTTCGCTTCCTTTCTCATTTATTGTTCGTATTCTGAAACGATTTTATACTCCTTCGTCGATTTTTTCGTCGGCTTCCAGTTAACTTGAATGGACGTGATTAATATCATTATTTTTTGTAGCAGGTCGGTCGGCTTTTGATTTTTCCTTTGTTGTAGTAGCATCATCCCTTTGTCTTTCGCTTTCCTCGTTATTGCGTTCGTCGTTCTGGACGTTCCTTCGTTAAGATGATTCCTTTTTCTTTTTTTTTTGTTGTGTGGATATTGTTTTTCCCGTATCTAGCATTTGATCGCCTTGATCTTTGCTGTTGTCACGTTCCTCCTTTTCATTATCACCTCCACCGGGGTCTCCTTGAAATCGTCGTCCTCGACATTTATATTTCATTATTTTCCTCGTATACTTTTATTCTTCTCGGCTTTTATATCGTCCATTCTTCTTATATCTTGTTTGCTCGATTTGCCCTCTTATCTTGCTTTCCGATGCCCTCTTGTATTATATCAATAATTGTTCCTTTCTAATCTCCGATCGTACTGCTCTTTTTGGATATTCGGTGAATTTCGTCCTTCCACTTCAACATTGCTTTTATGTCTTTGGGAAATGGGTAGTTCGAGGCAATATCGTTTCTTTTTAATAGGACATTTCTGTTTTCTTCATATAATTCAGATGAATCCCTTTAAGTGGTGAACCTTCGTAGGTCCATTTCATCAAGATTGGCTGTTGCTCGTCTTGTTTGGCGTCATAGCTTCCTAATGTTTGGATTGTTTTAACCATCATTTCTCTCTCTCTAATTGTCGCATTACTGGTTATAAATTTTTGGCACTTGCTTGTCTCGATTTCAAAGTGCCATAGTGTAGTACATTGTTTTCTCCTTGTCTTTTTCTTTGACGATGTCGTTTTTTTAAATAGTTCTCTTCAGAACTGTCGTAGAAGCATCTGCTGCAACTGCGAAATTAAATGGTGGTTTGTCCCTCTTCGTTGGTATAATTTTGAGGCGTGTCCGCATTTCTGCTAAGTTGGATTATATCCATTATTCTTTGAGTGTTCTATGCTGTAGCGCAATATGTAAAGGTCCGTTTTCCTTCACATCTCATAGTGAAGATCCAATGGGTAATACTTCCTTGAACGGTCCATTTCTGGTGGGCTTCTAGCTCTTTAGGCCTAATCCTTGCGATTTTCCCCGCTTGTTTACTATTCTCACCATCTTTTCTTCGACCTTCTGGCATTCATCTCTCTATAGCTTTTAACTATTATACTCCATCTGTCTACATATCTTGGTCGGTTCAGGTTATTTTAGATTCCTCTGTTTTCGGTCTCTACTGTATTTATTTGATATGCTCTATTTTCCGCGACATCGTTAAATCGTTTATACTCAGTCTGTTGAGTTTGGTGATCTAGTTTGCATACCTCGATTCTCTGGTTTTTTGTTACTTGTTCTCGGTATCGCTTTACATCTACTCACGTTCACGTAAATACGGTCTGGTCGAGTGGTTATTGACTAATTTAACTCTGCGCATGTTCTCGTTTCATACATGCTCTTCAAAAGGTCCTTTACCACATCTTGAATTTCTGGGCTACTCCTGGGATATTTCTGGCGTCGCAATTATTACCAAGTTTCCAACTGAAAATTATGCTCACGTACGTCTCGCTTTTTTCATGTAATTCTTGTACTCTCTGATTAAATCTAATATTCATCCTGCTGTTTTTCCGATCTCTTGCATTCTGATCTTTGAATCCGTTACATAATCATCAATTCCATATACTGTGATTGGGCGGTTTGATATTCTAAGTCATAATCGCATGTTTGCAATTCTCTGCCGTAACATTATTTAATGGACTCATTTTTGTTGCTGAGTGTATTGACTTCTATAAGCCATAAGGCATAGATTTATTATATCTATCCCAATCCTTTTGGTGTTGCTTCACATAATTGGACATCATTTCTATTAATATGCCGTTAAATATCGTCGGTTTGACCATTTGTTTGCGCGATGGTACGGCGATGTTTCCTCAGCTTCGCAATTCTGAAGTAATTTGTAACTTCCTCTAATGAATTTTCGCTCATCGAAGTTGGTTTCCTTGTCAGTTTTTAGACATTGTTTGGGCTGTTCCGTATCTACAGCAATTTCTTTACTAGGATTCTCGCTATTGTTCTAGCTTTTTGATCTGGTATTGCGAATGCTTCCGGGAATTTTGATAAATAATTGTCCTTAATCATGTAAAATATTCCCATCGTTGGTTTCGGGTAATGGTCCTACTACATCCATTGCGATCATTGTCATTGGTTCTGGTGGAATTGGCATTGGCTTTAAGCGGTGCTTTCAATTTACTTCCTGTGCTTTTTCTGGTTGGCACATATCAGACAATTCTTTATCCACCCTTTTACGTCCCTCTCCGATATTGGCCAATAAATTTTGACGCAGTCTGCTTCCGTCTTTTTTTGCTGACATGTGTCCTCCAAGTTTTTCCATCGTGATATTGCATCACTACCTCTTTTCGTCTACTCTCCGGTAAACAATAAGTCGTTTCTTCTCAATCCATTAATATAACCACCTTTTCCTCTATAGTATATCGGTCTGTGTTTCTCCATATGCTCTCTTAGTTTACTGTTGTTGTCAAAGATTTTCATATCGTTAGTTTCTATAAATTCGATTATTGTTTTTAACTCTTCGTCTTCTTTCTGTTCATTGTTTTCAAGCTTGTAAAGTCCGATGTCCTTGCGATTATCAGCATATGCGTCTTCACCTGATGCATCAGTTCCTCAAATACGCAATCTTGACATAGCATGCTGCGTGGCGTTCGCTTTTCTGATTTGAAATTTTATATACGGCGAGTATTCTGAACTGCATCGCCCATCTCATATAAACTACTCGAGGTATCTTTGTGTTGGCCTACATTATGGTTGGAATGATCTATGGTGATGTATATCTCCGTGACCCCATAATAAATATTGAATGTTTAATAGGTCTTGGATTATGTAATGCTTCTCTTTCGGTCACGAGAGTTTCTTTTCATGTTTCTTGACGTTCCGACTATAATATCCAATAACTTCGTTCTCTTTTCTCGTCATCCCATTGTCCTAGAACTGCTCCGATGCATATCCACTTGCGTCAGTTGCTAATAAAAACGTTTTCTTAAAATCCGGGTGTTACGAGTATGGTGCTGATATCAGTTTATCTCTGAGTGTTTCAAAGGCTGTTTGTTTGTTCCTCTTCCATATAAACGGGTATCTTTTTGGTTAATTCTTGTATTGGTTTCGCAATAGTTGCGTAATTCTTGATGAACTTTCGATAATATCCACATAAGCCTAAGAATTCTTGCACTTGCGTGACTGTCTTTGGTGCAGGGCAATTCTTTATCTTTTCGATGTTTCTTGGATCTGGTTCTTTGCCTTTTGCTGACACAATATGTCCTAAGAAGGTGACTTTTTCCTTTGCCCAATCACATTTTGATGGTTTCAATTTTAATTTTCCATTGTCTCAGTCGAACGAATACATTACGGATATCTTTTAAATGTTGCTCGAAGGTGCTAGAATAAATTAACAAATCATCAATATATACCATACATTGTTTAATGCCGTGAGTTACAAAATTCATACATCTCTGAAATGAAGCTGGTGCGTTGGTTAGTCCGAAAGGCATTTTCTTAAATTGATATAGGTCTTTTCCAATTGTAAAGGCAGTTTTCTCTCTATCCTCCTCTTTGACCTTTATCTGCCAATAACCACTTTTTAAGTCTAGCGATGTAAAATAAGCTGCTCCGTGTAACATTTGTAACATCTCGTTTATATCTGGTAGCGGGTATGTATCCCGTTTTGTTACCGCATTGAGTCGTCGATAATCTATACAGAACCCCGTTGTGTTCCGTCTTTTTTCTTTACCATGACCACTGGGAATTGCCATGGCGAGCAACTTGGTTCGATTACTCCTGCGTCTAACATCTTTTGAACTTCTTTTTCTGCTACAGATTTTTGAGCTTCTGCCAATCGATATGGCCGTAGTGTTATTGGAGTATCGTCTGTTAGTGGTATTGTATGTTGCGTTACATCGCTTGTACCGAGATCTAAGTCAGATGCTGCAAATATATCCTTAAATTCCATTAGCAGTTTTTGTAGTTGTTCTTTCTCGTTTTCGTTTAGTAGCTGACTGTCGATTGTCCATAATTCTTCCTCAGTTCCTTCAGTTTTTGCTGTTGGAAGTTCAATGTCCATCATCGGTGTTAGTTTTCCCAATCTTTCGTTTTCATAGATAACTTTATCTTCCTCGTCAAAATTTGTAATGTTGATCGGAATTTCACTGTTGTCGTTTACATACACTATCTCTCTGGCTAATGGCAGTTCCTTCTTTTTCTCAAATTTGTGATTAGGTTCAAAAATCATTTCTCCTCTAGTTTCCTCATTCACTTTCACATAGCAAATCATTTGTGTGCGCCCTGGCACTACTATTTTCTCTGAGCATCTCACCTCTGATTTCAGCATACATATTCGTCCGGTTTTATCTCTCAGCTCCATTGATCCTAGATCTATTATTATCTCTTTTAATAATTCTGGCATGAGATCTGTTCCAATTATACAATCTGCGCTCAATCTCCTGATAACTGCTAAGTACGTGTTGATTTTTACATTTTTATATTCGATTATCGACCAGATTTTTCCGATGACTGCTACCGATTCCTTGCTGCAAGTTATTACATCCATGTTAGCTTCTTCTATACATGGCCACAATCTTCCGGGTATTTTATCCATTTTTATTGCTGAGATGTTTGCTCCGGTATCAATCATTGCTTTTATTTCTACCCCATTTATTTCTATGGGTACCGTTAATGTTGGTCCAGCTAATGTTTGTAACATAGCTATAGTCCGAGTTTCTGGATCCTGATCCACACTTCTTGATCTTTGGCTGGTTCTTGGCACTAAGTCTGCCCAATTTGGTTCGTATGGTACTGGATAAATATTTCGTAATGTTGTTGATCTTGGTATTGGTACTTGTCGTTCTACTGGCCTGTTTCTCTCTACTGATGATGCTGCTTTCTTTAAACATTCATATACTGGTGGTGGATGATTATAATGTCCACTATGTCTTGTCTTTCGATTTTCCCATTGTTTGAGTTGCTCTTGAGTTATCATTTGTGTTCCTCCTTGGTTTTCATCATTGTCGCTGTTATTACTGCTATCATCTCTGAAATTTATCCATCGTTTCCAGTTACTCGTTTTTTGCCGCTTCATTCTGGTTTTCTCGGCTTCTAGTCTCATTATCGCTTTAAATTTTCGTCCAACTTCCTCATCGGTACCATTCATTTTAGTTAGAATTCCTACTAGTCTTTTTATCTTGTGAATATCTTTTGAGTGTCCATGTAATACCATTGTCTTTGCTAAAAACGGTAAGAATCCAATTGCCATTTTCCAGTTGATTTTTCTCTCTCTTTTGTAGATATCGAAACATGCTAACATTTGTGTTATGATTACTCTTACGATTTGAATGATAAGTATTATTCTAGAATTCCTGCCATCATTTGTCCGAAGATTAAGAATCTTCCCCACATGGCTTTCATCATATTAGCTGTAGCGTGTTGAAAATGATCCGGCGATAGTAACAATTCGTAGTTGGGTTTCTCTCCATAGTTGTTACCTCCCGTTATAGTTACAATGTTGGATAATATTGCTTGCCTTTGTGCTGGAATAATAGATGTTCTCTGGCTCGTTCCAGATCTTTTGTTTGGTATATTCCACTCTGTGATATATCAACTGGTTTGAATTCTGCTTCGCTGGCCAATTCTGTTAGTCCAAATATTTTTGGTGGTGCTACAATTACTCGGGTTGGGAACTGTAACCAACTTCCATCTCTTATTTCAAATAATGGTCCATATACATTACTACAACTGAACATATTGGGTACAAATTTCTCTGGGTTTATCATCCTTGTTACTGGTTGAGCGAATCTGATTTTTCCTTTATGCATTATCTCTAATTCGTTTATGCATTTATCTCTTGGAATTGTTGAATTCTCTGGCAATTTTGCAATTGTCTTTTCACATTTGTATGTGTACATAACTTCTCCAACAATTCTCCCAAAATATCCTTCCTGGAGTGGTAGTAATGGAATTGCGTTATCCGGATTTGTGATTGCCATTGCTAACTTTGTTTTTAATATTTCTCTGTTCAAGATACAATCATTTTTAACTAAATCGTAATATATTTTCTCTGTTGATGCCAATCCTTTGTGATATAAGAAATCCATCTTGTTATTTATATAGAGATATAGTTTCACATCCTTGGGGTCTATTTGCGCTTTTGCGTTCGGTATTGCTGTTCGTGATAAGAATATTCCTTTATAATTTGTACTAGCTACCATTTCGTCGCATTTGCTCACCATTCGTCCTTTTATAAATCTCATTCCGATTGTGGTGTCTGTTGATATTACTACCGTTGGTGTGACCTCTGATCCAATGGTTGTGGTAATTGTTGGTTTTCCGATTCTTCCGGTTCTCCGTAATTCATCTAATGCACTTTTTTGAGTGTTAGTTTCGGTTTCTCTGTGCACTTGTCCTTGCACTTCATCAAATATTGCGCTCTTCAATAAAGTGAGTCTACAAGTTCTGGTATCGGCGTGATATACAATCGTTGACATTCCCGTATTACATGATCTATCTGTTGCTAAACATTGAGGGTACTTCTTCATTGCTTGCGTATCTGGATCAAAATATCCTTGATATTTCTCCAACTTTACTTGGTAGCTTTCGATCACTACTACTCCTTTGACCAATTGATTTAATAGGGTGTACTCTCCTCCTTGACACGTTCCGTCTCCAGCCGTTATTCTTCCCGCCGCGTATACTCGGGTAGTTTTTATCTTTCCTTCTTCGGCTGCTACATTTACTCTTCCTGCTATTGAGATGCGTCCTGTCGTGAATCCTTCTTCACATTCGCTCCGCGTTACAGAAACCACTGTTGTTTCCGTTCCAGCTTCTATAATTGTTGAGTGTGAGTGATGTCCGCAATGAAATGCTACAATTTTCCTTGTTACTGAGCATTCTTTTATTTCCGTTTTAATGAAATCTACTTCTTGGTATACGTTATAAGATACTGCGGTTGCTGTTGTCTGTAATCTACCGGGATTTGCTGCTTTGCACTCTTCCGTTTCTTTTAATGAGTATTTATCACCAATTTTTATATTGTCACAGTCGTATACTACAAACGGTTCTACCCCCCTTTCACGCACATCATCCATATGAGTATTGTGGTGATTATCGTATTCATCCCTTTTCTAGCTGTTTTTGGATCGCTTGCATTAATCGTTGTTTCGAATTCCGTTAATAACTCTTTTAACTTCGCTTGCATTATCTCGGTTTGATCATCTTTACTTACCAGATTTATAAAGGCTTGCCATCCACCTTGAGTCAGGATGAATGGTTCGATTACCTTCCTGATAATGTCTGTTATTGCAAATTCATATCCGTTTGGGTTGTATCTTGGAGTTCGCTTTCTGTATATTACTATCGTATTGTACATTAGGTAGGCCATTCCTACCAAATATCTGTTTGGGTCATCAGATCGTTTCGTTAAGTGATTTATTATCAACAATAATTCCTCTGGATCTCTGGTTGTGGTTCGTACTTTGTTGTCCATGATTTTATTTATTATTGGTTTTATTGCTGCCCAAAGCTGTTTCGCTTCTGCACCGATATTATTGAGTTTTAAATTTCTCTTTATTTCTGGGTTTGCTAATCCCAGCATATCAGTTATTAGTCTGTTGATCCATTTTGCTCCTTGTTCTTGGCCTTTCAGTTTTCCCTGTAACTGCTTTGTCACTTGACTAAGCTTGTTCAATTTCGTTGTCAATTGATCCATCTGCATCTGTTCTTTAGTTTTCCTTTCTGGAGCTGGTTTATCAATTTTTGGTCGTCCTCTGGATTTCTTTTCCATTGCCGTACCTGTTTCTTTTCGTTTGGGTTGTTCATCTGTTGTTTCTTTGGATGTTGTAGCTCCTCGTTCATTTATCCAATTATCCCATTCATCTCCTGTCGAGCTTCGGCGTCTTCTCTCTTCCTTTTTATTTTCCTCTTCGGTATCTGGCTCTATAATTTTCTACTGGTTGTCTTTGACCACATACTAGCTCGTCTGGTTCATCTGTTATCAGATCGTTTTCATCTTCTGTCATGAACAAATCTCTTGATTCCGGTATTCTCCGGGTTGTTTCCTCGTCCACGATATCATTTAGATCATTTAATATCTCTTCATCTCCTGTTGTGATGACGATTACTTCATCTGCTGCAGGTGGAACTTCTGGCGTATTTAGACTCTCTTGTCGTCCTATTGGCGTTTTCGTTCTGATTTCTCTTTTATTGAGTTCTCTACCCGCGATCTTTGCTACTGTTAATACATTTATTAATCCCAATTGCATTTGCGTAACTCCGATTTCGAGATCGTCGTCTAATGATCGTCCTTGGTATTGTAAATGAAATGGCGGTTCATACGGTATTCTCTTTTTCACTTCACTCACTTTGGCAGTGATGTAGAATTCTCTTTCGATTGGTTCGAAATCTGGCATCATAATTTTTAAAGTATACTTTTCTATTGCTTCGGCTGCCCATTCGGTGTGTTTCCATTTTCGGATAATTTCTCGGAATTGCTCTGGGTACCACGCATACATTCTCCGATACTCCTCTATTTCCTTTACGATATTTCGCAGATTCTCCACTCTGCTACAAGAATCGATTATCCATTTTGCTAAATCTGTTACAGTTCGTCTTTGATTTTTGGCTCCGGTTCTCAATATTGCTGCTAACTCTCTGCACTTTTGCGTTTCTGTTAATCTTGTTAATCCTTCCTCCACAGGGTCGTCTATATCTGTGGGCAAGTATTTTGTTCCTGGTATTCGTTTCTCGAGTACGCTGATTCGCGGTCTCGCTTGTTCTTGTTGAATTCGTATTTTCATTTCTCGTTCTGTTTCTACTTCGATCGTGATGTATATCGTGTCGTCTTTTACAAATTGAGGTGTTACATATTTTTTCAACAGAAATTGTGGTACTCCTCCTGCGACATTTTCAGTGGATTTTGGCTTCTGGCTTATCATTGATCTTGGGTCTACTCCT
This sequence comes from Schmidtea mediterranea, assembly GCA_022537955.1. Classification (NCBI taxonomy): domain Eukaryota; kingdom Metazoa; phylum Platyhelminthes; order Tricladida; family Dugesiidae; genus Schmidtea; species Schmidtea mediterranea. The sequence goes on from CM039680.1 coordinate 1,679,256, forward strand.
AATTTTTCGCTGTGTCGCTCTTCCCATTTTCCGGGTTTAGCGATTGAAATTGTGACTTTTCGATTAAATGGCCACTCTAACTTTCCGTCATATCTGCCTCTTGCTAATAGAAAATACACTGATAGATATTTTCCTTTTCCTACCCCATCTCCGTTTGGGTACACTCTCAATTTCATCCGGTATCCTCCGATTTCTGTATAGAATTGATGACTTGTAATACCGATGATTTTCTCTTCTTCAGCCGATTTTACTTTTTCCGCCCATCCACCTATTTTCCATGTGTATGGGGCTAGTCGAGCTTTATCGTTTATTTCCTCGTCTTCTTCTGGTTGCCATTCCATTTCGTTTATCATTTCCTCTGGTGAATTTTCATATGGTTCATCTTCATATAACTCTAAGGTTATTTCGTTAGCTGCGTCTTCCGGCGCTTCTCCTGGTACGTATTTTCTCCATTTTGGTTCGGTTCTCTCCATTTTCCATTTCCATTCTTTCGTCTTTTCATCATACACCTTTTTCCATGGTGTTGATCGGCATCGCGAATCATCTATAGGTTGTAATTTTGTACTCAACTTCGCATCTTGTCTCCATAGCTGGTAGATGGTTAGTATTTGGTCCATTTTTCTTTTCATTTCCTCTTGAAATTCTTGGATCTGTTGTTCCTTTTTTGTTGTATTTTTTCTCTCTGGTTCATCCATGGCTATGATGTTAATGGTTTGTCCGTCTTCCCATATACCTAATTCGTATATCGGGATTCGTTCTCGTGGACTTATTTGTCGTTTGTGGTACATTATTGCCACATCTTCTACCATGCCGTCGTCACTATTTTCGATTATCGGTTGTATAATTTCTCGATTTATCCGTCGGTATAATTCGTGCATTTGACAATCGGGATCTACCAATATTTCTTTTATTTCATCATTTGGTAGCTTTATTTTTATCTTTATTGGTTCATCTCCTCTCATATCTCTTTGATGTTCTCCGTATTTGGCTATCAACTCATCTGTTCTCTCATTGTCAAATCTCATAATGTCTGTGTCTCGTACAGCTTCTACAAATATTTTCATTGAGATCGGTCTCGTTAATGATAATCGATTAATATATTTTCTAGCCTGGTCTATTGCTTGTTCTGTCATTTTTATCTGGTTTTGTCTCATTATCTTTTGTCTCTCTTTTTCTAATCCAGGTTTTATTTCTTTGTTATACAATATTTGAATTTTCTGCCATATTTCTGCTGTCGTTTCTTCGCTTTCATTTTTGTTTAACGTTACTACATTTATTCCTTTTGGCCAAATTAGAGCATCCGCTAGGTGTATATCTCGCTTTATTTTTCTTCCTTGATAATATAGAGGTTTATTTTTGTAGCTGGGTCCTAGCTTTTTCACTACCCAATCATACAACTCGTTTGTGCTTTCGCCTCTTGTGGCTATTATCTGTCTTGGTATCTCTGGAAAATCAATAATTACCTGGTATTCTTCTCTATCATATTCTTTCAAGTTCTCTTGGTACTTTTTTATCATATCTTTCCATGATGCCGTGAATGTACCATTATCCTGTTGATATCCTTTCGCAATCAGTTTCATTATTCTGCTGTATGCGGTTGTATCTCTGAGGTTTAAGAACATTTGATTTCGATCTACTTCTTCTACAATCTCGTTGATTTCTTTTAATATCTCGGTTTCATCTTCTCTTGGTACACTCGTTTCCATTTCCTCTAATTCGGATTTTGATTCATCTTTGTATGGTTTATTTTCCTCGCATGACTGAAATATTTCTCCACCCAGACTGCTTATTTCACTTTCATCTTCGTCTGTTTGATCGTCTGGTATTTGTCTCAACATATTGATATGTAGTTGTTTCTCCTCTTTCATTATCTTTGTTGGCCCTTTTGTTTGGAACCATATCTCTTTTATTCTATTCTCAATTTGAGCTTCACTCCACGTGGGTTTTTCTTTTCTGATTCTTGTTTCTATTTTTTGTAGCAGTATCCTCTGGATTCGATTTTTTGCTATTATTGGTTCTGATATCTTTTCTTTTCCTTGTGACGTTGATGCTTCTTGCTCATCTTTTTGTAGTTCTAATTTTGGCTCTTCCATTTCTTGTGATAAGACTTTCTTTGCCATCACTTCTATTTTTTGATCTAGTGCTTGCTCTTGTTCTAGATGTTTTAACGCTCCGTCTATTTTTAATATTAGTGCCTTCTTTCTTAGTTCCGCTTTCTCTTGTTTCAGGATTGCTTCTTTTTCTTTTAACTGATCCTCCTCTTGTTCTAAAGCTTCCTCTTGCTTTATTTTCTCAAGTGTACTCTCTGTCTTTTGTGTCATAATTTCATTTTCGAGTTCGTCTATCTCGTACACTAATGTTTCCTTGTTTTGATCCTCCGTTATCATCATTTCTACTCGTTTAATCTCTTTAGTTTCCGGTTCATTCGGTTTCTCCATTATCGTTTCTTTTAACTGTCGACGTCTTTGTTTTTCCTCCTCTGTAAATTCTTTGATGGCCTCTATTTTCTCCATCGTATTTAATTCAATTGTTTTCTCCTTATCTGTTATCATATTTCCTTCCCCTTCGTTCTCAACACACTGCTCCGCAGTGTGAGTTTCCTCTGGAATTTCCATTCTCATCATATTGATTCTTTTCGGGGTTTGTTTTCGATTTTCCCATCTTTGCTGGATTTCCTGGGCTTCCTCTGTTTGTAGTCTTTGCCATTCAGCTTGTTGTTGTTCTTGATATTCTCTAGTTCGCAGCTCTTGAATCACTTCATTGCTTCTCATTACGTTGATTCGTTGTTGTTGTATATTAGTGGGCATCTGTTGCATCATCTCTTTTAATTCCATGGGCATTCGTTGTAGTGTTTCTCGTAGCATGTCTATCTCTTGCATCACGTTAATTTGTGGATTTCCCATAGAGTTGTTTAATCTTGATTGGTTTGGTTCTCTTTTTATGTTACATTGCCTTGCGAAGTGTCCTTGTTGTCCACAATTGTAACATGCTTTGTTATTAGGTTGTCTACATATTTTCTCAGTATGCCCTCGTCTACCACATTTTTGACAAGTGTAATTTCGGAAACAATTCTCTGATCGATGTCCTATTCTTTGACATATGGAGCATTTTTCGTTTGTATTTGGATTGTTCCTGAAATTATTATTATAACTTACTTGGTTATTACCTCTATCCTCCGAATTTCTCGTTGCTGGTGGCTTGAACATCTGTTGTGCTCTTGGAATGAATTGATTCATAGTTGGATTGGTATTGTTGTTTTGATTGTTGGCATTGACTGTTGATGTTGTTGGTTCTGTGGCCAAAACTGCCACTTGATATCCCAGTCCCAGATGGGCTTCACATCTGTTTGCGATTGCTACTGCTTTATCTAACGTTTCTGGTGCCAAGCATCCAAGGTTGGCTCGTATGTCTTCCCTCTTGATTCCTCTTATGAAGACGTCTACCATTTTATCTTCGGGCAAATCATGTTCTCCGAAGGCTTCTTTACACAATTTCTTTAATTCGCATGCGTACACTGCATTTGATTCGTCTCGTCTTTGCTTTCGGTGTAGGAAGTCCAATATCTTCCTATTCCCCTTTTTCTCTATTCCGAATATCTTTATTAAGAACTCTTTAATCTCTGTCCACGTTGTCAATTTCGTATCGTCTCTCGCTTCTTCTACAAATACGTCTTGTGCGCTCCCTTTCAAATACAAGGGTAATCGCTCTTTTACCTTTTGATCTGTCCAGTGACAGATATTTTTATACACTTCAAATTCCTTTATAAATGTATCCAATTTGTTGAGACTACCGTCGAACGGTTCTCCTCTAAACTTTTCTCTGAATTCTCCTATCATCACATTATTGTTATTCAACATTGTATTTGCATCCGGAATTGAAGTCATGTTGGAATTTGTGGAATTTGCCATGTTTGGGTTTAAGTTTTTTAATCTCTCTTCTTCGTTTTCTGATTCTATTATTGGCAACCGGTTTTCTGTATCGTTTATTTCGTTTTCTTCGCTACTGTTGAATTCAACGTCGGTTAATCCACTATCTGTGCCGGTTCCTGTCGCTGCTGTAATTGATACTCCGGTTTTGACACTTCTACCGTTGCGAACTTTTTTCTTTTCTTCCGCTTTTAATAAACTTTTTTCTCTGTTCTCTTGGCTTTTGCTTCTCGTGTGGTTGCTGATGCTATCAATGTTTACGGTTATTCGTCTGCTTGACTGGTTTTATCGTTTCTCTTTTCTTGCTTTGGTTGCTTTGAAACTTCTGGTTGCTTATTTGCTTGTAACTACTCTGACGTTTATTCCAAATTCTTTTCTGCTCGTTTATTCAAGTTTCTTTGTTATCACTTGCTTTGTCGTTTGCTCTGAAATATTTTCTCCTTTGCTTTGCTTTGCACTTGACTTGGATTGCTTTGTTTGACTATTGATTCCTAAAAATAAATAACACTCCAATATTCTATACTCTATACTAATTTCTCCTCCGTTTACTATACTATATACGTTATCATCCCCTGTTCGCATTTATCGTGGTGGTCTTCTTTATCTGACTCACCCCCCTCATTTTAAGTCCATTTTTAATTATCTATACCTCGTAATAATTATCTATTAATCTCGTATCAATTATCTATATAGTCTTATCAGTTATCTATATAGTCGTATCAATTATCTATATCATAATATCAATAATATAAAATCATCATACTCATATTCTCATTCATTCCATTAATTATTTTTCCTATGTCTCCCAAAAAATTCATTTACTTAATCCTCAATCGCTGGCGCTCTATGCCCTCTATGATTTCCGTTGGCTCTTTGGCCTTCGGCTTCAACTCTTTTACTGGTCATCTGTGACCTTAATATCTATTCATAATCATATTTCATCTTTACTCATATCATATCTTATCTGGATTGCCTCAAGTATCTGATCATGATCATCCGGCCTTCTATTGCCTCAAGTATCTGATTATAATCATCCGGCCCTCTATTGCCTCAAGTATCTGATTATAATCATCCGGCCCTCTATTGCCTCAAGTATCTGATTATAATCATCCGGCCCTCTATTGCCTCAAGTATCTGATTATAATCATCCGGCCCTCTATTGCCTCAAGTATCTGATTATAATCATCCGGCCCTCTATTTCATATTATCTCTTATATCGGACTTGAGCTCAACAGTGACTTTTGGGTATGTTTGAGGCCTCACACTGACTCTCAAGCCATGGCGTCTTTTGGCCGCGCATTCTTCCGGTTACGCTTTACTCACCGCCATTCGGATATTTGGTACTCGGTGTGGGATCCGGGTTATTGTACCAAACTCCTCGCTGGGCAATAAAAAAACATTCCCTCGGTACTCGGTGTGGGATCCGGGTTGTGTACCTCGAAGAATATAAAAGTATGGAAATGCCTAGACGTTCAATCAAGTTCCAAAAGCGGTTTACTTGATTTCCCGAATAGTGAAAAGAAAAGGAAGTGCTCAAAAGTGGGAGCGGGAAATAAACTATCAAATCTCTGCCCGCTCCATCCATCAGATTTCTCGGCTCAATTCGAGCGCTCTCATCTGGCTTTAGTAGGACATTTTGAGTATGAACCATTTACCGGTTAGTTCACATCTCACCTACCGTTTGGCCCCGATACTCGGTGTGGGATCCGGGTTGTTGTATCGAGTGCCTCCCAGCGAAAAAAAGAATCGTCCGATACTCGGTGTGTGATCCGGGTTTTTGTATCGAACGGCTCAGCGTCATCAGTCCCTTGGCTGATAACAACCTGAGCACGACAGTCCGTAGCTGTCCTCTGGTGCCTCACCACCAGCTAGGGAAAAAAGAAGTCATCTCTAGGTACCTTTAATCTAACTATTAATTCTGTTCCGTGCGCACTCTTTCTCTCACCTCTCGGTCTATCTCTTCACTCCCCCCTTCAAAATTTGTGGTAATCGCATCAGCAAGCTTCCCAAAAGAGGTGATCAATCTCTCGCCGGTTACTTGCTGACGTACGCGACTTGGCCTACCAGTTCCTTTCTCAGTAGGGTTGATCAGGGTTTCCCTTGGGTGAGCGTACTATCATTAGATAGCTCAGGTTTAACCATTTTTCCTCGTCCTATCTCAATATAATATCAATAAATATAATATCAATAAAACAAAAAGAAGCATACATTAGGAAACTCGGTTGTCGAAATTTTTCCGTCCAATATTTTGTGTCTCTGTGCGTGTGTTTTAATTATTTCCCTAATTCGGCTTTCATGTATTTGGTCTATTACCTTTATTTATCGTTGTCGGGTGGTTTTATTATTTACAAACATTGCATATTTCTTTTATATTCGTCTTATCATCTAATAATAATTCAAGTAATGCATAATACACATTTATTTCATTTCATCATAACAATTCATGGAAAGTAAACCGTTAGTCTTTCCTTTACCTTTCGCTGGCATAACATACAGTGCGACTCTTGTGCGCATCCATGACAATAACTCAGGTGTCCGCAAGGTATCACCATTACTCGTGCTTCCTCTGTTTTGCACGCATAACATTCCACATAAGCCTTAGTCTGCTCCTTCATTGTTGTTGCAATCTCGTCCTCAATGTTTTTGACTTTTTCCATTAACTTGTTCCAGCTTTTCCCAAATTTGGTTATCTCTAATCTCATAGATAGAATTTCATATATTTTTTCAGTTGTTACGTCTTTATCAATATCGATCAATTTTATTAATATGCAATGTTCATCGGAGTACAGGTTTGAAATCGTTGATATATCCTCTTTAGCTCGTTTAATTAATTTTTGTTTGTTGATTAGTTCCTCTAGGTTATCGTTTTCGATGTTTAGGATACCCTTTAGTTTTTCTATAATTTTTGTTGGTTCCATCTAAAATTATTAAATCTCTTTTAATTACTCTTCAAATTTATTTAAATACTAATTAACTATCTTCATTCGATTTTTAGTCTTTTAATATATTTTGCTTCATTTTATCAACTACTATTTTAATCACTACTCGTTGTAATTTATTCTATTATCGTTGACTTCTCTACTTGGTTCTATTGCTTTCCCCCGTAGTTTGTCGTTATTCCCTTACTTACCCCATTTCCTTTTATCCCGCATTTTGTCCTTTTAATTATGTGTTGTTTGCTTATGCGTCTTGTGAGTGTCGTTGGTCTCTTACAAGGGTGTTGTGTCGTCAAGTATTGATGGATGTTGACTGCTTTGACGTTGATATCTATATAACTTTAACATAATTTCATATCAGTTTGTTTGCTTGGGTTTTGTACAAGAAGATCATTCAATCCCGGCTGAGGGTGTACTGACATCATTCTCTGTTGTTTCTTAACTTGATGGTTTTGGTCTTTCCAAATAACAAAGCTTCAATCCCGGCTGAGCCCCCAAATTTGTATGGTGGGTTACAGGGTTTCATTGTTTGTTTGAACTAATCGGTGGTTGCCCTCGTAACGCCATACAAAATGATACTAATCGCCACTTGGCACCCGTTGCTAAGCAACGTTGGTAATGTGTTCAAGTGGTGGATTGCCCGCAAAAATTGAGTACCATGTGCTAGTACTGTAGTTGCTCGGACAACCCTCGGGTTCACGAGCTGTCGATAGAAGACCTGTGCTCGCTTAGCTCTGTCCCTCATACTATTCAAGATTAGCTCTTAATTGACTGTAGAAAACTGAGACGTAATAAGGTTACTTGTGACAATACTGACATGCAATTTCAAAGAAACGACTCAACTAAGGCGAAAACTACTCTATTTGAATCAATCACATGTGAAATATCTACTGTTTGGCGTTTTGAAGCTGCGTTGCTCGACGTCGGGCACGTTCCTTACGTCCCGGTCGACGACTATTGATGGGTTGTTCTGTTGGCTTAGTGGTTGTCTGCGGCATTTGGGTCGGGGCGAAGATGAGCGGGTAAGTTACCGCTTCACCTTCTCGGCATACTGCTAGGGCGACTTCGAGTCCCCGAATTTGAGTGCGCAGGCTTTGATTTAGCTGCCGCTCTTCCTCCCAGCCTTTCTGAGCCGCTGTGAGTCGATGGTATACAGCTCTTACCTTTGCTGGATCAACCCAGGTTGCTTTCAACTGTTGAGCCTCTCGTGTTAATTGAAGGATTTGGGCGAGTAACTCTGCGTTTGATTGTCTTGCCCGTTCCAGTTCCGCTTGTAGAAGTTGTAGGGATGACATCACTATAATAGGAGAGCATTTAAATTCTTTGTGGTCTTCATTAAATCAAAGTCTTATTATTTAATTAAACAAATTGTATGGAGTTAGTTTATCTAAGAGGTATAATAACGAATAAGAAAAAAACAATAACACTTAATATTTAAATCAATTTCTACAACACTTCGTCATTACTATAGTACATCTTCCGGGAATTCTCTCTCTAAACTCCTCTTCAGAGCCGCCACTGTATAGGGCCGTCGGGTGTCGCGGACTGGGTGAGGTGGGTATGCCTCCGCGATGAGCCCGACGCGGATGTCCTCCTCCACGTTCGTGAGGTACATCCGGGCTTTGACCACATTGAGGTCCACTTGCTCTTGTACTTGTTCCCAGAAGGTGAGGAGATTTCTGGCGTGATCATATATTTCTTCGGCCGGGTATTGTTGTCCGGCGAGTCCACAAGGATCGGATTCGAGACCCAACAATCGCCAAATAGTCGGGTGTGGCCACCGGGGTGGAAGTTGTTCGGTAGTCGCGGCAACTGTTGGTACCTCTCCTAGGTGTGGTTCCTCAGCTACTTGCATGGTGATTTGGTCGATAGGCATATCTAAATTGTTATCGTTATCAAATTCGATTTAGTCGTCGGCTTATAATAATACTAGGCTAAACGTTGATTATATCATTGCTCTTAGACCGATTAAACTCTACTAGTTGATTGTTGTTGCAACTCGAAACGACTAAGGTTATTTATCTGTGTTTTCCTGGCGTGATGTATTCCGTTTGTTAACTCTCACGACACTCCCATATAACTCTTGTTAATGATGGTAATAATTAGAACATGTCAGATAATATTCTTAGTGTTGGGCAGATGGGTGAGTCGAAAATCCGCTATCTATCAGGCATTAGCGTTTGTTAAGTTAGTATTTGTCTGGTGGATGGAGTTACTACTAATTAAGATTCATTTAAAATTTACGAAGTACTTAGGGATACTATCTGTTACAAATCAGTTTCAAAACTCAAAGGATCCGCGATGTTATCAGATATTGAGGTTGATTTAAGGTTTACCAACTACCCACTACTGCTTGAGATTAATTCTGAAATTTATTAAATATATAATCGTCATATTAATTAACATGAAGTTACACTTTACTAATACATACCATCGATGTTGATTACACTAATTCTAAAATCCGCTATTCCATGATACTAATGTTTATTCGAAACCGAGTTAAAGTTTACCGGTTGTACTTAAGTTGACGATATTCACTTTAGTCACATCCTGTCAGGACGATGTTGGCGGAAACGTCAATCCCTTCGATCGAGCGGATGTTAGATTCATTCAAGGTAGGTTTCCGGTTTCCGGTTGATTCTCTCAAGTTAATTTAGTTATCGATCGGCTACTTCTATTATCGACTTAGTGCAAATTTCGGTTGTGGAGTGCGCGTAGACTTTCTAATGATGGGACTCCTTATCAAGCATCACTTCGATACTCATCATTTGATATATTTATTCGTCTAGGTTGGACTATATCGGACTTTAAGCACGTCGTAAGTTAATTTCTTGTGATTTTGTGGGTGTATTTATTAACTTTATAGTCATTCGTTTGGTTTCTACGAGAAAATTATGGGATTACTCTCGGGTCTGAAACGGTGTCAGGATATTCGTCCGATATCAAGAAAATTTTTCTAAGCTAAAGGGCTATCATCAAGTTGAATCTAATATTATTAATCGGTTCGCGTTCTAATTCGGATCAGTTTCGATTTTGTCCCTGCCTTTTTACCATAGTGTTAACTTGGGTTTTTGTCAATTTTATTCAATAACGGATTGGTATTCATTTGTTGATTCATTCATTTTGGTTATTTTAATCACGATTTCTTTATGTTAATCAGACTTTATTTTATTTTGGGCAGTGAATAATATTTTATACCCCATTTTATTCTGAATTGCTAAGTCTTTAAGTGAGGAATTTATATATTTTAATCCATCTAATTAAATCAAAGGAAAAGCTCTGTTTATTACACAATGAGTTTGTACTATTAATCAACGAATTATTTTATTATTATCGATCGTTTTCGACATTTAACCAAATGAGTGCTTTATTTTTAATTCGTAATTTTTCCTTTTATTTAATCAGTGAATAATTTTTAGCAATTAACTAAACGATTACTTTATAATAAATCTTTAATTCCTAACGTTTCTCCTTATATTCAACCGATGAAGTTTTGGATTGTTAATCAACAGATTATTTTATTTTTATCAATAGTTTTCAACATTTAACTAAATGATTACTTTGTTTTAAGACTTTTCCTTTGCTTTAATCAATGAAAATTTGGACCTTTAATCAACAATTTAATTAAGGGATTTCATACTGTTATTCGAAAATCGATTCACCTTTAATTGATACGTTTCTTTATTTGAAATCAATGAATTCGATTCTTAGTTGCTTTCATTTTTATCGGGGGTTGATTTTGTTTAGATCAATACATTACTCGTTCTTACTCCAAGATCAGACTACTTTTATTGAAATGAATTATAGCGAATTAACTGATGAAATTATTTGCTGTTACCCTAATCAATAACTTACGAGCGTTCAAATTATCTTTACCCAACATTTACTTAGATTTTTAGCCATAAAACACTTTACTTCTACAATCAATGGTTGCTTTAAATTTTATCAATAATCTCAAGTTAATCGACTTCAACAAATTTTATTTATTTCAAAATGTTAATCCAAATAAAGCACTTTACTTCTACATTTAATGGTTATTTTAATTATTATCAATAATTTCAATTTAATCAAATTCAATGATTCCCAATAAATTTCGTTTATTTCAAAATGTTAATCAAAATAGTTATAACAACGATTTCAGTTAATTTAACCCGAGTACCCTTTCCCTTTAATAGGCCTTAGACGCATATTGTGTTCATATTATATTTACTGAGTGCCCACTGGACTACTCGGTGTGATAATTTTAAGCCGTATGTAACATAATTTTAGGTCGATTTTACAGAATTGAGAAACGAGGAAGCAGCCGGAGACTTCTTCCTTATTTCTCTTTTCAGCTATAGGGATAATATTGACGTTACGACCGCTGCGTTGCGCACGTTGAGTCTTCACGGGTACATATCATTGGCGGTTTTCCACGCACTTACATGCCTCTGTACTATGTAGATTTTAATTACTTGCGTTATGTGTCGGCTGTGGGCCGGAAAAATTTCGACATTAAAATTTATAAAAGCATATAAAATAAGTTAGATATATGTAGAATAATTTAAATATATTAATAATATTTATTAATTAGGACAAAATAACAGAAATTACCCTTCATGACCATTCCAAAATTTTCATACAAACCATAAAATGTCATAATAGAAAACATAAATGCCTCTCTCCCCACACCGCCGTCAAGCAGAGCTCTACAGAGATGCTATGAACGTGGTGTGGAAAGATGGCTCCAACATAAATATTTCTCACCTAGAATAATAAAACAAATTCTCGAAATGGTTCTAAACTGGTCTGAAAAATGGTTTACAAATAGTTTTAAAAACAATTCACAATTTTCAAAATGGTTAAAGTTCAAACTTGGTTTGAAAAAATGGTTTCTAAAAATGGTTAATGGTTAAGTTAAATGTGAAAATGGATCAGTATATATACCTATTTGTGTGACGTGTGAAATTTGATGCAGTAAAACAAAATTCGACCTTGTTGTTTTCTAGCAAATTCTATTATTTATTTTTATTATTTTTCGATTTATTTTTATAATTTTTTATTTAAAATTTTTATTGAATTATTACTAATTCAATTTTTCGATTTAAATTTCACTTTAATGAACTTTAATTGATTTTTTCAATTTCGTCGAATTTGTTGTGTTTTCTTGTTATATTTGTATAGGTATCGTGCGGATCTTGGTGCATTTTGTTAATATTTTAATTTATTTTTATGTTTATTATTTTATATTTAATTCTTTTATTTCTCAGATTTTATCGGGTTTACTTGATGTTTCAGTGGGTTTATTTAAATTGCGTGTTATTTTTGCGTGTGTGTTTCTGATCCATTTAAACATTTCCCAAGGCCGTTTACGTTCTGGCCCAACAATATTTTGCTTTCTTGTTGTATGTTTTGGCTGTGGGTCGACAAAGGAATAAATAAATTTTACCATATCAGTTGAGTAAAAGTTTCGAATGAATAAAATTTTTTATTCACATAATTGTCGGTAGTTCGTAACTATAAATGGTCAGTTCGTAGCAGCATAATTCATTGTTCATAACTGATCGTTGTCAATTCACATCATCATTTCATCAATATCAATAAGTTCATAATGAAACCATTCATACGTTTAAATCATGAGTAAATGTGCACCAGCTGAAAGTTATTGTGTTTAAACAAAACACTTACCAGTGTTAATTGCCTGAATGCGGTTAATTACAGCGGTACGCACAACAACTAGATTTTTCTGAAAAAATACAACTGAAAATAAGACTCAATTTAGCTTGAAAAATAAGACTGAAAATTAAGACTGAAAATTTGTCAAAACACATCAGTATATATATTTATAATTTGACCTTAACCTTGCTTGTTATTTTTATTGCGATAAAACAAATTTGACCTTGAAATTATTTGTGTTATCTAAATTAAATTTTTATTATTTTTTTAATTTAAATTGGTAATTTATTTTTAACATTTTTTAATTAAATTTATTCAGCCAAAAATATTTTATTTTTATTCACTTAATTCATTAATTTTTACTTTTATATAACTTGTCGTTTTTTGGTCAAATTTTCTTGTTATTATGTTATTTTTTATATAAATTTCGTGCAGTTCTTGATGCCTTTTGTATTTATTTTATTTTACTTTAATGTTTTTTGATTTTATATTTATTTATATTCTCTCAGATTTTAAAATTATTAGTTGGTGTTGTATGTAGTATTTTAAGTTATCTTGATGCTGGGTTTTCGTGCTGTCTTACTGATGCATTTAAACATTTCTCAAGGCTATTTGTGTTCTGGCAATCAGTTTCATGCTAATCTTGGTGCATTTTGTTATTATTTTAATTTATTTTTATGTTTTTGATTTTATATTTTAATTATATCTTTCTCACATTTTAAGGTTGTTGAATTGATGTTGAGGGGTCTGATTTTAAATCTGCAAGTTATATTTGCGTGCTATTTCCAATTCATTCAAACAAAATCTAGTGCTGGCCCAACACCGTTTTGAACGAAAATTTACATTTTACGTTTAATATATTTAATAGTTAACGCATTCGATAATTTAATAAAAACATTTGCATTATTTATTATCCCAGATAACTGGAAGGCTTCTGTGCAAAAGTTAACTTTATAAATGATTTTATTCAATATAAATAAAAATTATAAATTTATCATATATTTTACCATGTTGTGTAAATTATGAAATTGTTAGAAAATTCCTATTTGGAAATGACTAACATAATAAATAAAGAAATCATGATTTATTATTTCTAGTTTATAATAATAAATTTTCTTTGTACAGAAAAGTTAGATAAATTTGTTTATATTATTAAATTTTCATATTAGAAAATTTTGACCTTAAATATCGTTTAAACGAGTAAAATATTTATTTACTTCTTACATAAAGTTTTAAATAAACATTGAAATAAATTTTAATATTTATTGTCTAAAAATCAGTAGAAATTGTGGAATATATCGCCTGTTTAACCACATTTCAGATGTAGAATGGTAAATGAGTCGAAAACGATGTCAAATAGATTTAATCGAAATCCACATGTTACATTTTCATCTAATTTGACATCCTCTGGAGTTGCCATTTCATCATCGAAAGCTAATAACGCTTTTGGAAATAATATTCATTTATCTGTTGGTAATCAGAAAATTGTGTCTCAAACCTCACAAAATGTGACCCCGATAGACAAATCTGCGATCTCCAAAAACGCAATGACTATCGAAAACGGTAACAATGCTTTCCGAGGAAAATCAAGATTGACTGAATGTAAGAATTTTCTTGAAATGTTGAGTACTTTTCCAGATAAGGGGCCCACAACACTATCCTCATGTCTGGTTAGTGAAATTTTCTGGTGCTTGCGTTTCTATCTCTATGTTCTTTATCTTTGGCAGCCTTTTCACACAACCCCAATGGTGCTTATTCTGACAAATTGATGGCCATAAGGTTCATTGTTACTTAATAATGCCCATCTATCACCAATAAGGGGTCGCAATGGCATCTTTTATCTCCCGAGTCCATTTATGAGTGCCCGTATGAATGATTCGACCGCATTCTCACCTATCCACATATCATCCCCTTCCCTCCCCTCCCCAACAGATCAGGAAGGAAAATAAATGTAATATTCATTTATTATTATTTATGTTTTGTTCGATTACGCTAACTAGAATTGATAATTAAATGGGAATCGATTTCATAATTGATTTGCTTGGATATTGATATCTGGCATTGATTTCATTTTGTGCAAATATCGATTTATATCAGGCAAATATCCACCAATCACAAAGTGATCTGGAATCGATATTTGCACATTGAATCGGCAGGGTGAATAATCGATATATTAAATGAATAATCAACTCGATCAATCGGCTGCAATTTGATCGGACTTATCACAGTAAGTATAGCTCGGATATAGGACAAGTTCTAACTAGATATCCATATAATATTTGGCTGAATTCGCTTTTGACTTTTCCCCATAAACGCCTCCCTTTCGGCCTTAACTACGCTACTAAGTGGGGTAAGAAAGTGTTTATTGTGAAGATATTGAATGGTTGAATGCGAAAATTAGCATAGAATTCTTGATCTCAAATTCTCTCATTGCATAGAAAGAAGACAAGATAATAAAATTGCAAAAATCAAATGATTCTACTTAGCCATTCACATTATAAGACCAATAATGGATCCTGCAGTGGCGTAGCTAAGGTTATTGCCGCATCCGAGATCCTTGATACCAAATCTGATCTTCCTAAAAACCTTGAACCAGGTAGAATATCGCTTCTAAAAAATATTGCTAAATTTATTCATTATGTTTATATTCCATTATTAATGAGAGCCTTTATAAAAGCCGATTTCAGTGCGATTTTCTAAAAAGCAGAGCCGGGCGAATTCTTTGATTTGCAACTGCAAAACATTATTATTTTCAATATTTATAAATTCATTTTAATATATTTCACTCCGAGCCGACCAAAACCTTTTTTATTTTTATGTAGGAAATATTATAAAAATCTTCATTTGTTAAACAATATTCTATTGTTTTCACATAGTCAACATAACTCTTAGCTATCCGTGGATAGTTATATTTCATCTCATTCAATTTAAAACCCAACAACGCAAAACTCCCGGCCCTCCACCCCAGCTACGCCACTGGGTATCTTACACAGAGAGTATTTACATAGACCCCTTTGAAATATTGTTAAATATTCTAAACTACCCATTTTGGATAAGAAAGAAGCCTTTCTAGACCCTTTAAAATGTAAGCGCTTGGCTGTTAGACGAATTTATATTGACATGCGTTACAAAACTGTTGAATAATAATAATTATTCCGAAAATTTAGACTTGATTTATTTAAAAAATCTTAATTAAGACAGCTTTAATTGCTTTAACTAATCCATTTAATGATTTAATTAAATAATCTCATTAAATTCGTTGCTCATCGAATGTTAATTGTAGGGATTGTTTTTTTTTTTTTTCCTCTTTATTATTAAAGTTTTTATAGCAAAAGTTAAACTGTTTTTAATCAGTTATTCCTTTACACATTTCATACTCAATAATAATACTCACGTCTTTCAATTGGTTTTGTTTCTGAACCGGAATTGCACTCGTTACATGAAAACTTACACACTAGATCAGACACTGAAGCCATTGGGGTTGAGATTTATTACTAAACATATTTATTGATTTTAAAGATTTCAACTCCATTTCAAATAAATTGGAATTAACTAATGATTTTGTGACAGAAAAGTTGAAATCTTTAAAACTTTCCGAATGAAGGTCAGATATAATGGAGGGGAGAGCAAACAACTGGAAAAACCCGATCAAAATATAAATCAGAGAGTGCTTTCCTCTCTGCTCTCCTCAACACTTGGTATAGCTTATATCTTGTTCTATTCTAATTGCATACATTTATTTATTTATCTGGATTCTGGGAAATAGAGGAACGATTAAAAATATTTCATTTACTTTTAGATCCCAACCAATCAGCAAATGAATTCATTTGGCGCAAAATTGAATCCATCATAGAGCGGATGCAAAATGAAGACACGGGGGTGCAAATCAGAACTGTGAAAAGTCTCATGTCGACTGTCCCAAGTGTTTTCACAGGTGTAGATCTCGTCACCTGGATAATAAAGCACCTTGGTGCTGAAGAAGTGATGGAGGCCATTCACGTCGGTTCAATGATTGCATCAATGGGATATTTATTCCCGATAACAGATCACTCGTTGCAAATGAAAAACGATGCGCATTCATTGTACCGATTCCAAACTCCTTGTTTATATCCCAGCAAATGCTGTGAGGTGGACAATATTGAATATGCCGTTTACCTATGCAAACGTACAATGCAAAATAAACAGAGGCTGGAGTTGGCAGATTTCGAAGCGGAAAGATTAGCCACTTTACAGAGCTTTTATTGGCACAAATGGGAATTTATATATCTCCAGGTATTAATTTGGTTTCCATTGTTTCCTCGTCACTATCCATACTCATGCCTCCCTTTCATTTACATTTTACATTTGTTGCGATAAACAAAAATGTATAGCTAAAACGGGGAAATTGAAATTATTACAAATCAATTAAAAATTAATTAATTAATTGATTAAAAGAACCACAGAAAATTGGCTTGGAATTAAATAAAAGTAAGCACCAATCCGCAAATATATATTCCACAGCCTCACTGTCATCGTCAAGTAGTTTTGAACTTGAAACTATATTGATTTGAAATGATTTATTCAAACAAATTTCTTCATTTAAATTTTAAAAATTACTTCTATTAAAAATATTAAATGAAGAAAATTGTTTGAATAAAGCATTTTAAATCAATATAGTTTTAAGTTCAAAACTACTTGACGATGACAGTGAGGCTATGGAATATATATTTATGGATTGGTGTTTACTTTTAATTGATTAATCTTATTAATTATTCAAGAAAAATTCATTAATCATTAGAGAATTTTGGTAAGTGTTGAATAAGGAATAAATCAAGGGAGAAAAGTTACGCCAATATTCGCGTGGTCAACCCGCTAAGCCGCATGATTGATCCGTTTAAGGGGGACAATTTACTGGGAAAAATCCGTAAAAATACCAAGCCAAATTATTAATACTTTCTGTTTTAGTGAGCGAGCATAGTATGCACTGAACTAGTTAGCGAAAGGAGTTTGTATTTTGTGTGGGGGATCCATTAGGTTTCTACCCTGGGGTCGTGCTGTGAAATAGATTAAACAAAATGATTGAATATTGTGATTGAATTAGAATTATTTTCCTGGGATTCTACTGTTATCTACTGAACACGAGAAGTCAAATCGAAAAATAATTCTTAACAACAGATGAGATGTTTTACAAATTGAAAATTATACTTTATCATTTAAACATTAAATTAGGAATTAAAATTTCACGGAACGCAAGTAAATAGGAACATATTGGACATATTTACATTAACACGATTTTTAAACATCTTTATAAAATTCTTCCCAATCAGAATTATCAATTCACTAAACAATTGCAACTTGGAATACCTCCTCATAAACAAAAACTTCGAGCGATCCATTTTGATTCCTGAACTTCCGCTTCGCATGGCCCCTCGTGTAAATACTTTGGCCGTCCAGAGAATCAAAATATAAAGAATGTATAACTATATCATGTATGTAAATGCCAGATGTCTGTATTGACCGATATGCGGTCCAACCATCACAAATTTAGTAGAACCTCGCTCATTTGCCCCGAACACCCGTTTATGTGAGCTTTAGCGCCATTGATCATTTTCTTGCTTAAAAGCAAGATTTATCAATTTCCAGTTCCAAAGAACTGACGGATTCATCAAGCCCTCCGATTGTATCGTTGAAGTCTGACAACCCCAATCCACACAATTCTCGAAGATCTTTGCAATTTTTGACTAGTGTTTTTATTTGTTCTATAAGTCGGTGTTTTTAGCAGAAGAATTTTGTTATAGTTTGTTGTCGAAGCGGGAGTTTGCTCTCATAACAAATTGAAGAATGCCGGAGTGAAATTGTTCCCCATCCAGACAATACGCATGGCCAAACGAAACCATAAGTTTTAGTTCCACTTATTATTATTATTATGGCAAGCAAAACACTGCATTGCATTCTAGAGGAGGCTGTGACTGAGACTGCATTCCACAATTCCTAATGTGCTACCGTGAAACGCATCATAAAGTGTTGAACCGTTGAACTTGTCACCACGAAACTGTTGATATTTCTCGTTTGTTCGTTTGTTTAGACATCGATTGACCAAATTTTTGTTAAAATGTTTATTCCTGATAATATTAAAGCTTCACGTAAATCTTCCTCCGACAGCTTGATATTGAGTCTAGCACCTCGAGATCAATTTCTTCGCCATCAAACTTTTTAACCCAACGCCTAAAAGTTCTTTAATTAACTGTATCGCTCGCAAAAGCATTATTAATGTTCCTCTCGGCCTCAACTGAATTGTTTGTCGATTTCCACTCATATAAATGTGAAGAAGTCTCAAATCATGATTTTCTAACTTGCACTTTTCTATTTGAAAATCAACTTTATAGTAATTAAATTTTTATAGATCTTACTAAATATTTGAATTTGAAATAAGCGCTTTCTAATGAACTTTAAAATAAAGAAATAGATTTATATAAAAAAGTTATGATGTATTATTTGGACATTTCATTCCGGACAACCTAATAGGATTATACCGGTTTAATTAGGCTTGGCATAGCTCCTTTCATTAGGTCGTACATTGTGCATCTGTATTTGCATTTATGTTCACATAGAAACATATATCCACTCCTCACTGGCAGCGGAACGTCCTTCATCGGTTATGATATCATATAACTCGGCAGGTACTTATTTGCACTGTTAATAATGAGCTTCCGTCTGCATTCTCAGGAGGAACTTTGTAGTTAAAACTTGTTTGGTTGCGTTTAACCAAATAACTCATCAAGTTATCGCAAGTTAACCATTCCTATAACATGTTTATGGGCAATAATTTGTGACGATGCGGACGGCGTACCAACCCTAACCCTTTGAATGCACTCTTGCAACTATACTTATGTTAATTATCGGACGAAAGGCTGCGTTGCGTTATGAATATTTTGCCATTTCACTGTGACATATTGCCATATATTACCTTCACTAGTCTAGATTAATTTGAATATTTATTTCAGGCAGAGGCCGAAGCAAAAGTTGACAAAAAGAGAGATAAAGTTGAAAGATTGGTATTAGAGTCTCAAGAAAAAGGATTTTGGGATTCAAACAGACCAATTGCTGGCGCGCCAAATAATAACGATATTGACATGCGTAAACTCTGTCGATCAAAGCGACCCAAAAAGATAATTTCACGCTCATCATCGTTTCCGATTTCCTCCGGTTCCGGCAATGTGATCCTGTGGAGTTCAATTGAAGGAAATACTTTATCAGAAAAAGTGGCAAAAATGAGAGTGGCGTTAGAAAAGAAACGTATTCGAGTTTCGAAAGCCATCGAAAGCCTTCACTCCTACAATGATTTGTATTATGAGTTTGATATGCTGTTGATTGGCGGTGGAAACTCGGGGGGCATTTTATCTGGAATTACTACAAGCTCCACAAGCGGCGGAACGATCGGTTCAACAAGTGTTGTTAATATGAGCGGCTCAATAACTCAATCACAATGTGCCCTTTCATCGGCCGCTGGTGCACCTTCTGGTTTCAACTGCCCCCCGACAGGTACAACAGGCATGGAATCTACTGCTGGCATCAATGGCATTGATATGAGCACATCCGCAATAAACCCCTGGGTGTCCGATAACGCGGAATTTTGGACCAATGAAATTTCACTGAAAGAAGTTTCCAGTCGCAGAGTTAAAAAATGGAGTTTTACTATTCAGGAACTTCTAAAGGATCCGGCTGGAAGAGAAGAAATTCAAAAATGGCTAGAAAAAGAGTTTTCAGCTGAAAATCTGAAGTTCTGGGAAGCTTGTCAAGTAAGATTTGAATATATTTCTTTATTAGTATTTGCTATGACAGAATTAGATGTCATCGTGTGATAATGAAATAGGGAGGAAAGGTACATATTGGGTGACGCAAGGGCATGACGTAATGGGTGATATGATGAGGGGACACAATGAGCCAGCGTACTGAGATGAAATTGGGAGCTGCCATAAGATTGTGACGTGTCGAACTGAGGCAACGGAATGACACAATGAGGGATATATCAAATTTATACGAAGCACCTGCAAAATTGCCATCTAATACACACAAATGAGTTGCCTAATAGCATGTCGATAATAGCGATTATTGGCTGCTATTGAAGCAAGTATTAAATAATTATTGTAAATCAAGCATTATTCTAATAACAAATTTCTTTTCTGACATTTTCCGACTGGCTAGTGTACAAATTCTGATGTATTGATTGGTGACCCTAATACAGTGCAATTTCAGCCTCTATGTAATATCCTTCATAATTTCATAATTTCAGGAACTGAAAGGAGCACCTCTAAGAGATCTGAATAGAAGAATCGAAGCAATATACAACCAATTCCTCTCGCCTTCTGCACTGGAACCCCTGAATGTGGACAGCAAGGTTGCTGAGAGTGTAGCCAATCGAGTAGCAAATAGCAGCACTTCAAATCCCGATAGGTTCTGCTTTGAAGAAGCAGAGGAACATATTTTTAAATTAATGACGAGTGATTCGTATTACCGGTACCTGCGCTCCAACATTTATAAGGAGTTAATGGCCGGGCAAAAAAAGAAATCCAAAAAGAGATTTCCTGCCGAAATCAGACAAAGATTAGAGATTGAGTGATATCATAGACAAAGATTGCAATCAGACTTAGATGTTATGCTGAATAAAACCGAGGAGATCCCGCAATCTGGTTTTATTCATATCTTATATTATTAATAACTAGTCTCCTATATAATTCCGATTTGCCAAGGAATCCCCCACTCCTCTCTTCCTTGATTTCGTCTTTCCACATTTGTGTTGCACTCTCTTTATGTTCTTGTGCATTGCATCTATGACATTTGATTGTTGGGCATTCTCTTCATATGTGATGTTCAACTACATCTATTGAAATCTCCTTTTCATATTACATTCTCAGCTGCGGTGTCTCGGTTTTTGACACGTACAGCATTCCATAACTATAGCTCTTGTCTCTGGTTTCCATTCGTTGATTTTCCTTTCCGTAGCTCCTATATGTACCACATCTCTGTAAGTTCTTTCCCCGGTTGTAGGTAATATTGATTTCACAGTGTTTACTTTATTAACTTTATCTATCTTCTTGATAGTTTTATTAATCTGTTCCGCCGTCTTGAGATCTTTCATTTCGATTTATTTTCTGATTTCTTTATCTTTTATGCAATGTTTCAGTAAATATTTCTGAATTTATTCCTCATTCCAAGTGTGTGAGGCCAATTTTTTCATCATTTTTATTATTTTCTCTATGAATACTTCCGCTGATTCATTACCTTGCTCGTAGTTCAAGGCCTCTATTAGGTCGTCAATCAATGACGTTTGTCGATGAAAAGCCGTTCTTAATTTCTGTTCCACCGTTTTATCTCTGCAGCTTCATATTCATCGATCAAATTCCTGTCCAGAAATGTATTGACTACTACCATTTGAGTCTTCACTGGTGTCTTCGTTAATTCGAAGAATCTCTCACATTCGAGGTCATCTTCCTTGTGAAATTTTTCTAGAAGTAATCTTCAAAAAAGCAGATCCGTTGGGGTGGTCGCCATGTTAGACGCAATGACATTCAATTCTTCTGTCATCAAATAAATTAATATGATTAAATAAATCCAAAATCATATTTCATTAAATCTGCTTTTATAAACAAATATTTTTGGGACATTTTCTTCTTATAAATTATAATGTCAACCAAATATCAACAAACCATCAACATACCACATTCAAATTTGAATTGCAATTTTATTAAAAATTATTTTATTTCATAAATTAAAATATTCATTTTAATTTTAATATATTTTAAATAATTTAAGTTTCACTTTTATTTTACAAAATTTAGTCATGAAATAATTCTAATTTAATATTCTAATTTTAACTCCTCACAAGACTCATTATAACATTTTTTTTATATTGCACTTGATACACTTCAACTTTTGTATAAGTGATAAAATATAAAATATGCATTGAATGCCTATGTATTAATATTTCCTATTCAATTGTTAACTCATGCTTGCTAATGTGAAGTTTATGGTGTCAGTGTCCTTGATCCCAGATGAAAAATTATTGTCTTGCCCCCAATGGTTACCCGTTGCCAAGCAACCTTGGTAATGCAACCACTGCTTATGGGATCGCCAAAGATGAGCGCCATATAGGAACTGCTTAGGCCCGATCCCATAGTGGGTTCAACGCACTACCGATAGAAGGTATTTGTTCGATTTCTATCCTGGTCCCTTTCACAAAATTTCTCTCATTCGACCAGTTATCCCTTTTTCAACCCCCGACTGAATCTTTATTATCTTGCATGAATTATTCTAAGTCACGGTCAATTAATTTAACAAATACGAAGTCAATCAACTAACATATTTATTTATAATGACATTCCCATTATATTCGTTCCGAAAGCCTCATCGCCCGTCGTTTTGCTCTCTCGATCTTTCCCGAGCGACGTTGAGGTGGTTTCACCGCGGGTTTGGTTGCATCTGTTGAGGCTCGATACGCCAACTGTGCAGGTGCAAAGACCAGGGGGTAGTGACAGCTGGGCCCTCCTGGAAGGCCGATAGCGCCAATTTCAAGCCTCGAATTTGAGTCTTCATGGTCTGCCCCAGTCGCTTCTCTTCGGCCCACCCGCGTTGGGCCGCCGTCACCCACTGATATAGGGTTTTTGCTTTGGCTGGTTCTATCCAGGTTGATTTTATCTGGTGAATTTATTTTTTTAACTGCAGTGGCTGCCTATGGAGATCAGTATTCTGCTTACGTGCGCTTTTGAGAGCCGTGTTTAGTATTGTACAGGGATCCATCTCTACAATAAAAATGGGTTATTAACAGTTTAATTTGTCTAGTATACAATAAATATTGTTATCGGTGCGTTATTTGAAAATGTATTACCCCTAACCTAAAATTATGTAGTAGTCTTTCTTTCGTTGGGCAAAGTACTTTTTACAATAAATGTAAATATAAGAATGAACAATAAAACCAGAAATATGTATTTCATGAAATTCAGTTGTGACGCGAATTTGGATAATAGTTCTTTGGTTTTTGCCTTGATGTTCTGCGCGATTAGGAGTGATCCCACCCCGACCTACAATCTCCAGTCTCTGTTCTCATTCCTCTTGGAAGTATTTTCTTCGGCATGGACATGGTCATGGCCTGGATTGGCTGATTCACTCTGGGATCATCGAGCTCGAATGAGATGCCATAGGAAGGGGCATACCCATCCGTGCTCGGAATCAGACCAGCCGCGATGTCCTCGTTGATCTGCTCCAATTGACGGCGAGCTTGTTCTACCTACCTGTCGGTCCTTCTTTGGTTGGCTTCTAGACGTGGTAAGATATCTTCGGCCCGACCTCGGAGTTCGCTAGCCGGATTCCGTCCTGGCTCACGCTTTATTGCTACGTGCGGCAGCTCGACATCTTCTGTTCCTCCTTATCGCCCGAATCTCGACTCTCTTACCGGGGAAAATTATAGAAAATTATAGCTGGCGTTCAACAACATTGTTACACTGACGTAAGGTTATTTCTTAGATATCGTGAGTTTGGCGGGTTTTTATCTTTTATTTATGCATAATAACTCATAGTAAGCCTTGAATATGAGAAAAAACCATAATATCATTTATTTATTTAGTATTAGCTATCACGATCGGAGTTTTCCTTTGTTTTTCGGTATTTTCTCCTTCGACAAGGGCATCTTTTCCTTGACCCGACTTGGGTCTCCTGGTAACGTGCGCGAGAGCTTTATAAAGTTCTTAGTAGAGGGAATTAACTGGTCGAGTTACATGAAATTATTATTCAAAATTAAAGGAGCAAAATAATCATTTTGATTTCTTACTTTCCTGGGTGTCGGTCCTTCGCTCCATTGTGATCTCCTAGGTGGCCGGGGTGTGAGAGGGGCGACCTCTGATTTGTGGTTCATTTCGTATTCATTTAATTAACACTACAAACTTTCTGACTTCTCGTCAATAATCTGTCTATTTATACTCCACATGCTACCACCGCAGGTGTGCATATACTATGCAACTCCTTCACTTAGTGACATTCTGGCGATTTGGTAATGTCATAAATTTTCTTAACTCGCTTTCCGGCCAGTTCACATAATATTTGCGATCGATCTACACCAGATGTTTTCTTCTGACGTGGAAATTTCCTGCCTTGCCTACTGATTTAAATCGAGCGGATCGTGCATTGCCACGTCTACAATTTGGGTAATTTATTTACTATGACTAAATTTGTACGGTAACATTTTTTGGGTGGTATTATTACCTGAGCCATGTTAATCTATACTGTTTGCGTCGAGGTTCGTAGCGTCGGCCCCTCGTTATCATCCTTATCTACTGTGTTAAGTTATACTAATTAGTTATTTGGATGTAGTTAATCTCTCGGGCTTTCTCATATGATATCGTGATCTTTAGTTTAAGATTTAGTTAGAGTAGTTTAGACATAACAATTATTTCCAAATTCTTTCCCCACTTCCTTCTATTTGATTAGACCTTAGGATAGTTATGTTAATATAATGATTTTAAGAGTGCTCACCAAACTACTCATTGTTTATGATTTTTAGCCGTTGTGTGCGATGATTTTTATTTGGTCGAAATTATAGGAAAATGAGTGGTGGAGGAATAGCCAAAAGACTACTTCCCCTCCTCCCAATTTCCCCTATGACGGATATTATTGACGTTTAGGCCCTGCGTTATTCACGCCAGAACCTTCATGGGCACAGGCTATTGGCAGATAAACTGCACCTACACAGCCTGAATTGTATGTTGAATTTACTTTCTTGTGGTGTGTGAGTGGCTGTGGGCCGGAAAAATTTCGACACAAGTATTGTATAGCGAAAGTTTTATTAGCACATAATAACAATTGATAATTCATATTGCATATTCATCATTCATTAACGATAATATCACCCTTTCCACACGCCGATGCCCAAACAGAGCTCTTGCGAGGTTGTATGGACGCGACGTGGAGAAAGTTTTCGAGCATTCCTCCACTCACATTAAAAATTTTATGGTTTTCTACTGGTCAAGACTGAAACTGATTCAAATTATTGAAAACTAAATAGTGATTCAAGTTTATGAAAACTAATTAAAATTATGTGAAAATGAATCGGTATATATACTTATTGTACGACCCAAACCTTGCGTGTTAAATTTGACTTAGTAAAACAAAATTTGACCTTGTGATTTTCTAGTATATTCTAATCTTAATTTTATTATTTTATACTTTAAATTGACAATTTTATTTTTAATTTTATAATTGAATTGTTTCCAATTCAAATTATTTAATTTTTTGTTCCATTTTTTTGGATTTTTATTTTTTGGTAAATTGTCAAATTTCGGTCAAATTTTCATGTTCTCATGTTATTTCTATGTTTTTTTCGTGCGGATCTTGTTGCACTTTGTTATTATTTTAATTTACTTTTGTGTTTCTTGATTTTATATTTAATTGTTTTCTTTCTCATTAATTTTAGCATGGTTAGTTGATGTTTTATGGGTCCGATTTTAAATCTGCATGTTGAATTTGCGTGTGTATTACCGATTCATTTAAACAAATTCGTGTCCTGGCCCAACACTAAAATATCATAAAAATTAAAACTAAAAATATTTATGATAAAAAAAACCAAATGGATATTATTGTTTAAATATTGGATTTTTAGTAAAGGGAAAATAAAGTTTGGAAGTTATTATTTATTTAATGTTTATGGATCTTTTCAATTTGGGAAATCAAGCAACTAATAAAAAAGAAACGTTTTTTCAGCAAAGATAAAGGTCTTGAAAATCTCTAACTTGTGCCTAAGGTAAATCTTCAAATTTGTCAAGGACCTTTACACTAAATCACGCAAAGTTCGCAAATGTTTTTGGATCGCGACCCTCTTCTTTAAATAAAAAAATATATTCGATCCCACCTAGAAAAATTTATCGTAAAAATCCAAAACAACCCCTTTTCAAGTTAATTTTTCACAAAATTTATTCAAAAAAAAGTTAAAAATTAAAAAAAAATTAAAAAAAACATTATTTCCGATTTTTTACTAAAAAAAATAAGTGCGAAGGGTGAACCTGCACTTCAGATATTATTTGATCGAAATTTGGTTCAATTGTTGATAATGCTATTCTCATATTCTTCCGGATCCAATTTCGCTTTTCCAAAAAATAAATTTCTTTTTAAAAGCCTCTATTTTATCAGGACGTATTAATATATTAAATTCTCGTCAGTGTCAGCTCAAATTCAAGTCATTAAGTTTTTCAAATATATCAACAAGCAAAAACTATTTTTTGAAGCCATTTTTTGTGTACGAATAATTTAGAAAGAACGGAGGTTTTATCAGATAAAAACAATAAAACTTCATCTTTGAGATCAAAAATGGCCGTAACACTTTTCCTTAGTGTATTTTTCTCCATTCATAATTGACACCATTTTTATGGCAGCAGGGAGAATGAGAGATTCCTCAAGGATGTAACATAGAACGCATAAGGGACGTGTTCACCATCGATAACGGTGTAAGTAAATCCATATTTGATATATTCCTCTTGATATTTCCTATATTTTTTCGTTTCATTTACATTAGAATTAAAAGATGTCGGCTCTCCACTTAATCTTTGTCACTGAACTTGAGTTGAAGTAGCAGTGTTTAAACTTTCAGACGATATTTTTTGAACTTTACTTGCCTTTGTAGTTCCACAAACAACTTATTTATCATTTTCGTTAGTTTATGAACGACTAAGTCTAATTACCCATTTAACCTAGTGGTGGATCCAGACCATCTAGTAAAGGGGGACGGTTTAGGTAACGACGTCATAAATAAGTATCCCAATAGTCTGATTTAAAATTTGTCACAGACAACTTTTTTAAAATTTCATATCACTTTTAAACAAGTACTTTTTGAGAGATGCTAAAATTTAGAGTAAACTGTGGCGATTCAAATTCAGAAAACCATTTGAAAACAGCTAGAGCTTCAACAACATACATTAGCAAAACCACACAAAATGCATTAATTGAAGGCTGTGGAGAAGAAATACATAAACAAATTTTGAGTTGTGTTGGAGAATCAAATTATTGTAATATTATGCCTGACGAAACAACAGATGCATCACATAAGTCCCAAATGACTACACTATTGCGTTATGGGCTTCCTGATGGATTAGTTCGAGAAGATTTTGTGGGATTTGTTGATTTTCATGATCAAAATTATCAAACTGAAATGAATACATCCATTGACAATGAACCTATTCTTGAAGGCAAAGTTCTTGGTCAATCAGTTATAAACATGTTTGAAAAAAAGTTACACCTTTCTCCAGAAAACTGTGTCGGTGTGAGAACAGACGGTTTTAGTGTAATGTCTCCATTACAAAAAGGAGCGGTGGCTAAAATTCAAAAAGTTGCAGTGAATGTCGTTTGGTGTTCATGTTATAATCATGCTTTAAATTTCACTTTATAAAAAACGTACAATCAATAAAAAACTGTTTGGGTGTCCTTAGCGAAGTTGTTGCTTTTTCAATGCTTCTGCAAAACGACATTTCACAATAAAGAACATGATAAATTCACAACTGGTTTCACTTTGAGAAACACGATGGTTTGAGAGACACGTTTCTTTGCTGACATTTAGTGTTGAACTTCCAATAATAATTGACGCACTGGATAATATATCTAGATAGAATGACAGAACAACTTCATCAAAAGCAAGAACTTTATTGATCATCAATCATAGAAAGGGATTTTATTGTGTCTTTAGGCTGTGCTGTGCATGTGTTCTCTTTAACAAATGACCTCAGTCAATTGTTTCAAAAGAAAAGTTTAGATTTACATGAAGCAAAAAGTTGCATTAAAGACCTGTTGATTGTTTTAAAATAAAAAGACAAAATTGCGAAGAATTGTTTGCTGAAATTTTTAGATCAGCAGAAAAAACAATAATTGAAATAGATGTTAGTTTTACCTACAGAAGAATAGTGCAACGGCAGACATGCCGTGAGAATATACCTTCGGATACATTAAAAGATATTACAGGAGATCAATTTACATCCCTCTACTTGATGCACTGATATTTTTTTAAAAGAAAATTTACAATATCTCCAATTCTATTCTTTGATACCAGAAAATATTATTAAACTGAATCATAATGTTGCCGAAACAGTTTCTGCAATCAATAAAGTCAACGGAGTCTTTCTTGAATTTAGTATCCAAAACTTACCTGCACCTGAATTTACATCGGAAGTTGAACTATGGTAATGCAGATGCATGAGGATGAAGAAAGAGGACGGAATAAAATCACTGCCTACTGATCTTTTTGCTGGTTTTGATTTATGCGACCAGATGCAATATCCAATTACTCACAAGTTGTTCTAAATTATTAAAACATGTCCCGTAAGTGCTGCCAATGCTGAACGTAGCTTTTCAGTTCTGCGAAGAATTAAAACCTGGCTGAGAACACGAATAGCAGAAAACAGACTAGTTGGATTGGCTTTACTTAATATACTCAGAGATATTCAAGTAAATTTTGAAAACATGATTGATCGTTTTACGAAGTCAAGAAATCGTAAACGAGATTTTGTGTTATAAATTGTTAAAATAATAAACAAATTTTTATATGCATTATTAGTCAAACATCTAAACTCTCGAGTCTCCATCAAATAATTGTATTTCAATAATTTTAAATCACTTCAAAATATAATTTACAGCATTATATTTCTGCAGTAAATATGAACATTTTTTTGACATTGAATGTTTTCTTAATGAAGGGCTGCAAACACCAAATAAAGAAATTTCTTTCAAAATAATCTAAGGGGGGCCCCTTATGGATCCGCCACTGATTTAACCGTGATTAATATTGTCTTTTTTTATTAAAATAATACAATAATGTATATTAACGTTCGAATTTTAAAATTTCTGAAATAGAATAGAAACTAATAAAACGAATAAACACTGACTATTTCAACTTTAAAAAACAATAAATTCTGAATGTTATCAATTAAAAATGAAACCAAAAACAGAACACTAGATTAAAAAAATTCTATTTTAATTATGAATAAAATTTTCTCATTTGAAATAATATATTTTTTTACATTCACTCATACCGTTCGTTTACAAAAACTATATTATTAAATATAAAAACTACATTATATATAAAAAACTAACTATAGTTATACATAATTTAAAGATTTTTATTAGATATTCCAAAATGATTAAACCATATTTTTGACTCTTCTGAAGTTTTGCGCGACCATTTTGAAAATTACTCCTTGAGTAAAATTAAAAATGACAATATTCTCCATCTGTTTGCCGAAACAATAGCTTTTTGAACAAGTAAAGGCAGGATAACGACAGCAATGGACGAACAGAAATGAATGAATAAGGCAGATTATACTAACAATAGAGTATGAGCTAACAAATGAAGTATATATAACTAAAGGATATTGCCTTCTGAAATAATGTTTAAAAAGAAATCAAGAAAGGAAAAGGAAATAGGACAAATTTAAACATTTAACATGGGAGAGTTTATTGTGGTGGGTTACAGGGTTTCATTATTTGTTTGAATTAACCTGTGGTAGCCCCCGTAACGCCATACAAAATGATTCTAACCGCCACTTGGCACCCGTTGCTAGGCAACGTTGGAAATGTGTTCAAGTGGTGGATTGTCCGCAAAAATTGAGTATTATCGCTAGTACTGTAGTTGCTCGGACAACCCTCGGGTTCACGAGCTGTCAATAAAATACTTATGCTCGCTTAGCTCTGTCCCCTGTGTAAAAGAATTCATGATCGAATGTGGAAAGATGATCTGAAACTGTGATGCGAGTATCCATAATAATACCTGTACGTAAGTGCATCTAGGAAATAATCTAACTACCAGTACAACTACTTTATTGAATTCAACAAAAACATATAGTTATCAAGAGTTAATGGGGTGGTTTTGGAGGTTGTGCTGCTCGGCGTCGGGCACGCTCCTTGCGTCCCGGCCGACGATTATTTGATGGAGTTACGGCCTGATTGGTGGACTGAGGAATTGTATGTGGCATTTGGGACGGGGCGAAGATGAGTGGGTATGTGACCGCTTCGCCCTCCCGACAGACCGCTAGGGCGACTTCTAGTCCCCTGATTTGGGTGCGCAGGCTCTGATTGAGCTGTCGCTCTTCCGCCCAACCTTTCTGTGCTGCAGTTAGCCTGAGGTATAATGTTTTTACTTTTTTCGGATCCGACCAAGTCACTTTGATCTGCTGTACCTCTTTAGTCATCTGGAGAATTTGATGGAGAAGGTCCGCATTCGCGTTCCTCGCGCGATTTAGTTCAGTCTGCAAGATTTGGATGGTGGTCATAACTACAAATGAACAAGATCGTTAAATTTTACTCTAATGATTTACACACAAACTGTATTTATAATTTATCATAAACATAATTATTAGGACGGGTCTACTCAGGCAAACGATGAAAACGAAAGGACAGAGTAACAAACATTTTTTTTATCAAAATAAAACCTAATCATATTTATTGTTAGTGTTTAGGAATCACTGTTCTCCGTTGAACGGCCTCTTTAGGTTCCTTTTCGGAGGAACCACGGGGTATGGGCGTCGGGTATCGCGGACTGGGCGAGGTGGGTAGGCTTCTGTAATCCGTCCGGCGAGGATGTCTTCTTCCACATTTGCGAGATACATCCTCGCCTTAACCACCTGTAGATCCACTTGTTCCTGCACCCGTTCCCATTGGGTGAGGAGATTCCGCGCATGGGTATAAGTTTCCGCTGCTGGGTATTGCTGTCCGGCGAGTCCACACGGGTCGCTATTTAGGCCCAGTAACCTCCAAGTAGTGGGATATGGCCACTGTTGTCGAATTTCCTTGAAGATTTCTGCTTTTGGGGGTGATTCCTTCCGACATCGTTCATCGGGTACTTGGGTATCCGTCCATTCGAGCGGCATATCCTTTTCTAAAAATGCATTAAGATCAGCTACTTGCGTACAGAGATGAAAAGCAGTTTATTTAAATAGTTCGCTTGAATTTTTGTACTAGACTCACTAATGACTAGGTTGTTACCATTGGGCCTATCAAAAGTTAAACTTATCGAACGCGGTTAGCGCTAATCATTACTACAATCTTCTGCAAATTGAGTAGGCTGTGCATCTACGAGTCCCTGGAGAAGTTATTTAGTTGACAACTCTTTCATCACGGCACTCCTATATATTCCCTTTCAGTGGTTGCGCTAATCGTAAGACGCTTGGGGTAATTCTACTACTATATTAATGAGTGAGTCGAAGTCGACGATCTACTAGATATTAACGTCTATCAAGTAACGACTAGTAAGAGTATAATATCGGGGTTTGTTAGAATTCATTCAGCAGTTCCTAACCGCCTAGCATTGACCTTTGTCAACATTAAATTATCGTCTATGGCATACTTAAGGCCAAAATTTGTTAGAATCAATCTTTAAAAATCTAATGGGTATGAAGTGTTGCTATTTATCTGCGGGTGGTTCAAATTTGTTAGGCATATAAAGTTAGCTAATCTTAATTCAAAGTGGTTATCATTATGGGGTTGACATTGATCAACACGAATTTTTTAAATGTTATCAATATATAATATTTGTTAAATTAACTTCAAGATTTGCGATTGCATGCTGTTGACCTTGATTTAATTAAATTTCGAATTTTCTAAATAGGATATCCACGTTCGTGAACGCATTTAATTAGTGTGGGGATATCCGCTTCCACTATGGCTACGTTGGTGTTTATATTACTAGCAGTTGATTTCATACACAATGTCGACGGAAAATCTCTGATCACGCGAATTCGCATCTTCCGGTCGAATCGCCTAATATCGCAGATACATGTTAACTTTAATCTCTAATGTCGCATCCTGTTCATATTACTTACGGATTATTTTAATTCACAATATTACGATAGATGGATTCGTCGCCGTACAGTGGATCGATTTGGGTAATTTAATATTTTAGTTATCTTTAACACCTTTATCGACAAATTTTTTAGAGTAACCTACTTATATTCATTGCGGATTACGACGAACTACCTCTCTGTGCAAGTGCCTATCTCTGGAATTTATCGTTTTGGGACGTTTTATTTGTTACTTTGTCTGAAATCATTTTATTATGCATTATCGACAATTGGCAGTAAGCCTTATCTATGTTTTGTATTTTTTATGATTAACTTTTTGTATTTTATAAAGTTTTCGTTCGTTAATTTAATTTATTCATTAGTCTAAATTCCGATTATTTTGATTCACCTTAATGTGGTATTAACCTTATTTATGACGATAATTTTCCTACATTTTTAAGCGGGTTGTTGATTTATTCGTACCTATTTTCATCGATAGTTTGACTCGTTTATTTTCCTTCTAACCAACTAGTTAATTTATTCAATAAATTGTTTTATTCTAATCCAAGGGTTACTTTATTTAATCATTACTTTAGTTTCAATTAAGGGATTAATTTACTTTTAATCAATGAGTTACTTCACTTTTAATTTAACGAATTGCTTTACTTTTAACTGAGAATTTTGGTATTTGTAATCAATGAATTTAATTACTAATCATTTTAATAGTTATCAAAAATTAATTTACTTAAAACAATACATTACTTATCCTCACTTAATGATTTCTTTAACGTTATTAAAATGAATTATACTAATTTAATCAAAGAAATTATTGATCACTACTCTAATTTTAATCGATAAATTATGACAATTTAATTCATGAATTGTTTGTTTTCACTCGGTGATTACTACAATCTTATTGAAAATGGGTTATACTAATTTACTCACTGAAATTATTCGTCGTCGCTCTACTTTTCATCAATAAGTTATACTAATTTAATCACTGTACTTTTAGTAAATTGTAAGAATTTAATGAATGAATTACTCAATAATTACTCTAACGTTAAGCCATAAAAATACTTTAATTGTTACTTTATCTATAATCAATAGCTATTTTAAGTTATAATTTAATTTAACTGAAACATTGAATTATTTATTCGAAAATTTCTACTAATTTAGTTCAAAATAAGAATCAATTTAATTACACCAATGATTTTTTACCTCATTTATCTCAAAATATTAATTCAAAGTAGTTATATCAACGACTTCAATTTAATTTATTCCCATACCCTTCCCTTTAATAGGCCTTAGGCGCACTTTATGTTTATATTATATTTATTGAGTGCCCACTGGACTACTCGGTGTGATGATTTTGAGCCGTGTGTAGAATAATTTAGGTCGATTTTACAGAAAGGAGAAACGAGGAAGCAACCAAATGACTTCTTCCTTGTTTCTCGTTTCATCTATAGGGATAATATTGACGTTACGACCCCTGCGTTCCGCACGCTAGGTCTTCACGGGTACATATCATTGGCGATTTTCCACGCTCTTACACAAATCTGTACTATGTAGATTTTACTATCTTGCATTATGTATTGGCTGTGGGCCGGAAAAATTTCGACAGATTTAATTTTAGTTTATTAAATATATAAAAACAATTTATTAATATTATAAAATCTATTATTAAGAACAATATACAAAATTACTTGCAACCAATACATTCATAAAAGCATAAAAATGCATCTATCCCCACGCCGACATCCACGCAGAGCTCTACCGAGGTTGCGAGGATGTGACGTGGAGAGAGAGCTCCAAATAAACCAATTCTCACCTAAAAGTAAGTCCTAAATAAAGATTTTTAAACAAAATTCTAGCTCAAAAAATGGCTTTGAAAATAGTTTCAAAAATGGTTTTCGTTTGAAAAACGGTTAAATTTAATGTGAAAATGGATCAGTATTTATACCTATTTTCTGTCCCTAACCTTGCATGTTAAATTTGATGCAGTAAAACAAAATTCGACCTTGTTATTTTCTAGTGAATTCTATTCTTTAATTTTATTATTTTTCAATTTATTTTAATAATTTTTATTTAGAATTTTTATTGAATTATTACTAATACAAATTTTTTGATTTAAGTTTCATTTTCATGAACTTTTATTAATTTTTCAATTTTGTCGAATTTGTTGTGTTTTCTTGTTATGTTTGTGTTGGTATCGTGCGAATCTTGGTGCGTTTTGTTATTATTTTAATTTATTTTTATGTTTATTATTTAATTTTTAATTCTCTTTTTTCTCATATTTGATAGGGTTTAATTGATGTTTC
The DNA here is from genome assembly GCA_022537955.1 of Schmidtea mediterranea. Classification (NCBI taxonomy): domain Eukaryota; kingdom Metazoa; phylum Platyhelminthes; order Tricladida; family Dugesiidae; genus Schmidtea; species Schmidtea mediterranea. The sequence goes on from CM039680.1 coordinate 1,713,872, forward strand.
AATAGGTTTATTTAAACTTGCATGTTATATTTGCGTGTGTGTTACTGATTCATTTAAACATTCCTCAAGGCCGTTTACGTTCTGGCCCAACAATTGTGAACTTTAGCAATGATATTGAAGATGAAGTCAAAAAATGTCAAGCAAAGCAGTAAAAGTAAACGAAAGAGATTTGCAAGTAGAGTTGAAAGACCTAGCTGTGGTTTAAATTGAGCAGGGAAAAGATTAAGAAGTAAAATATATTGGAACATATGAAATTGTAGAGAGAATAAACCATTGGATAATGAAGATAAATAAAAGATAAATGAAGAAATATTGACATGACAGCCGAATTGGCAAGACATCCAATACAACATAATATGCGCACACAGAAAATACACACCAAAAGCAGAATAAATACCGTAGCGAAAAATGTCAATTTTAATGTTAAAACCAGCCTAACGATTGTTGTCATTAAATCTTGCTCTTGAAGTAATTTTGAAAGTCTACTCTCAAAAGAAGCTCTCAAGAGACTTACCCTATTTAGTCAAAGGAAAATCAAAATTATTTGCAGAACTCATTCGAAACTTTCCAAGTGAATTTATGATTATTCAAGATTTAGGAAATATTTTCTTTCTATGAAGGAGTTTAGGAGATTTGAAGGAAATTCTTACTTTAGTTTTTGTGTTTTCCCAAAAAATGTTGATTCGCAACCGAGAGATTTATAGTTTCGTTTTCAAAGAATGCAATAAATTTCATGGTTAAAGAAGTAACATTTATACGCAGGTAAGTAGAAGTACTTCACATTGCAAGTAATTAAGTAAATTGACCCACACCACAATCCGTTTCACCGGTGGACGGTAAAGAACATGTTACTTTCAAAGGATGTCTAATCCGTGACCTTTCTTTGTTAGCCCTACACGTTTGACCCCCCAGATTATGTAGCTCATGGAAGCGTCGTGAGAAAGAAATTATAAGGGTGTATATAATTATTGAATGTTGAACTAATACTTAAGTTTTATAAATGATTGAGCACAGTGAGTAATTTTTGTGATATACTACAGTAAAATATAGGAGCCCTAAAACTTTAGCAGAGTGTACTGGGATACAATAACTGACCTAAGCTATTTATATTTTTAGGTTTTAAATTTCTAATTCTTTCTAATACATTTTACTATTGATATTTTATAAAACTGATTATTTCATGTTAAAGTCTCAGAGAAAAAATGGAACAGGTTAATAGCTGCTTTCCGAGAGGGAATAACAGGGAGGATGAAAAAGGAAGATGAAGCAAACCAACAAACTAAACAACTGAAGATGAAGTTCTGGTTCATGCCGTACCAAGTGATGAAGATTCTTCAAGCCAACACTTCGGTGAAAGATCAGGCAGCACAAGATCAAGTAGAGATCCGAACCCCCAGTGTGCTGATTAAAGATAGCGAAGCTGAAATCAACCAACGAGAAGTGGATGTCGGATTCGCTCGAGAACTTCCACTGAAACCAAAAGTGATGTCGATGGAATTGATCTCACCGGAAAGGAAAGTAACTCGGATTGGTCAACAAATGCTGGAATACGTACATTAGTGGAGTTAAAGAGGCAAGCCATGAAAAATGGAATGGATTCGACATCATCATAGTCTAAGAGCATCTTAAGAAACTGACCGGAAAAGTAGATAATTCGTTATATCTCTCCAATAACGAAAGTCAATTATGAGAATAGAGAAATCTAGAGTGAAAATTTATGTGGATATGAATGAATTTATCATAATTAAATGTTTTAATTTGACGATCATTTTTTAACGGTAATTTACAGCGTTTAGCTTCATCTAACCGAATTAAAGTGATAAAGTACCTATCAGTACCTCTCAATTTTATACGGTTTAGAGTAGCGAGTTAAGAAATCGGACACACGTTTCTACGACAGTCTGTGAACCCGACAGGTGTGCCAGGGCCTTATTAAAACAGGTAGCAGTGTTCACCTTTCAATGGTATTTCATACATCTCGTACATTACCAGCGTTATCTAGCAATGAGACCAAGTGGTTGCATAACAACTTATATTTTTGGATGTTGGTTGCATTGGTAACAACAATTGGGACAGTCTAGGAAAGTGATAATGTAAGCCACCATTTTCAAATCATGCAAATCTTTGTTACATATTTTTGTGCTGATTTTCAGTTTAGTCTTGTACCTTTACAATGCTAGTAAAGTTGCATTCAAAGCCCCCAACATGCATCATAGCATCTCATTCTTTTGGAATTATATAATTCTTCACTAGATAATTCATAATTCTTCGTTGGATAAGATTTCATGGATGAGACTATCCACAATGTCTTTGATATCCAAAACCTCAGAGGTTATCACGACAACTTAGAGATTCATTTAGTTTTGTATGGTTTGGGTAGAAATATGTTTCCAGTCATCTACAGGATTGTGCACCGTAATATCTTCTACAAGTGCTTCTATCATGGTTCCACCTATGCTAGAAATTTTTATTTCATTTTCTTGTTCCTTAACTATTTCAACTTTACAAAAACAGTTTTTAACCGTTATTTCTTCAATTTCATCTTTGTCCCAAATAGTGCAATGTATTGCTTAAAGTTTATACCTTAATGTACATCTTAATGTTTACCTTAATGTAAACCTTAATGTACACCTTAATGTATACCTTAATGTAAACCTTAATGTACACCTTTATGTATACCTTAATGTAAACCTTAATGTACATCTTAATGTAAACGTTAATATAAACTTTAATGTACACCTTTAAGTATACCTTAATGTATACCTTAATATAAACCTTAATATAAACCTTAATGTACACCTTAATGTATACCTTAATTTACACCTTAATGTATACCTTAATGTATACTTTAAAATGTTTGGAATTCTAATATTAAGAAACTGACCGGAAAAGTAGATAATTCGTTATATCTCTCCAATAACGAAAGTCAGTTATGAGAAAAGAGAAATCTACTAATATTTGTACCAAAACTTTACGGTAATAATGTTTAAAACGCTCTGATTACTTCCAAATCAAGTTGCTGCAGTTTACCAGGAAGTTTTGCAGAGGTAAATCTAATTTGATATTCCCCAGTGTTAAGGTAGTTGTATGAGTAGTGTTGGGCCACAACGTAAACGGCCTTGAGAAATGTTTAAATGGATCAGAAACACACACGCAAAAATAACACGCAATTTAAATAAACCCTCTGAAACACCAATTAAACCATATAAAATCTGAGAAATAAAAGAATTAAATATAAAATAATAAACATAAAAATAAATTAAAATATTAACAAAATGCACCAAGATCCGCACGATACATACACAAATATAACAAGAAAACACAACAAATTCGACAAAATTAGAAAAATTAATAAAAGTTCATTAAAGTGAAATTTAAATCGAAAAATTTGAATTAGTAATAATTCAATAAAAATTATAAATAAAAAATTATAAAAATAAATCGAAAAATAATAAAAATAAATAATAGAATTTGCTAGAAAATAACAAGGTCGAATTTTGTTTTACTGCATCAAATTTCACACGTCATAAAAATAGGTATAAATACTGATCCATTTTCACATTTAACAAAAACCATTTTTTAAAACCATTTTTCAAACTGATTAAAAACCATTTTTTAAAACCATTTTTCAAACTGATTAAAACCATTTTGAAAACTTACCATTTTCAAACCGTTTTCGAAGCAAACTAGTTTAACTATTTTGAAATTTATTTAAGCTATTTTTGGAAACTATCCGAAGATTATTCATTTTTAGGTGAGAAATATTTTGGTTGGAACCCTCTTTCCACGTCACGTCCATAGCATCTCTGTAGAGCTCTGCTTGGCGGCGACGTGGGGAGAGAGGCATTTATGTTCTATTTTATGCTATGATGTTTTTTCAATTTTATGGAATGGTTCGAAATGGGTAATTATGTTGTTTTTATAATTAATAAATATTATTAATATACCTAAATTGTTTTACATATATATTTGTTTTATAAATTAAAATGTCGAAATTTTTCCGGCCCACAGCCGACACACAACGCAAGTAAATAAAATCTACACAGTGCAGATGCATGTAAGTGCGTTGAAAATCGCCAATGATATGTACCCGTGAGGACTCGGCGTTGAGAAACGCAGGGGTCGTAACGTCAATATTATCCCTATAGCTGAAGCGAGAAATAAGGAAGAAGTCTCTGGCTGCTTCCTCGTTTCTCAATTCTGTAAAATCGACCTAAACTTATATCACACACGGCTCAAAATCATCACATCGAGTAGTCCAGTGGGCACTCAGTAAATATAATATAAACACAAAATGCGCCTAAGGTCTATTAAAGGGAAAGGGTACGGGGATAGATTAAATTGAAATTCGTTGATATAACTGATTCCGTGTTAATGTTTTGAAATCATTAAACTTATTACTAAAAGTAAATTAAATCCATATAAATTAGACAAAACCTATTACTAGCGTAAATTAAATTCATATTTTGGGTTAAATGAGGTGAAACTTATTGTTAAAAGCAAATTAACTAATATTTTGGGATAAATTAGCTGAAATTTATTGTTAAAAGTAAATTAAATGGTGTAATTGTATTAGATAAACGTATCTCTAAAGGCAAATTAAACTAATAAATTGTTTAAAATTATTAGATCATATTTCTAGAGGTAAATTAATCAATCTAATTACTAAAAGCAAGTTAAAGTAATTCTCAAAAGTAAATTAATAAAATTTATCTCCAAAGGTAAATTAAATCAATCAAGCGTTTTCTTTGTAAATTGAATGAATAAATCTTATGGCTACAAGTAAATTAAACTAATAAATCTTATCCCTAAATGTAAATTGAATTGATGAATTATATTACTAAAAGTAAGTTAAACTTATGTTTGAGATAGATTAGGTAAAACGCATTACTAGAGTAAATCAATGCATATTGTGAAACAAGTTAAGTAAAACTCATCACTAAAAGTAAAATTAAATACATAGCTGAAATAAATTAGTTGAAATTACCGGTGAATTGATCGAAAATCATTGAATAAAGTAGTCATGGGTTAAAATGAACTAATCCTCTGAATTAACATAAGGTAATTCATTTTCTAAAGATAAGGCATCTATAGATAAAAACTAAGCAAGTCATTGATTCAATTAATGTACGTTAACTTAATAACAGCAAAATAATCATTGAATAAAATTAACAAAAATCTGTTAATTTGAAATAAAACTCAACCTACGGATAAATTATTGATTGAAGCTGGACTAATGAAAAGTATAAGGATAGAATGACGTAAATCATAAATCGACCCATCATTCACAAGTAAACCAAATAAATAAATTGTTGAGAAGGGATTAATGCAGCCAAACCGATCAATACGAAATTCATACGGATCGTTGACGTAAGAGAAAGCTAGTAGTATAATATTATCCAAAAACTTTGTTAAGAACCCGATCATAATAATGCCTCACACCCGTAAAGTTCACAAAACCTGCATCACTCAAATACTTATTCCAAACACAATTCACATTAAATTCGTAGGCGAAAAATGACGTAACAATATAATAAAAGCCTAATGCGAATTCGAAGCGAAACGTTAATAGGCGTAAGATGAGAATCCCACAGATAAGTCTTCTTCGAAACGATCAAATAATTTCAGAATACCACAAGGAAATCAAAGACACTGGGTTTTTCTAAAATTAAGCAATAAAATATTTAAATATGAATAACAGATGTATCTGACATATTCCAAATTTGCCTCATCGCCACGCACGACCATAGTAGATGCCACGATATAATATCAGACAGTAGTTAATTAAGAACCAAAGTTATCCGAATTAGTAAACAAGTCGACCGGAAATTGTAAGTCCAAATCTTAGTAAGTTAATGCCATCCGAGAATTAGAAATTTCCGTCGACAATAAGCGTACCGGATAAACAGAGCGAAGGTCATTCACTAACGCATTCGCATTAGATAACGGATGTAGACGCCCACGCTAGTGAGATAACCTAGTGCGAAGGCCAGTTAAGTATTGTAGTGCAACTCGAAACACAACGGATGTAGGAACGGAAACCCAAGTTAAGGTAAATCTTACCAAAGGCCGTGTTGTCGATGTCATTCGACTAGTAAATACAAATCGATAAACATCACTACGGAAATAGACCCGTTAAAGTCAAAGTAACACTTATCCATATCGTGAATTATCGCGTGCAACGTCAACTCGTAGAACGTAAACGATTTTAACTGATATTATGTATTGAATAGGTGTTGAACCCACCCCGATAAATGGTAAGCCTCGCTCCTATTAAAATGTAGAATCAATTGATAATAAATGTTATTCAATATTAGGTATTCCGTGATTTCTAAATGAAATTTAAATAAACCGCACCACTATACGCGCGGCAAACTCTGGCTTGACGAACATTAATACCGGTAGATTTATAGGTATAGACTCCCTCATTAATATGGTAGTAGAATTTCCTAACGCCTCGCAATTAGGGCAACCGCTAAAATAGAAGTGCCGTGATGAAGACGTGGTAGATTATATAGCTTCAGAGACGCACCACCCATTAAATCCACGAAAGATGGTACGGATAGTTAGTATTCGATAAGTTTAACTGGTGATAGACCCAAAGATAATAACAACCTGGTCGCTAATGAATTTAGTATACAATCTAAGTGAAATGTTCAAATGAATTGTTTTTCATTCCCATATGCCAATAATTGATTTTGATGCGTTTTAGAATATGCCGATCGAAAGGACTGACATCCGAATGCCCGACGAGCAATGCCGGAAGGAACCACACCCAAAACGAGACATATTCGATAAGATTCAACAGCAGTGGCCGTATCCCACTATCTGGAGGATACTGGGCCTAAACAGCGACCCATGCGGACTCGCCGGACAACAATACCCGGCCGCAGAGACGTACATGAATGCGCGAAAACTCCTCGCCCAATGGGAACGGGTGCAGGAACAAGTGGACCTACAGGTGGTCAAGGCGAGGATGTATCTCGCCAACGTAGAAGATGACATCCTCGCCGGGCGAATCGCAGAAGCATACCCACCTCGCCCAGTCCGAGATACCCGACGCCCATACCCGGTGGTTCCTCCGAGAAAGAACCGAAGGAAGTCCTTTCCGAAAAAATTAGAACTCCAGAGACCCTAACAATTAATATGAACTAGTTTGATGTTTGTTATTAGTGAAATAGAAATGCCCTTTACCCTGCCTTTGAGTTTGATCATGTGTTTAAGACTATTCGTTTCAATCGATATGTTTGCGATAATGATAAAAATAACTTATATAAATTATTAACGTTAAATTTAACGAACTTATCCATTATAGTTATGGCCACTAACCAAATATTACAAGCGGAATTAGATCGCGCGCGGAGCACAAATGCGGATCTCCTCCATCAAATACTCCAGCTGACAAGAGAGGTCCAACAGATCAAAGCAACTTGGTCGGACCCGAAAAGAGTAAAAATGTTGTACCACCGAATATCTGCTGCACAGAAAGGTTGGGCCGAAGAGCGACCGCTCAATCAGAGCCTGCGCACCCAGATACGAGGATTAGAAGTGGCCCTAGCTGTTTGTCGGGAAGGGGAAGCGGTCACCTACCCGCTCATATTCGCCCCGACCCAGAGGGTGCAGAAGAACCCTCAACCGGTAGAGCAGACTTCAACTCAACCAATAAGTCGTCGGCCGGGACGCAAAGAACGTGCTCGACGCCGAGCTGCTCAGCAATCAAAACCGTCTCATTAACTTTGGATAATTCACATTTCTGTCTATTTAAATAAAATAGTTGTGCTTGCGGTTACAGTACTTCTTAAAAGGTGCTTACACGTAGATATTATTATGAGTACCCGCGTCGCAACTTTAAGTCATCTCTCCACATTCGCTCATGAATTTACTTCCACAGGGACAGAGCTAAGCGAGCACAGGTCTTCTATCGACAGCTCGTGAACCCGAGGGTTGTCCGAGCAACTACAGTACTAGCACATGGTACTCAATTTTTGCGGACAATCCACCACTTGAACACATTACCAACGTTGCCTAGCAACGGGTGCCAAGTGGCGATTAGCATCATTTTGTATGGCGTTACCAGGGTCACCATGAGGATAAGCAAATAACTAAACCCTGTAACCCACCAGTAGGACAATTATCCAGGAATAAAATAATGTTTCGTTTCTTAGCTTCCATCAAAACATCTAAGATTAGAAGTTGTTTTTAAACAATTTTGAAGTCATGCATACTTTTTTATTTGCAGCATATTTTGTCGGTAAGGACTTTACCCTATTGAAGCATCAAGGGCTTTGCATATCTTTCAATTAATAACGAGGAAGACCTCTCATTCACACCTGAATCTGTAATGAAAATAACAGTACGCCTATGTTTACTTAATTTCCCTCCATGACAGTTTCACCATCAAAGGTAAGTATAAAAAATCACGTTTTATCCGAGTTAGAAAATTCTTTTGTAGTATTATCTGCCAATTCAGTAGGAACATCCTAATGCTTCTAATCTTCAACAAATTATAAATCTACATTCTTAAATTTACACACACAATTCCTTTCCTTAAAATGTTCTACCCGTCATTTGATACAGTAAACCCTTTGATGTTTAATCAAAATAAAACGAGAGCTAACTAACAATTCTTTAATGACTCCTTCAATTTCATTATATGTTGAAGGTCGTATGGACATGCGTTCTTTTGCCACGGGACCCATCTGATTCACGCACGAGCAAAACAGTGAACCAAATGTACCTTTCTATTGATTCGATAATGTTGGTCTTTTCTGAGTCACTATTGGAAGGGATTAAACGAAAAGTTACAAGAAATTCTTCCTAATATTCATTTCGCCTTTAAACATTTCTATAAATGAATTTGAATTTTTTAAATATTTCAAAATTAAATTGCAGGAAATAACGACTGCAAAGATGGTGCCAAGCGCACTGAAAGAAAACGGATTGTAAAAACTGAACACAAAATTGCACGTAAAATGGGTTTAACTGTTGAAAGAAAAAGCACTTCCTAAATTAGGATTATGGATGAGAACCAAAGAATCAGAACTGCAGAATTCCGCCAATGATGAGATGAGCAACAATCAAACAATCACTTATTCAATTTATATAATAAATAATTATTAATAATTTATCAGTTTTGAAAGTATTTTTGCAAAAAAACTAACAGAAACAAACGAGAATTTTCTACAGCTCTTTAAAAAATGTCCATCTGCAATAAATGCAAAGCTACATCAACGGCAATCAGAACACCTATTCCTCAAAGAATATCGGTTTCAAACTTGTGTCCATCCGATCAAGGAGAAAGACTCGAATCCCATAAAGCATATTTTGAAATTGCCCCAGAAACGGTTCTTTAATGAATTGAACATGGGAAATGCAGTCGAAACACTCTTGGGATAAATTTAACAATTTCAATCCTGCGTTACCATATAAATGAAAACAACAACAATATAGTTATCCCAAACCATATTTGGAAGAATTGATACATTCGTATATAAAGACAGCCAATAGGGAGTCACAAGGCCTGATGATGGAGCTATTATTGAGCTTGGCAAGACTGATTGCTAGCTGGAGTCTGGAGATGTTATCATGTTAATCATTAGCAAATGTCGTGAAACATTTTTTATTATGAATATATACATCGTAAATTCCGGTCACAGTAAAACACCATTAAAAAACCTATAACGATAACTGATAAAATTTATATATCGCAAGGCGCTATTGCCACTACATACGGCTTTTTCCTATAGCCGACTTTACTAAATCCGCAATAATTTTCACCACTGATTACTTTTCATTTTCATATGACATTTATTAAAAATCATTCGACTATGAATCAGTAAAGATATCGATGGATTTTTTGGATATTCACGAATCATTTGAGAGGGATATGATACATTAGTAGTATATCAAATACTCTTTAAAATAGTTTTGGAAATTCTTCATTCCATTTATCGACATTTATATTTGTAATGCGTTGTAATGCAATTATTATTCAAGGAAATCTCCCGAGTTAAATCATATTTAATCCTCTAGGTGAGCATTTGCACAGGCACGATCCGGCATCCCGTAATTCCATGATAGGAATACAGAAATCTACAATGGCACCGATATGCATGTGTGACAGGTGTAACTAGCGGGTTATAGGACAATCCCATTTTATGGGAGGGGCAAATATCCTCTCAAATTTTGATTCTTGATAGATAGGATCATGGAGAATTTCGACAATGAGGCAATATAAATCATTAGCAACCGTTGCTAAGTGTCAAATAGAAGTCGCATGAAATATATTACTCGGAAATGAGTATATCAGCATTCGATATGGCAACTGCACCATGAATAATTGCCCCATAAATCGGCACAATCCACAGAGAAGGGGTATACAAACAGCAAGATGACTGCAAAGGAATGGAACTCCTGGAACACAAAAGATAGTAAAAGAGTAACTTACAAAACGGATAGAGCCGATTGAGGGAAGACAGATCTGGTTTCTAGGGTAGCTTTGCGGCCGATCATATAATAAATGCGCAGCAGCAGTTCAGCCTCACGACTCCACTTGGTTATGGCGATTCGAGACGCGTTCTGCAGGAACTAAAATGGAACAATGTAAAATAAATCATAAAATAAAACACGATAAATTATAGATAACTCATTGGTAGATGACCCCGTTTCCCCGCGTTACAGTAGCGCCACCGGATAATGCAAAGAAACCATGGCAACAAGATCGCGAATCAAATATCCCACAGATAACTTTAAACCTAAATTAGCTGGGATCCACCTTACTGCAGGTCATGGACTCGATATGCACTCCAAAGTTACCATGGTAATAAAAGAGAATCTGGGCAGCGATTCATTGATAGTACTGGAAGAAGGGCGTAACGGGAACCTTTACAAGGGCATTCAAATGGTTAAATAATTACCGAATTATACAGCTGATGATATTCGTCACAATCGGAACGTGAGGCGTTCACATAATCATCCAATAAACTGCTGCTCATAGTTGTCTCCCAGGATGGCACATTTGGTTCCTCGGCAACATAGAACAAGTCGGAGGCCCTAAACCGACGGAAGAAGTAATAAATTCTCATCTAGATAACATGGACAGACTCGATCAATGAGCGCAAGTTATTTGACAATTTGCCCTCGATTCCACTTCCAGATTTCCCGTCAGAATCCATAATAGCCCAGACCTTGCATAGCAACGGTTGCTGGCATATCGAAATGCCCTCCCTAACTACCGGCTGCACGAGGCGAGTCTGCAGCACTGGCATCGAGAAAATCGATATAGAATATTAATCATTATTCTTGCGTTACCTTTGGTGAGCTGGGCGACCTGCCGGGCTGCAAGAGTCAGCAGATTTGTGATGTGCACAATGTGGCTCCTCGGTCCCAGCAATGCACCGACTGAAACAACCAGCAATACAATATATACATATATAAATATATACATTCGAGTGCCAAGAATTTGTCGTCACTGCTCACCCTGCCCAGCAACAGGTCCTGACTACCGTGCCAATGAAAGCATTTGGTGTACTTGCTGGCAGTGCTGATGATCCTCCCGACCAAGTTAGTATCATGCGCAGAAACAACCAATGAGATCGCTCTATATCGCAGATCCTCTGCTGTCAGATATTTGCGATTGCCGTTGGCCTCCATTTGATGCTGAATATGATTTTAACGGTAACTCAGTTGATGAAATTTGCCGTTCCTGTTCATAACTTAACGCTGAACACAATCATGACTACAGGAACGCAAGTGGGACTGGTTGCTAAGAAGATTCTCATCGCCATGGAAACCGGTTACGAGAGACAGATACCATTACACCAAATACCTCAGCAAATGCAACCATAGACATTCCAATGAAATTAGTTTCCATGGAGACGGTGTAGAGCGCTTACCCTCGAAACCCAAACGGAAACACCAAACAGTCAATATAAAATACCTCATCTGTATTGGACAACAATAGCAGCATCAACAAGAGCTTCAAAAGGAAAAAGGATCCTGCAGGAGAAACTTCATCTAAATGATAAATGAATATGCAATAAAGTGGCAATGCAATCGGAACAAGTATAACGGCACCGGCAAACATAAATGCCATCAAGAAACACGGCCCGAATTCATAGCTGGAAACGTCTGGAAATGAGAGACCATCTAAATGAACGATAGGAAATACCATGGACATTTACCTGCTGGCATCATGTGCCAGATCTTCATCCATGATAAATGCTCCACCCTGGAGGCCGACAGGTCCGGCAGGACCGTCACATTGCAAACCTGAAAACCGCTACTCAGCAGTGCTCACTCGGCAATATCAATACCTCGATTACATATGTGAGATTCATCACTGAGCCCCGAGTCATCAGATATCCAATGAAATACAGATCCTTCCCGATCTCAATCGATTTACAAACATCTCCTGAATATATAAAAGATATGGGGAGAATTTCCTGAGGGAAATTTCACCTCGAGCAATGCATGAGACCGCACGATTTATTGATTTACTGCGTTTCCCATGGCAACTAGGAGGCAATATGACAGAGAATTCCCGGAGTTCTAGAAAACAAAGATCCGATTGCATTAAAATGTGTGGAGAAAACCTTGAAATACTCTCTCACTCATGTCTTCTTCATACTCCATTCCGCAGGAGCAATTCGCCGCTCTAGAACATTACTATTAATTCTGATCAATCATTCCAGCTCATTAATACAGTTTACTAATGAGTTATCAGTGGACAGAAGCGACACAATGAAATACTTATAAGAGCAAATGAAAAGACGGAAATTTCCAAGGTTAATAAAGGAAAGGAAAGATAGAAGGAAATTTCACCTGGAACTGTTCAATGGAGTGGGAAATTCAGGATAAAATACATCAATGAAATGATTGGAACGGTCCTGGCACAATTTGTCGGCACAACGATAGGAACAACTCCTGGAGAACTTGGATCCGGAATTGATGGAAATGATCAGACCAGAGAAGGTGACAATTCTGTTGTTAACTGAGGACGTTTGGGAGCCCCCAGCAAGCACCATTCTGAAAGGTTTTCAATTTATATCTATGTATAATTAATTATATAATTATATTCAGATATAAATGATTATATAATTATAAGAATGATTATATAATTAATAAGAAATGTCCAATAAGAAATGTCCAATAAGAAAAGTCCAATGAGAAATGTCTAACATGAAATGCCCAATTTGCAAATAGAACTATCTGAACTCAGGTATAATGAACCAGAAAAGCTACGATATTAGTTGAAATAGAAAACAAACATTATAAATTCTGTAAACATTCCTTAGAGCAGGAATAGCCGGCGCTCATAACTGTTGATAAATGTAAATATGAAGTTACCCTTCAATTGGAGGAACATCGGTGTAGCTGAGATTAATATAGAACCGATGATTAGTTGCTCCCTTCAATGTCGGAGTCAAAACATCCTCAGTAGAAAGCGCAACCTAGGATTCAATTATAATTTGAACTTTCTATAAATTTTCTACACAGCTAACTCTTGAAAAACTTACTTCTTCCACAATGTTTATCAATTTGATTGGATTTTCACAAAATTCCTTTGCTAAATTTACTATTTTACTAATAATAAGCTCCAGTATAATGCGATATTACCATTTGAATCATAGAATGAGAATAACGAAATAATTATTTTAACTTCCCTGCATTTCTCTTTCTACGAAATAAGTTTGAAAATATCTGTCATTGTTTACTAACCTTTGAAAATTTATTAATTTGCTGCCTAATTTGACATAGAATACCGCATTCATCAAGTAGTTTATAAGAGCATTGAATATATTTTACGTAATCATTTAAATTTTCCATCAAATTTTAATATGAATTATGAATTAATTTGAAATATTAAAACAACTAAATCAAATGCAATAAATATTTAAGATTTCTCATTTTATAAAGCAATAAGTTTTATTTATTTGATCTTACTAAATTACTTTTTACCAACAAAATTTAGAATGTCATTTGTATATTGATGAAAAAAAATTTTCTAAATTGAAAATCATGCAATTTTAATGTGCCTAGACGTTTTTTTTCAATTTGAAAGCGTTATTTAAGTTGCAATTGGAAGGATACTTTAACTGATAAACCCAAAGTTTACGGATAGTAACCAGTCAAAGTTGAGGGATTAATCTAGCTATGAGTTGAATCCCTGGGGAAAGGTGATAATCTTTCAATTGCGGATTCAAGACTAACCGATGAAATCTCAGATTTATCATCGCAAAAATATTTACAAGAACATAAGATATTTTCTTAGGAAAGGTGTTGATGATGGGTTCGATATTATTAAAAAATATTTTGATTGTCTACTCAGAACAAATTTTATATTCAGTTATCTAAATGACTTAATACAACCTGAGAATAAAACATACTTTAATTATTAATGCTGTGTACTGATAGGTGACAAATTAAAACTCACCCAATCCTTTACTACAGAATCCCTTCCACGTTTGCGCATAACACCCACCAAAATTGACTTTGGTGCTGCGCTGCAGCTGGCGGAATGCTAGTTAAAAGTGAGCTTTTCTGGCAAGACTCAATTTACCTTAACAACCCTATGGTTCTATTTAATACCGTAGAAGGTTTCATGCCATAACTATATTATAAGGTTATCTGTTTTACTAATATTAACTGAATCAAATATCATTTTTTTTTAAAAAATAAAACAAATAATATAGAAAATGAATTATAATTTAATCAACTTCACATTAATTTGAAAATGACTAAATTATCTAGGTTTAAAATGGCTCAAATATTTTAATCAAGTTAAGCGGTGAGTGTTTCATTTTGATTATCACCGCAAAATCACTGGCTTCAGGCCTTGGCGTTGCCTGAGTTGATTTAGATACTTCGACGACATAATCATCTTGGGGTAGGAAATTGTTCTGCTTCTGAATAGGCGGGTTAGTCAGATCGCTTTGAATACTTTACAGTGCTCCTAACGCTACTGGTATTCTTTAATACTCTCTAACTTTAAATTTCAACACCCTAAATGTTTCCAACTCCTCGTTGTATTGAGTTTTGAGCAGATCAATTTACTAATGTAAATTATTGGCCACTTTTGTGCCACTCCAAGTTTGTTCTATATGTCGACAGCGAATTACCATCGACCCTGCTCGCTGTGCTCGCTTTATCGTCGTGGTATTTTGCAACATCTCGTCGAAATTTATCAAAATTTTGTGTTTCTGAATTCACTGAAATCATCATATTAATTGTCCTTGAATTACCAGATATACTCTAGAGTATGTGTTTGATGAATGAAATGGAGAAGAATTCAATAGAAGTTTAGAAAAATTGGTTCATAATATGCTTTAATTAAAGTACGTACAAGTTTTCATAATATATTAAATATTCTTATGAGATTTATCAGTATTACAATGAGATCAACATTCAAGTGACGGTATTAAAATATGTTTCATATCCAACTTACATCTTAATAAATTTTCTCTTTCATTCAGCCAAATTTAACTAAAGTTCTCTATTCCAGAATCACAATCCAGATCCCAGCGCGATCACGGCATACTGCTGACAAGTGCTCTGGGACTCGGGTTACACGATATCTACATCCGGAGAATCGGACTGGCCAATAGATCCTAGGAGCAGGAATGATGAAATCGAGCTACCGGCAATCAAACGGAAACTGGATCGGAACTTGGCATGAGAGGCCGTCAGAAAGCCGAACTCAAGTTGTCCACCCTAGAAGTGAAATGCAAGGAAGTACAACGAGAAATCGCCATGACCCGAAATCAGCTAATCAAGATGAATCCTGATATAGCAGCAGGCCGAATTCCCAGCACCGACGGATATGCTCCCAGTTACGGCGTGTCGTACGAATTAGATGGCCCAATCTTAATGGAGATGGACGTACCGACTAAGGTGATGATGCCGAGGCTTCTCCTCCACACTACGGCACTCAAGCGGATTGATGTGCAGCACTATGAAGGAGAACACACTTATTCCAAGGGACGACCCGACTATCAAAGCCGAAACCGAGAATCGGATCATCGAAGGAATTAAATTGCATAAGAGCACAAGACTTACTAAGTGTGATGTTTAATAAATGTTGTAATTGTAATTGTCTTTAAAAATTCGGTTTTTATCTAAATCTATGAACTTCCCACTCATTGATCTACATTAGTAAAGTTAAACGGAAATGTGAATTATGCGAATACTGAAACATAAGTAAGGAATTTATATCTCAATGACATACCCAATGATAAGCAGTTAAATGATGATGTTGACTTATACTAATATTATAAAAATTTTCCTTGATGGCTAATTTCGAATTATAGAAATGAACCTTATTCGTTCCATTAGCAAAGGACTGACAAAGTATCGCCGGGAGAGTTCAGAGTTGAGTGCTCAACTCCTCCAGATGAGTCGTGAGATTCAGGAGGTCAAATCCACATGAGTCTAGCCAGCTCGGGTAAAGAAAATCTACCAGCGTCTAACAGCTACACAGCGAGGCAGGGCGAAGAAAAAAAACTGGTACAAGCACAATGAACACAGATCCGTGGACTAAAAGTGACTCTATTGGCTTGACAGGAGGGCAATGTCGTAACTAACCTGTTGGTGTTTGC
Organism: Schmidtea mediterranea; assembly: GCA_022537955.1. Lineage (NCBI taxonomy): Eukaryota > Metazoa > Platyhelminthes > Tricladida > Dugesiidae > Schmidtea > Schmidtea mediterranea. The sequence goes on from CM039680.1 coordinate 1,730,467, forward strand.
CCCGGCGCAACTGGTACATCGAGAGACACACCAACCAGGTGTTTCATTTGAAGCCAAACGATGCCGTCCCTGACCCGGAAAATTAAAACATTAAACCGTCGTCGGCAATTGCAATTGCTTCCAACTACTAACCGAAATATTTAATCCTGAGGTTTAAGTGCTCACAAAACCTTGTCTTAATTATCGTAATAATAAATGTTAATAGATGTTTAGTTATAGTTAGATTCTTCAGTATGTATTACAGTCTTCTTGAATAGGAAACAAACAATAAAAAAATAGTGATGGGACTGGAAGAGAAAATCGAGCATAAGTCTTCAAACGATATTTAGTTGAACCCAACATGAGGCCGGGCCTTAGCAGTTCTGAGGGCAGAGCTCACCTTTGGCGGTCTCATAACCATTGGTTACATTACCAACGTTGCCTTGCAACGGGTAACCACTGGATGCCAGAAAATGTTGTATGTACGGGTTACGAGGTCACAAACTATTAACCCTACACTTGTGAGGTGTTGATAAGATCTTTAAATCTTATAATTAATGTTCAAATGCTCAGTCTTTAATCATTTTGAATGTATTTAATAAATTGAATGTGAAATATGTATATTATGTGTTTCATGTAATTTTTTAAGATGTAAAAAGAATTTTTAAATTTTGTTGGGCCAAGATACGAATTTGTTTAAATGGATCGGTAACACGCACGCAAATACAACATGCAGATTTAAAATCAGACCCATAAAACACCAATTAACCATGTTAAAATATGAGAGAGAAAACAATTAAATATAAAATCAAGAAACACAAAAGTAAATTAAAATAATAACAAAGTGCAACAAGACCCGCACGAAATAAACATAGAAATAAAATGAGAACACGAAAATTTGACCGAAATTTGACAATTCACCAAAAAATGGAAAAATCCATAAAAATGGAACAAAAATTAAATAATTTGAATTGGAAACAATTCAATTAAAAAATTAAAAATTAAATTGTCAAATTAAATTACAAAAATAATAAAATTAAGATTAGAATATACTAAAAAATCACAAGGTCAAATTTTGTTTTACTAAATTAAATTTAACCCGTAAGGTTAGGGTCGTACAATAGGTATATATAATGATTCATTTTCACATAATTTTGGTGGGTTATTGGGTGTTGATGTTTGTATACTTATGTTGTGGTTACCCAGACAACCCCATATAAATGTTCTTTTACTTACCACTCGGCACCCGTTGCTAATCAACGTTGGAACTGTGTTCGAGTGGGTAGATCGTCCGCAAAAAGTGAGCGCAATTACTAATGCTATAATTGACCGAACGACCTCTGGGTTCAACGAGCTGTCGATAGGAGACTTGTGCTCGCTTTGAATATCAGGTCCCCTTATGTTGTAAGTTTTATCATTCTAGTCAATTGAATTCTTTAAACAACCTTTAAAATATCGATAAACATATATTAAAACAAAACAAGGGGCTGCATTTTTTATAAAAGAAGCAATGCATTTTTTAGTGAGTCGTCTGCGTATTGTTCAATATTCGAGCGGCTCGGCGCTTGGCCCGCTCCTTCTGTCCGGGTCGATAGTTGCTTGTCGTTGGTGTGTTTTTCGGAGTCGCTACCGTCTCTCGGTAGGCCAGTTGGGCAGGGGCAGAGACAAGGGGGTATGTTACTGCTGCCCCTTCTTGGCAGGCTGACAATGCGACCTCCAGTCTCTTTATCTGTGTTCTTAAGCTTTGGTTCAACTGCCGCTCGTCCGCCCATCCATTTTGGGCCATTGTAAGCCTCTGATAAAGCGCCTTTGTTTTCCTGATCTCCATCCAGCTGGCCTTGGTTTGTTGAACTTCCGTCGATAGCTGGATGATCTGCTCGTAGAAATTCTTATTGGTTTTCCGCGCGTGCTCTAATTCTTTCTGTAGTACTTTTAAGGGTTCCATCTCTGTAAATAATATTATCAATTTTGGCTACTAATTTTGAATTATTTAATGAATTATACAAATTTGTTAATATTACGCCAAAGAAAGAAAGAAGATCTTGAGAAATAACAAATCATTTATTAAGATTAAATTTAATTTCGCTAATGTAATGGGCAAAAATGAATTCCATGTTCAACTGATTAATGGAATTGGTAGTTTTGGTAATGTCTCTCCACCCTCTCGTCGGGGATTTGCAAAGCGGAAGAGTGCTCAGGGAATACGAAGACTGGTCGCTTCGTGTTTCGGATGCGGCTGGCACGGGGCATCAGATGAGCGTCGATGCGAGCTTTCATTCTTCCGCCAGCATGATTGAACGCGGGGCTGTGTGGCGGCGTATAGCCATCGGTGTCTGCAATTCTGCCAGCCGCTTATCTTCTTCTACGTTCATAAGATATATCCTGGCTCTGGCTACTTGTATATTGAGTTGACTCTGGTGATCCTCGAGTCGAGAGAGGAGGGACCCGGCCTGTGCGTATACTTTCGGCTACACCCTCTTTTTGCTGCTGTGTACGGCAGCTCATCCTTTTCCACTGATCGTGAGGCGTCCCGTTTAGGCCCTCTCGGTTGGGGCACCTCGCTGTACTTTTCTCGCCAGACACTTTGACAGGCTTGTCGCCACTGATCGGCAACCTGCGTGGAGACACGAATGACGGCTCCTGATACATCTACAATTAAGTTATATATGTATATTCCCCGTAGATTTGTTGAAATAGTTAAAAGATTATCCAAAGGTCAAGAAAAGTTTTTATGGGGTTACTACATTTATGAGTATTTTACGGCACGAACTTAAAGTTACGGACTTGTAATTCATCTGTCGAGTACACCTACTTACGATCTAATTGATAATGTATAACTAAAACGATACTGAGATTTTAAATTTATCCGATTTAAGCTAAGGTAAAATTAAATATTACTCGTGTGCAAAAGTCTGGAATTTCTCTTATTCGAGTTAATAAATATAATGTACTATTGATGTTAAAAGAAGTTTACGACTTTTGTTTAAATTCTCTAATTGCTTAAAATATGTTAAATCTTAGGTGACGAAATTCGTCGTTGCTGGAAAGGAGTTCTAACCCCTCCTTATTCTCTCGACAATTTGGTTTCTTTAAATCCTGTTGGACGTAGGAAAAAATCGTGATACAAATGCATTCGTAATTTACCGTTTAATTCCAGGATCGACTTCCGAGAATATTTTCTATATGAGATCACCATTCTCAGCTATTCTTTAGGCAGGTTGGAATTTAGGTTTTGTATTTAAAACTATCCATTTAATTGAAATATATTTGAAATTCTACTCCTTGGTTTCTGTTAAATAAGCGAACGTCATAATCTAGATAATAAGCAAGAACCCTAATAATGACTATTCAAACAGGATCGAAGTAAAGTTTTGCAGTTATTCCCTACATAGGTTAACGCGTTTTCCGGTCGACAATTATTATTGCTTAACCGGTTAAGTAAAAATCGAATTAGGAAAATGTCATTTTGTCAATTGACAGTTCATCTAATCGAATGTAGATAATTCGATTTATTTTTATGATCCGAAGTTGATTATAATTACTAATTTCTGGGATCATGTCGGGGTTAGTGCTGCGGCATCCTTAGTTAATACTTGGAGTCATTAAAAATGTAATCACTGAGATAAAACTAGTAATTGAATAAGGAGCATAGATTTGGTAATTATCAATAAATTATGAGAATAAAGTTTGTAACTCCTAACAAACCTATGGAAATAAAAGTAGTATTTAATAGTAAAATTTGTACGGATAAAATTAGCAATTAAATTATGATCATAAACTCAGTAATTAATAATAAGTTATAAAATGAAATCTTTCAACTAATAATGAAATTATGGGAATGGAAGTAGTATTTAATAGTGAAATTATAAGGGTGAAAATTAACAATTAAATTATGAACATAAATTCGGCAATTAACAATGAATTATCATAAGTTAGAATTCTTACTTGTCGGCCGGGGTCTTAGGTTCGGGACTAAATCTTCGTCTGGGATCAAATCCATTTCACTCTCATTAATTTCATTTCGACGATCATGCATTTTTAATAGTTCCAAAATTCTTCTACTAGCGTTGGTCGATCAGATATATTAGTTTGTGTGCGCCGGTGTCGGAAAATTTTATCTGCCCTTATCTGTAGTGGATTTGCTAGCCGTGTATGCTAGGGCGCACGGGGTGTGACGTCTAGCTCGCGCTCCTTGCCAGAGTATTAGTAGAATTCTGTGTACCGGCGTATGAAATGTTTATCAGGTGTACACGGAAAGGTCAGCGTTTACACTATTCTTGGCATATTAAGCGGGTGACTGTAGCTCGGTAGGTACTATCGATCCACGCCGTGACAAATGGCAATGCAGATGTGCATGGTAAATCTTCAATTTTTCCATTGATTTTATTAATTATTTCTACTTGTTCCGGTTTACTTAATTTAGTCCAGCTAGGTTGGATTGACTACAGGTATTATTCTAGAATTATTAAATTCTATTCCTAAATTTTTCAGGGATTCAATTCTTATATTGGTATTACGTCATTTGATTTTTTCAGAAATTAGATGTCGTATATCTGGTGGACATTTTAATCGGTATACTCCTGGGTTTATTGATTTGATCGGATTGATAGTGAGTACTATTTAGAAATTGACTTTTATAAATTTTCCAATCTTAGTTTTTCAGGGAATTTTCCGTTTAGGTCGTATGACTGATAAGCATTGTTTGGAAACTAACTCTTTAAAGTTTTTGTTTTTATTCTTTCGGGGATTTTGGAGTCGACCGTGTTGATGACAGGTATTATTTAGAAATTAAATTTTATAAAATCTATATTCGTATTTTTGCATGGATTTTATTTTTACAGTATTGATGATAAGCATTCTTTGGAAATCAAACCCTTAAAGCTTTCTCTTATTATTTTTTTTGTTTCGGGGATTTTTAGAGGATCGTCGTAATGAGAATTATTTTATCGATTTGTCATTCCTAATTTTGTTCCAGGATTTTTCTGATTTTCGGGCTTTAGAAGTTAAATCTAACTCGGAGGACTTCGGTAGAAAACTGGCGCCATTTATTTCCATTAGATTTGATGAAATCTTAGCATTGCATTATTAAACGATATTATTCAATCTATTGGTTTTCTTGTGTAGATTTTTGGTTTTTAATCTATTGTATCATTTTTATTTAAATATGGTCAAGTTCGCATCTACCCTCTTTATCGAGCTTATTTGGTTATTCCAGCAATTCCTGCGTTTAGATTAAGAAAATTCTTTTGGCTTTAAGACAAGGTTGTTCGAGGCTCATACTCATGATTTTATGTTACCATTTGCCTTAATAAAGGTCGCTATTATTTGGAGTTTTATACTTGTCATTCTAGTTTTAACTTGGATCGAATTAATTATTACATTTTTGGTGTGGAATAGCATTTCGAAAAATCTGTAGTTATAATTCATCCAAATTTTAGTCAAAATACACCTATCAGGTTTGTGATTGACATGTTGCATTTAGCGTAAACTAACAATTAAAGAAAATAAGTTTTATCATTTCATTTTAACCCTTTATTAACCTATTCGAGTGTATAACAACTACTTGAATCTATAATTTATTTAAACTTATAAAACTAACTTAAAATTATTAATTATCATAAGTTCTTGGCAACCGTCCAATATTTATGGTTACTTTAAATCCATACCAATAGCTTGAAATTTAGGGTTATACTAAATTCATAGTAATAGTTTAGATTGATTTTAATTCAAAACAACGATTTCATTTTATATTTCCCCGTTACCTTTCCCTTAGTTGACCTGGACTACTCGTGTGGTGATTTTGAGCCGTATGCAAATATAGTTTAGGTCGAGTTTATGGAAATTGAGAGACGAGGAAATAGCCAAAAGACCACTTCCTTATCCATCTCTTCCCCTATATGGAATAATATTGACGTTCCGGCTCCTGCGTTCCGCACGCCGGGGCCTTCACGGGCACGAATCATTGGCGATATTCCACGCACTTACACGAATTCGCATAGTATGTTTGATTTTAATAACTTGTAGTGTGTCTTTGGCTGTGGGCCGGAAAAATTTCGACCATATAAAACAAAGTTATGCATTATAAATATTTTATTAAAATAAAATATAAGTTACCCAATTCAATCATAAACAAAAATATCATAAAACTATCACTCTCCCCAAGCCGACATCCAAGCAGGGCTCCATTGAGGTTGCGAGGATGCGACGTGGAGAGAGAGTTTCAAATAAAACTCACACTTACATCGTGGAAAACTAGTAAAACGATTTCAAGGTTTTTTAAAAACTGAATTTTATTGTGTAAAAATGAATCGGTATATATAACTATTGTACGACCCTAACCTTGCGTGTTCTTTTTGATTTAGTAAAACAAAATTTTACCTTGGAATTTTCTGGTATATTCTAATCTTTAATTTTATTATTTTGAGATTTTATTTGACAATTTTTTCTTTAGATTTTTAAATTGAATTATTTCTAATTCAAATTATTTGATTTTTATTTCATTTTCATGAAATTTCGCAATTTTGATAAATTGTCAAATTTCGATCAAAATCGTTGGGTTTTCCTGTTATGTTTATATTTCGTGCGGATCTTGTTGCGCTTTGTTATTATTTTAATTTATTTTTGTGTTTGTAATTTTATATTTAATTGTTTTCTTCCTCGCATGTTGATAGGGTTAATTGGTGTTTTAATAGGTTTGAATTTAAATCTGCATATTATATTTGCATGTGTATTACCGATTCATTTAAACATTTACAAGGCCGTATGTGTTCTGGCCCAACAATTTTAAGCAGTTAATCAGTTTTTGCAAACTTGAACCAGCTTTAAAACTCAAATCAGTTCTTAGTAACTCAGTCTTAATCAGTGAACGAAACGACAAAATTTTCAATGTGAGTAGAGGAATATTCGGAACTTTCTCCACGTCGCGCCTAGACAACCTCATGTGAGCTCTGTCTGGACGTCGGCGTGGGGAAAGATTTGTATGAGTTTCAAATGTTATATGATCCAACGGTGTATTATATGAAAATATTACAGAATAAACGTTTTAAATAAATTCTTGTCGAAATTTTTCAAACCCACAGCCGACACATCACCGAAAGAAAATAAACTAGACATACCCCAATCGAATTGTGTAAGTGCGGTGTAAGTCCGCCAATAATTCGTGCCCGTGAAGGCTACGGCGTGAGAACGCAGTAGTTGAAACGTAAATTAATTATTCCGTATCGGGGAAATGGGTTGAAGGGGGAATAGTCTTTTGGCTATTTCGTCATCACTCAATTCTTATACATTCGACCTAGATTATCATCACAAACGGCTAAAAATCAAAAACACGGAGTAGTCCAGTGGGCACTCCTAAACTCATAATGTGAACACAATTTTATACTAAGGTCAAACTCGGGAAGGTGACCGGGTATTAATGCTAAAAATCATTGCTATGTCAATAACTTGTGATCGTAAAAAGTAAAAATAAAATACGTTAGAATAGTAATAAAAATCTAATCTTTTACCCTCGGATTTTACTTCCACTAAATCACCTTCGATAAAGCAGGGCGTCCAAAATTTCAGTACTTTAAAAAATTTTTGGCATATGGCACTACAAACCATTAATTAATTAAGAAAATAGTAATCACGCCATCAACTTCACCGTCGGATATATAACTTGTAATACAAATTAACTTCAGGCCTCACATCTACCAGTATATTTCTAAATCATAGATAAACGAATAAAGGACGGAATCTATCAAATTTGAGCGATTAAAAGAAAATGACGAACGAAAACCTTAAATCATCGAGATAGATAAACTGTTTTATTATAAGTGATCGAGAAAAGTAATAAATATTAATATATTATAAGCAAGATTTTGTAGCTATAAATTGGTTCTGAAACGAAAATGAGCAAATCAGAAAATACTTACCAGAAAAATTGATTTCTCGAAATAAATAGAAATAAATATATATTTACGACAAACACACATGTATAAATATATATTTAATAAATATCAGATCAATGGGATGTCCTAACGAATGTCGATCAAGAAAGAAACAATCTACACTGACCCTTCCAACTCCAAAATAAAATCATTACGCCATTCCAAGAGAAAACCCGAGTGAAGGAGTAGTGTAGGCTTGTCCCACTAAAATAGTTCGAATGCGATACAACTTAGAACATATTCCGAATTGCTGAAGAGGAGTAAGCCTAAATGAAATTAATCGTTCATGACCTTCTCATCATAAATTGACACTTACTATCTTTTAAATAAGGATGATTTAATTTAAAATGACCCAAATCTTCTAGAAAAATGGCCACAATCGCTCCACATCGAATTATGCCGCAACTGAATTGAAAATAATTATCAACAGTAATAACTGGATTTAGAAAATAAACTCGATCATAAACGAAAATCCATGACATTTAGCGATAGTCAAATCGATTAGAATATCTATCCCGCTAGCCAGATCAGATAAGTACACGCACAGCAATTCTGCACACATTATGTCGACTCCAGTTGAAAGAATTATTTACACCAAAATGTCATTGATGATATTCGCAGATATTTAATTATTTCCGAAGGAAACTAGTAAAATTGATTAAAGTTTAAGTCAATTGATATTCAGAGCAGAATTAATATAACACACTAACTCGCTGCACATACCGTACGTATATATACTCTGCCACTCGTCGGAAGGCCACCATTTATTAAATTCACGCTAAAATATGCAACCCAGACGCTCCATAGAGACGGTAATTATCTTTCTTGTCTGTAAGCATTTTTACTGTAACTTGAGGCTTAGAATGTCGCAAGACCGATTTCCCAACGCCAATTACGTTCAGACTACAAGCCACCGAGACAGTTATACTGAATTATGATCTATGCCATGTTGTCTTTGTTAAATATAATGTGTTCCATCAATAATTTATTTAAATTCGATGCCATGAGAAAGACCAAATATACGAGAATGGGACCAGAATAAATAAAAGCGCACGCAGACCTTCTAACGGTAGTGCGTTGAACCCAGATTGAGGTCAGACCAGAGTAGTTCCTATGTAGCGCTCACTTTTGGCGACCTCAAAACCAATGGTTGCATTACCAACGTTGCTTAGTGACGGGTAACCATTGGGGGCCAGGAAATGTTTACATCTGGGGTCAAGGTTATCGGAACCATAAACGCCACAATTTTAAAATTTTATTGTTTTATAAAAAGCTTGTTTTTAAAAGGAATGATAATTTTTGTTTTTTTAAAAATTAATTTATAAGTTCATTTTCTTAAAATTAAAATAAATTTATATTTTGTGCTACCGTTTGATTACGATTATTATTGGTTAATTTGTTTGAATTTTCTTATTTTCATTTAGTTATTGTTAATGTAAAGACTGATAAACGGTCGAAATATATAGTTAAATGTTAGATAGAATATACAATTGGCGTTATTCACTTATTATTATTATTATTATTATTATTATTATTATTATTATTATTATCTATTATTTTATTATTTTGTTATATTATTATTATTATTATTATCATCGATCTCAATACAATGTCCTGTGACAGAACTAATACTATTTTGTGTCCTCCGAAGCTCAAATAAAAGAATGAAGCACATTAAAATCGATATAATGATAAATTTACAAATTTTCTGTAAGAAATATTGTGTAAATCAATATGAAAGTAGAAAGACATAAATTGTGCTAGAAAGAAAGCGCGGTGTTAATGGTGGATGTTAGTGAAAGGTTTTGATGTATATTATCCGGTGCTTCACTCACCACCAATGACGAGTTTGATTTGGTGAATTTCGATGCTGGCGTTGTGACGGCCAATTGAGAATCCAATCTGATTGGCTCAAAATAATGGCTGTGCACATTCATATTCGATAAGTTGTGATTGCTAGCAAGGTTAGATAGGTAGGTCGATGGGCTGATAATTTTGGGTACCGCAATATGATGGGACTGCTCAATCGTAGGACCGAGATTCCTCGCCGTTTCCTAGAAACAATTCAATTTAATAATAGTACTATGTGATTTTATCTGTATATCCAAATTGGTATATATAAAGATCAGGAATAACCGAATCACTGAGTCACTTCAAGGCATGCCGCACAGGAATCCTGTGGAAAGGGGTCAACATCATTGATCCTAATTTATAGCAATCTAATCAAGAAGCGAGATTAGGACTCATTAGGTCCAGTTAATTCAATTCCTTTCACATTCACAGTCTCATCTATTCAATCCCTGTAACCTTGCAAAACGAATTGTAACTCCAACCGTCATTGACGCTCAAACGCAAAACGATATCCGGCCTTTGTGATAAATTTATTAAAGGTTGCACCGTAAATTTCAGATAAATATTGACCTGAAATGTACAATAAGGGAACTAGCAATTGATAATAATGTGCAAACAGATCAATGGGGAAATTACAACGTGCAAGATAGGATATTTATTCAAAATATTAGGTTAATTATGAATACAAATTTAATTTGAAGTATTGATTAAGCCACCCAATCAACGAAAAGAAACCTAATAAATGAGAAGTATTGGTAATCAATATAATCAATGAGAAGTATTGGTAAGCGATATAATCAATTAGAAGTATTGGTAATCGATATAATCAATTAGAAGTATTGGTAATCGATATAATCAATGAGAAGTATTGGTAATCAATATAATCAATGAGGTATTGGTAATCGATATAATCAATTAGAAGTATGGGTAAGCGATATAATCAATTAGAAGTATGGGTAAGCGAAATAATCAATTAGAAGTATTGAAAAATCAATATAATCAATGAGAAGTATTGGTAATCAATATAATCAATGAGGTATTGGTAATCGATATAATCAATTAGAAGTATGGGTAAGCGATATAATCAATTAGAAGTATGGGTAAGCGATATAATCAATTAGAAGTATGGGTAAGCGAAATAATCAATTAGAAGTATTGAAAAATCAATATAATCAATGAGAAGTATTGGTAATCAATATAATCAATAAGAAGTATTGGTAATCAATATAATCAATAAGAAGTATTGCTAAGCGATATAATCAATAAGAAGTATTGGTAATCAATATAATCAATGAGAAGTATTGGTAATCAATATAATCAATAAGAAGTATTGGTAATCAATATAATCAATGAGAAGTATTGGTAAACAATATAAACAATGAGAAGTATTGGTAAGCGAAATAATCAATGAGAAGTATTGGTAATCGATATAATCAATAAGAAGTATTGGTAATCGATATAATAAATGAGAAGTATTGGTTAATCAGTATAATTAATTAGAAGTATTGCTAAGCGATATAATCAATGAGAAGTATTGGGTAAGCGATAAAATTTATTGGTAGTATTGGTAATCGATATAATCAATTAGAAATATTGGTAAATCAATATAATCGATGAGAAGTATTGGTTAATCAATATATTCAGTAAGAAGTATTGGTAAGCGATATAATCAAAGAGAAGTATTGGTAATCGATATAATCAATGAGAAGTATTGGGTAAGCGATAAAATGTATTTGGAAGTATTGGTAATCGATATAATCAATTAGAAGTATGGGTAAGCGATATAATCAATTAGAAATATTGGTAAATCAATATAATCGATGAGAAGTATTGGTTAATCAATATATTCAGTAAGAAGTATTGGTAAGCGATATAATCAAAGAGAAGTATTGGTAATCGATATAATCAATGAGAAGTATTGGGTAAGCGATAAAATGTATTTGGAAGTATTGGTAATCGATATAATCAATTAGAAGTATGGGTAAGCGATATAATCAATTAGAAATATTGGTAAATCAATATAATCAATTAGAAATATTGGTAAATCAATATAATCGATGAGAAGTATTGGTAAATCAATATAATCGATGAGAAGTATTGGTTAATCAATATATTCAGTAAGAAGTATTGGTAAGCGATATAATCAAAGAGAAGTATTGGTAATCGATATAATCAATGAGAAGTATTGGGTAAGCGATAAAATGTATTTGGAAGTATTGGTAATCGATATAATCAATTAGAAGTATGGGTAAGCGATATAATCAATTAGAAATATTGGTAAATCAATATAATCGATGAGAAGTATTGGTAAATCAATATAATCGATGAGAAGTATTGGTTAATTAATATATTCAGTAAGAAGTATTGGTAAGCGATATAATCAATGAAAAGTATTGGGTTGGCGATATAGTCGATGAGAAGTAATGGGTAAGCGATAAAGTTTATTGGGAAGTATTGATTAAGCCTGCCAATAACTGATTCCAATGAAATTGAGAAAGGAAAAGATTCACAAAAGCATCAGTCAAAGCAAAAAGTGACCAATGACAGTAAAACCTAACCTGACTATTATCATTGCCTCGATATCCCAATTTCATCAACTCGTACAATCTGCAACTGATTTGATTGCGTGCCTTTTCCACCGATTCTTTTTCCTGCTGCCAGAATTTCACACTATTTTCCGATCTTTCTAATCTTGCCCTCAGCATCGATATCGTTTCTTGGCTGTCATTTAGCCGGGATGCAATCTCCTGTTCTGCAACTTGTCTCAGCCGCTCCAGTTCCGACCGATGTCGTCTTGCCTGCTCATTGAGTTTCTGTTGGAAATTACTGTTTTGGTTCTGAATTGATTTTTTGTACTGTTCATTGCCGACGGCCAGTGACGAATTGAGCTCATGTTGAAACCGGATCTGATAACCAAATCACAGCCATCGATAGAAATGTTCAATTAATCGATTTACCTGCAGTTCCTTTTCCAATTTCTTCAGTGCGTTCGAATGCTCATCAGAAAGTATCTTCATTCTCGCTCTGAGTTCCACCGCATTGCCTTCTTTGTCCCCAGCCTCCTTCCTGCTTTTGTACAGCTCTTCCTCCACAGTTCTCATTTCCGTTCGCATCTGGTCGAGTTTTTCATCGCGAATCTGAATTTCCGTTTGCTGATGAGACAATTCTTCCCGAGATTTCCCCAGCTCATATCTCAAATGTTCCAGCTCTTTCTCTAAATGACATTTCTCGTCCGATGCTTCCTGCTTCAATGTTTCGTAACTGTTGCTTTTGAGAACGAGCAAATCTTTGTGTTTCCTCAGCTCAGATTCTAGATGGACAATTCGCTTTGCCAATTCCTTGTTGTCGTCTATTAGTCCAGATCTCTCCCTTTTAAGGCACTCAATTTCATGACTCGTATTGTGCTGCAACTGCTCCCACTTAGACTTCTCAACTCCTATCGCTTTCACCGAGTTACCCAATGCCACTTTGGACTCATCGATCAGTTTCTGGCATTCACGGATCGCCTGGTCCTTGACTTCCAGCTGATGGGAAAGACTATCAATCTCTTCATCCTTTTGACTGTCTCGCTTCTTCCATCCGGTAACTAGTCGTCCTAAAGTATTATCCAGGTTCTCTAATGTGCTTTCTTTGTGCTTGCACTCCTGTTGCACTTGTTCCAGTTGCACTGACAATGTCTGAATCGATAGTTTTGCTTCTTGTAGTTGTGTACTCAATTGCTTGTTGGTGAGCTGCAACCGTTGAATCTGAAACAAATAACAATATTAATAATAATATTATAATAATTCAAAAATAATCTAATAATAATAATAATAATAATGTTAATAATAATAATAATGTTAATAATAATAATAATAATAATAATAATAATAATAATAATAATAGTAATAATAATAATAATAATAATAATAATAATAATAATAATAATAATAATAATAATAATAATGATAATGATAATAATAATAATAATAATAATAATAATAATAATAATAATAATAATAATAATAATAATAGTAATAATAATAATAATAATAATATTAATAATAATAATAATAATAATAATAATAATAATAATAATAATAATAATAATAATAATAATAATAATAATAATAATAACAAATTTAATAAACAACTGGTAAGCAATTTCCGCAATGATTAATCATAAAATATGAAATATTTCGATTTTTACAGGATCCTTATTACTCATAATACAAAATTCACAAAGTCTTTCTCTTTCTGCTCTTTCTCTGTTTGATCTTCCTTTTCCACAAATGTTTTTAATAAATGAAAAAATTTAAACAAATCTTTAAAACATTTTAAAATTTAATTTTACCAATAATATAATAATAATAATAATAATAATAATAATAATAATAATAATAATAATAATAATAATAATAATAATAATAATAATTTTAAAAATTATTTTACTAATAAAACATCAATGTATCTTTACTGATTCATAGCCAAAAAAGTTTGCTTAATAAATATTTTGTCATTGGAAAAGAATTATTGGAAGAAAAATTATTATTTCAAAATTTCTGCATTTTCTGTTAAAAAAAATCAGTTATTATCGATATTTTCATGTGCAAAAAAATTAGAAGTGCAATATCAATTTTTAACTTGCTTACTTTTTTTGCTCAATAATATTACCAATAATATTTCAATAATATTTCCGCTCAATCGATCGTTTAGGAAATTTTTATTATAAGATAATTTGTAAGATCCATGTAAGGCACACATATATATTTTACATGTTTTATGTTTATTAATAAGTCAGAAACTCCAGTTGAATTGCGTTCGGATCTCGCTTATCAATTGACATGTAATGGGTGTAATGCCACATACATTGGGGGGGCCTTTGCGTAATCTCTGAACTCGAGTTCTAGAGCTGTGTCGATTGAAGGTTTCACCAATATCACTCACTACAATGGGGGTTTTATGTGTGAAATTGGCATATGTAATTTTAAATTTCAATTAGAAATGTTGAGGATACCTAAATAATAGAGTAAAATAATTAATAAACATCTGAAATGATTGAGGGAAACAATGATAAGTGATTAAGATGTGTTTCTGGAGCTTAATAAAAAGAGAATGAAAAAGAAATGCTGAACAACGAGAAAGGAATAAGAGAAAATCAATAAAAACAGACAATTGAATAAAAGGTCATTTATAATTAATTTAGGAAAACAAAACCAAAATTTGCACGTTATTTTGAAAGCCCTTTCAAGATAAGGGAAGAAATATTGTTTGGAAATTCGGGAAAGGGCATCTCTAAAAAATTAGTTATCTGGACAGATGTCAGCGAATATGGAGGCCCAAAGGGAATTAGCAGTAAAAGATATCAGAAATTCTATTGGATATCAGTAAGTATTATTGAGTGACGGAGTATAAAAAGGAAGCGCAATTGGAATCAAAGAGAGAAAAGGAGATTATTAGAGAGAAATTGGACAGAATATTACGAATAATTGGAAAGGAGAAAATTAAAGAAAATTATTGAAGAAAGTATTAAAGAGAAATTTAAAGAAAACTTAAAGTTGAAATCAAGGCAAAGAGAAATTCGAAACAGAAATTAAGCGAAGTCAAAGTAAAGCAACTAAATCAGAGTTACCTATCTCAGAAACCGGTCACAGTAGTCTAGTGATTGTGAAATCCAATTGATCCGAAAAGTTCTATTCTTCCCGATAATTCGTTGTGTCATTTTAAAGTGGGGATATAAAGTGCATTAATCAATAAAGTTTATATCGTCTGGAGTTCATTACTGTTGTTTAAAAGAGTCAGATTGATAATGCATCCTATTCAAATTCACCCACAAAACCCCAACAAAACTAATTTAATAATTATTCGGAACGCATTATGTATGTGGAGCATTGTTGAAGGTTTTAAAATAGTTTCATTGCTAAAATTGCGACTCGTTGATTGAGCTTTTTGAGGGTATTTATAAAATTTTGTCTTTTCCAATATTTTAATTCAAATTTTAATTCAAATTTTCAAAATGGATTTTAAGTAAAAATTTTAATTTTTAAAAAATAATTGATAGTTTGTTTGAATTGGTAAATTAAAATATTGAAATGCATTTAATTGATTATATTTAATTGTTTGTTTGTTTGAATTGGTACATTAAAATATTAAAATGCATTTAATTGATTATATTTAATTGTTTGTTTGTTTGAATTGGTACATTAAAATATTAAAATGCGTTTAATTGATTATATTTAATTGTTTGTTTGTTTGAATTGGTACATTATAATATTAAAATGCATTTAATTGATTATATTTAATTGTTTGTTTGTTTGAATTGGTAAATTAAAATATTAAAATGCATTTAGTTGATTATATTTAATTGTTTGTTTGTTTGAATTGGTACATTATAATATTAAAATGCATTTAATTGATTATATTTAATTGTTTGTTTGTTTGAATTGGTAAATTAAAATATTAAAATGCATTTAGTTGATTATATTTAATTGTTTGTTTGTTTGAATTGGTAAATCTATCGAAATATAAATTAAAACATTTGTTTAAATATAGGTTTTTTGTTATTATATGTTTTGAATGTCTACATCGGCGTGGAGGGGTGGAGGGTGGCGGGTAAGGGGTTAATATACCTCTGGGAGGGGGGCAAACATACCTCTGTCCTGGATTCAAGGCTCGAGTTGTGTGGAGGCGCCTGATCTCTGTTGGCGGGGTTGATATCCCGTTTGAGATGCCTGGCTGACGCGTCATAGAATGCGGATGGATGATTTGTGGTATTCTGTGATTCAGATTGCCGCAACGCAGAATAGTTTCTAGGAGTGGTTTGAGCTGACGCGGAGGCCTCATAAATATTACTAGAAGTTGTTCTGCCAGTATCGGAAGAATGCTGGTTGTGGACGGAGTTGTGAGCGGCGATATTAGATTGAGATAACAAAAGCATTTCCGATGTTTTGTGATGCTCTGACAGCTGCTGGTATGAAGGCAAGGTCTCATTTGACCTAGCTGAGAATATATCGTCAACTATCACTCCGACTCTCGCCAAATGTTGTTCACTGGATTTTACATTGCTCCATAAACTACAAAATCGATTTAATTATTTCAATTTTGGTGAAAAATGAAAACTTTTTCTTATAATCTTTTTCGTTCAATAAAATTTCAGTTTGGAAAATGAGCGGATCAATGCTGGTCAACAGGTCGTCGGTATTATCGGATTTGCTGTCACTAATTCATTAAATTTTATCTTAAATGGATTAAATTAATAATTAAATTTTACTCCATTTAAATTTCAAAAGTTCAGTTGCTATAAATTATAACGTTCTTATTCAATAGGTTATTAAAACAAGAATTCAATATTAAATTGAATTATGTAATCATAAACGGGAATGCTTTAAAATTTATATTAATAAATTAAAAATTGTGAATTTTTAGTTTATTTTTAAAATAAATAGTGTATATTTAATATATATACAAATATATTAAAATTTAACGTCAGTTGATCCAGCTACATATTCCTTGGGATAAATTCAATGATATAAAGACGTTTTATCAGAAAAATCTTTTAAAATACATCTTACTAACAGACCATACGTCAACTGCGAGCTGACCCTGAGTAAGACCTAGCTATTTTTATATATAATTATAGAAGAATAAATATGAGTTGTGTTGGGCAAAAACAAATATTTTAAATTGGTGTTTATATGGCACGACATCCGAGAAAATCAGGGCACGCAAAATGGAAATAGACGAAAAATCATCAAAAATATCCAACTTAGCATTAAATATTACAAAAAGTAGAAAAATACTAAAAAGATATAAAAAAATAAATAAAAACATTTAAAAAGAATCAAAAATTATTAAATTTTAGCAAAATTAACCTATTTTATCAAATGGGATCCAAATTCATAGAAAACGCTTATATTCTAAAAAATAACTCTAAGAATTAAGCTTAAAATGTAATTAGAAACTTTAACAAAAAAGAATCACGAAAAAATGACAACTGCAGGAAAAGTGAGGAAATATGGTAACAACATGTAGGCGTTTTGTTTTACCGCATCAAAAACATGTGTAAAACCCCCCTATAATAGTCGATGTCAGATCGACACAACTTAATGTATGTATATACTATTTTTCAAGTCCCATCATATTGCGGTACCCAAAATTATCAGCCCATCGACCTACCTATCTAACCTTGCTAGCAATCACAACTTATCGAATATGAATGTGCACAGCCATTATTTTGAGCCAATCAGATTGGATTCTCAATTGGCCGTCACAACGCCAGCATCGAAATTCACCAAATCAAACTCGTCATTGGTGGTGAGTGAAGCACCGGATAATATACATCAAAACCTTTCACTAACATCCACCATTAACACCGCGCTTTCTTCAAGGAATCATTCCGAAGTAAGGAAAAGTTTCTTTATTTTTATATTACTATATTTTATCCTTATTTTTTATTTTTATGAAAGATCTTAGGATAGATGGAATTTTTATATAGGAAACTCTATTTAGGTTATCAGCTGTAATGTTTAGGTCTATAAATGTATTTGTTATATCAAAATATTTTTTATTCAAATAATATGATTTGATTTATTTTTTGAATTTTTGAATTTTCATCAATTTATTTAACAATAACACAATATTAATAAAAAAACAAAATAGAATGATTTTTCCTCGTATCGACCAAGTCCCAAGGAAGCTTCGCTTCCATGGTACATGACCTATACGAGATGCCTCATGAATAAATTCTCACACGATTCATAATGACCAATTAATCTTATAAAAAACCAAATTTGATTATCATTTGTATTATAGATATTATTATTATTAATTATTGTATATGATTTTAACCATTTTTGGTACTGTTATAGTGTTGCAATGAGTAATTTATTATCATTAACCGCTGTTTTGAAGATATTATAATCTTTGTGAACTTAGTTTACAATTTAATACGCAACGTATTTATTTTGAATTTAGTCCTGAATAGCCCTTTACGAAGTTTGGTTTATTTATTTAAGATTAAGTTTAAACTTTATTTAAAATAATTGTGTCGATTTCGAGTCTCCACTTCCTATTCCCTCTAAATTGATCCTAAGGAATATGTGTTAATATTAAGATTTTATGAGTGCCCACTGGACTACTCATTGTAAGAAATTTAGCCGATACGTTGCTTGGATTTTAGGTCGAATTTTCGGGAGACAGCCGAAAGGGAGCTAGTCTAAACACTAGTTACAAATCATCCCACCGCCTCTATAGAATATGATGTTTTGACGTCCGAGCTCGTCGTTACGCACGACTGGACCCTCACGGGCACAAACTATAGACCGTTCGGCTGTGGACTGGAAAAATTTCGACAAATATAAAACAAATAGCCCTTTTTCAAAAATTATAATTATTTCATAAATATGTTTCAACATAAAAAGGTTCTCAGTCATAGCAAACCACAACATTCCAGAATATATACTCAAGCAGAGACTTACTTGTAGGTGTACTTGAGTTCGTATCTTAGAAAATTGTCAATTATCGTCGTTCCGAATTGAGATCATAAAATGATTGTTCACAAAAATCATTTCTAAAGGTGTCCAGTGATTGCTTGCAAAAGTAATTTTACTGGGAAAAGTGTTGGTTAAAATCTTGTAAAAATGAATCGGTATATATACCTATTCTGTGACACTAACCTTGCGTGTTCTTTTTGGTGCATTAAAACAAAATTCGACCTTGACTTTATTTGTAATATTGTTGTGTTTTTTTATTTTTATGAATTGTCCTTTTTTCGGTCAAATTTTCATGTTATCGTGTTATTTTTATGTTAATTTCGTGCGGTTCTTGGTGCATTTTATTTACTTTTATGTTTTTTGATTTTATATTTAAATACATTTTCTCTCATATGTTATGGTGCTTAATTGATGTTGATAGGTCTGATTTTATATCTGCACTGCTGTGTTTGTATGGCATTTTCGATTCATTTAATCAAAATTTATATCAAATGTAATGCTTTATGTTAAAATTTCTTAAAAGTTGATGTTATAAATTGTCTTGATACAAAATATATATGAACTTATTTCTGTAATAAAAAGTGGTCTATGATTTATTATAAACGAAACGTTGCTGTCAACTGACGTGACCTATAGTTATATAAGAAATTAGTTTTGAGAAAACTGAACAAAAGAAAATGTTAACACTAAAATTTCTACTAGATAGTTGAACAAATATTAATAATAATAATAATAAATAATTTTGATATGGCTTGTGCAAAATTAGTAAACTCGTACCACCAACAGAGCAATTATCAATAACAATGAAATGAAATTCTCAGCTGAGTGGACAAGAACAATTTACTAATTGGCAAGTCATTCTACCGTGACAAATAAGCAAATCACATCACAAATTCATAATTAAAATGCGATAATTCTAAGAAAGGTACCGATAGGTTCTAGTTGTACTTATATAAGCCGTTACATATTCTTGTAAGGAAGGACAGGTCGACCTCACTGCTGTAAATTTATATTCAAACAAGATCAAGATAGCCGCCACATAAGAAAATAATTACACTAATAATAATGATGATAATAGAATTGAATTTCCACCAATAGGAACACGAGTCAAATTTAGAATAAATTCATACACAAATACAATGTAAACAAAAATAAATATGACGCAACATAATATTTATAAAAAATAATTTATTAATAATGATAATAATAACAATAATAATAATGATAATAATAATAATGATAATAATAATAAATAATGATAATAATAAATAATAATGATAAATAAATAATAATAAAAATAATAATAATGATAATAAATAATAATAATAATAACAATAATAATGATAATAATTATAATAAATAATAATAATAATAACAATAATAATGATAATAAATAATAATAAATAAATAATAAATAATGATAATAATGATAATAAATAATAATAATAAATAATAATGATAATAAATAATAATAATAAATAATAATGATAAATAAATAATAATAATAATAAATAATGATAATAATAATAATAATAATAATAATATAATAATAATAATAATAATAATAATAATAATAATGATAATAATAATAATAATAATTAATAATAGTAATAATAATAATAATAATAATAATAATAATAATAATAATAATAATAATAATTAATAATAGTAATAATAATAATATAATAATAATAATAATAATAATAATAATAATAATAATAATAATAATTATAATAATAATGATAATAATAATAATATTGAAGAAAAAGAATAAGTCAAGGCAGCATTAATAAAGTATAATTAATAATAAACAATGCAGTAGCACGCCGAGAGTGCTATTAACAACATTGAATGAAGGTCATAATAATGACTAATAACGACTGATCAGCTATTCAGCCAGTAATTATGTTGTTTTAGATTTGCTACTACTTGATTCGGTTTTGTCTGCCGCTGCTTCATGGTTCCTTTGCCACAAATATGTGTTCTCGGTCCCTGAACCCGTTAGCAGAGAAAGGACGGACTGAAACGAGATTACAAATGATTCAATCCACAAATTTCATATGCAAAATTGCAAGAATTACTAAATAAAATATGAAACCGAAAAACTACTCACTAAAGTGTGATTTGACTCTGATGAATTGTTTTGAGGTTTCTGTTTATCTCTACAGAGGTCTTCGAATAGCGGGTCGATAATGAAGCGTCTGAAAGATACGGGGCAGTAAAGGTCAATTGGATCTTTGGAAATGATCTTACTTGGCAGTCAGACCTCCTGGAGGTAAATCTTGCAGATTAGCGCTCTGTAGCCACATCAACAGGCTGTTGATGTCCATTTCATTGCCATCTCCATTGACGTATTCTGTAAACGCATATTATTATTGTTATTATTATTATTTAATATTATAATTATTTAATTTTAATATATTTATTATTTATTTATTATTATTATTATTTATTAATATTATTAATTATTATTATAATTATTATTTAATATTATTATTATTTAATTTTAATATAATTATTATTTAATATTATTTATTATTTAATATTATTTATTATTTAATATTATTTATTATTAATTATTATTATTAATATTATTTATTAATATTATTAATTATTATTATTTATTTATTATTAATAATATTATTATTTAATATTATTAATTATTATTATTTATTATTATTTAATATTATTTAATATTATTAATTATTATTAATTATTATTATTAATATTATTTATTAATATTATTAATTATTATTATTTAATATTATTATTATTTAATATTAATTATTATTATTATTATTATTTATTAATATTATTAATTATTATTATAATTATTATTTAATATTATTTTTAATTATTATTATTAATATTATTTATTAATATTATTAATTATTATTATTTATTATTAATTATTATTTAATATTATAATTATTATTTAATTTTAATATAATTATTATTATTTATTTATTATTAATATTATTATTATTATTTAATATTATTTATTATTAATAATATTATTATTATTTAATTTTAATATAATTATTATTTAATATTATTATTATTATTAATTATTATTATTAATATTATTTATTAATATTATTAATTATTTATTAATGTTGTTATTATTATTTATTATTAATAATATTATTATTTAATATTATTGATTATTATTATTTAATTTTAATATAATTATTATTTATTATTATTATTAATTAATATTATAATTATTAATATTATTTACTATTTAATATTATTATTTAATTTTAATATAATTATTATTTATTATTATTATTAATTAATATTATAATTATTAATATTATTTACTATTTAATATTATTATTTAATTTTAATATAATTATTATTTATTATTAATTATTATTAATATTATTTATTAATTATTATCATTAACAGATCGAGCATAGCAAATGTGCAATTCATCATAATACTCCAAATAGAATAATAATAATAATAATAATAATAATAATAATAATAATAATAATAATAATAATAATAATAATAAATAATAAAAAATATAATTTTAATAAATAATAATAATAAACACAAAATAATTATAAGTAGGAATTCTTGCGCGTGTCAATAATGTCCATTCGATTCGACTTACCCTGAACTTTTCGTTCAATCAACTCGTTGAGTTTCACATCTTTGCTAGCAAGTTCTCTGTCGAAATTTGGAGCATTTTTCGTAGATATAATTACAACGCTCATGTTATCTCGACTGCCTTTGTATAAACAGTTATCAATGACCTCTTCTGCAATTTTGCTGAGATCTTTAACTCTCTGGCATCTATGAATGACAAATTCCCCCAACTCCTCGTTGCTCATCACATCCCACACGCCATCACACGCCAGAACTATTAGTTGATCTTCATCATTGACTTTCTCTATGACAGTTATCTCTGGGTCTGGAGAAACTAATTGTTCAGTAGGTCCTTTAGAGTCAACTTTCTTGTAATCAAAATCTCCCAGAGACCTGCATGTTATGATATAATTCAAATGGGTTGCGCGTAACATTTGGATGAGAATTTGTAAACAGAATAATATGGCATTTACAGGGAACGTTAGAAATTAGTGATAATCCAGCAGCTTATACCGTTGCTATGACACATCATTGTATAGCACATCACCTTTGTAAATCATTTACAGGGTAACAAACAAGGATTTAAACAAGATAAATTTAATTCTGGAACAATGAATATGTGTCCCAGATTGCAAATATATTTATCGCTTAACCCTATAGCAATGACGTTCAATTTTTGATAAAATATCTAAAGACAAAGATAACATTTTGGAAAGATGATTTAGTAGAAAATATTTATAATGAAACAAGTTAATATTCTGGTTGACTGGGCCAATAGATATCTTTATAACTGATACGGGAAAGGAAAAGAGAGGTGGGGGAGGGTGGATTGGCATAACCAATCAATATTATCGGCAATTACTGATATGTGGACGGCAAAATGAATTGTGAAACTGTGTAAATGTGGTGCAATATACTCATTGGTCCCATTCAGAATACCTCTGAACTCTCCATTCCAAAGGTCTCATATACTGTCATGCGAAACAAAGCAAATAATATCCTTGTTATGCAATGATGCGCAAATGTCCTCAATTAAAATATATAGCGTGAAATGTGTGAAAACCGATATATTTTTGTTTAAATGCACAGATTTTGATTATTTACTTTCGATAATTAATAGTTGCTAATTATTTAAAAGATAATAGACGGCACGTTACCATTTGGTGACATTGGGCACTGCATGAAGTGTTTATGTGACCAATTGACCGACTGGGGAAAAATCAAGTTAATAATAATAAATATTCCCAGGTGTTATGAACTAATTAACCGACCAAAACCCATCCGATGGAAATATCTATCGCAAATTTATGTAAAAGCATCAAAATAGTGCAGACCGTTTTAAAAGTACAGAAGACTATACAACTGCTTGTGAAACATAGGATTTTATGAGCGACGGCCAGAAGAAAGAAATAGAATTTCCACCCCAATGAAATAAAATCATCAAATTATCAAGATTTTTATGCAACTTTTAAAGCGATTTTTTCAGCTATTAAATGATGAAAAATCTAATGCTGAGTAAATAAATCGTGATTTTTTTTATAACAATATAAATGTAATTAAGTAGTTTTAAAAGAATGTTAAATAAAAAATTGTGTTTTAAAAATTTAGAATTCTATTTTTTTAAATCTAAAACTTTATGTTGAATATTCTTGTTTGTAACGAATGTTTGCGTACGAATATTAATTCAATGTAAAGGTTGAAAATATTAGTATCAAACAAGAAAGGTTAGCAGATAGGATATTAAAATTAGTCAATTCGAAAGTTTTAGAATTTGGGTTTGAATTATCTCTCATTGATCCGATTGTGGAAAATCTGGAAATGGTTTCATTGCCTTATTATTATTATATTAATTCAAATGTTGTAAATATACTTCTTATATAAAAATTCAAAAATAATAAGAATTTTGATAAAGATGATATTGAATTTTTAAAAAAGCATAAAATTTTGGAAATGATCGATGAAAGTTCCACCATAAACGGAATTCCCACGACCACTAAACCAGGTATTTGCGACAATATTAATAAATATTAATAAAAATTCGATCAAGGTAATTAAAATTCTTATTTTGTTGTTCCCGAAAGGTTGTTTAATCGTGTGGATAAATATGGAGTTTCTTTTCTAAATAAAAACCTTCCATGCTCAACCTCATTTACATAGTTGTTACATAAATAATTTGTCATTGTTTCATAACCTTTAAACCGTAGGATGTAATGACTGACACTCCAACAACTGTGTGCATTTGAGCATTTAAACTACAACCTCCCAAAGCCATCCCGAAGAGAAATTAGACCATTTTTCACGTAGACCAAGCAGATAAAATATAAGTTGACTAATCAAAATATTGCTATGACTTTCAAGCTAGATTCATTGGCAATTTACAGATCCAGTGAATCAAGTGACATAAAATGATTCACTGTTAAAGCTAGCTGTACTGGCGCTGCTTCTCAACAGTCTTGGGTTATTGAATAAAGATTTTACTCTAAAAACCTAACAAAATTGATGTCTACCAGAAAACAGAAACACAAAACAAATCAAGCCCTTATAAATATTTAGTTGTAATAAATTTAATTATCAAAAGCACTGCTGTTATATGCTTTGTGCTAATTGTTTTAAAGAAACAAGATTGCAAAATAATGCACATTTATTGCTTTTTATGAGAAATTTGTACTCGATTTTATATTTTTCAATTCTTTTCGATTTTAACAAAATCGTTAAAATCAATAAATATGTTTAGTAATAAATCTCAAACCCAAATAGGTTTAGTTTCTGATCTAGTGTATAAATCTTCATGTAATGGGTGCAATGTCACATACATTGGAGAGACTTCCCTTCATCTTCACACACGGGTTCAGAAACATAGCCAATAGCGTTAGTAATATTACTGAGCATAGAAAAATGTGCAAATTTTATATAAAAACTTCAGTAATAAATAGGAAAGAATTTTATGTGAGGCTTTGGTGATTAAATCGCAATCATATAATTAGACATTCAATCAGCAACAAATTTATTGAGATTTAATTAAATCATTAGATTGTAACTATTACACCATTATGATGGCAAACTGAAGATGAGGATAATTTCCTCGAAATATATTTCTTTTATCTGTCTTTCTCGAACTTTATTAAACCAATTAGAAATTTTGACTATTTGACACTTGGTTAGGATTACACAATTTGAAGCAGTTTTAATTGTTAAACAAAAAAGGCTGTGTCGAAAATTTGTGAAAATCAATATAATTTCCTATTCATAGTCAATCAATAAAAAATTGTGTGTCATTGCAAAATGAAAACTAAAAGAAGTTCTTTCAATATATATATATATATATATATATTTAGCCCAAAAATGCAAATATTCGCGAGGGTTAAAACCAAAAATATTTTTATAATTTAGAGCAATTGTAAAAATTGTCAATTTTTGGAGCCACTTTTGTTTATAAAATAATATTTTTGAATGAAAAGAAATACTAACAAAGGCAATATATTGAATATAACTATTAAATGGTACTCGTGACTAAATGCGTTCCATCATCTAAACTCTATTCGGAAATTAACTATTCGAAAAGCCCTTGAAATACATTAACATAACTTCAGTATGTTGCAAATGTCAGTGTAATTTCACCTCGATCATATTAATAGCTCTTGGAATCCTAACGTTTCTAACAATTGTATGGTTTTTTCTAGATGTGTGATTCAGGTTTTATAAAGCAAAAATTCTAATATTAGAATTTTTGCTTTGAAAAATTTGTGATTTTAATCAATTTATTTGTAAGTTTTAATTTGTACGGTTTTGTGCCATTTCTAACCAAAATTTCTACATTTTCATAGAATAAAGCAGTTATGCAATTATTAAATGAGTCAATTTCTATTTTAATAATTTTTTATTGTCCTATTTGCAAACATTTTTAATTGTAATAACAAAATGCAAATTCACTTATCGGACAGGTACGCCACTTATTTATAAGAATGGAAAAGACGAGTTTCTTTGGATAGAGATTTTATGGCTGGACGGATATATATTGGAAAGATATATGATGTTTACAACACTGGAAAATTTCACAACTAACGACTTACCAAATTTATCGTCGAAATAAGACGTAACTAAAAATATTGAAATGTTTTGTTATTAGGTTTCCGATTTCCATAAAACAAAGTCGTTTACTGAATAATCTGCAGTTTACGTGATAATCTATATCACAATAAATCTAAAAACAGCTTTAATCAAACGAATTAAACAATTATATTAAAATATAGAGTTGTTTGATATATTTTCTATTTGCAGGTTTCGGGAGCGATTTTTACCGGAATATAAAAGAATAACTTAAGAATAACTTATCAACAAGCACATTTATAATTACGTATATAAATATACTCGCCAATAATACGTGCAGGTTTTGGTTTCAAAAGCGGTAATTCTCACGGTTCACCTCTATTTCTACACTAACAAGACAATCATTTCAATTTAAGCGGAATAATTGCATATATACCTTATAAAGTACTGATAGATATAGGTTAGTAGTCTGTGATCCTACATCCGTCAGGGTGGGGGGGGGTGAACTGGTATAAATTTGATGCTTTGAAGATTTTGGAAACCAAAATGAAATTGGTGTAGTTGAAGAGTCACAAAAAAGTTGTGGAGATTTGAAAAATTGTCAATGGATTATCATACAACTTTACTGATGGACAGACGCGCAAAACCCGTTAAAAAATTAATTGGTGATTTAAGGCTATCAGTTACGTAGATATGTCTATGGAAAAATATTTGTGCTCAGTTGTAATCAGTACCTATGTAAGGATAAGTTGGAGTTTTAAATAATCCGTAGAGAAAGAAATAGATACTGATATACGTCACCTAGGCAACCAATGTTTGCGCTACAATATTACTAAGAAACTACATCAGATAATTAAGCAAGAATTAATTGGTGGTTGTAAAAATAAAATTCTCGACATTGACAGATATGTTTAGGTTGGCAGAGATGACAGAAAAGTTCAAAGTTTCCATTTATAAAATAAAGCAATATTCCATGTAATCAAAGTTGGCCTACGAAATCTTTAAGATTTTTTATAAATAATCTTTTTGAATAAAATGGCGATTAGCATATTGGATATATTAGTTCATTGGTCGGCACAAATAGTCTCTGTAAAAATGATAAATGGACTCATTACACCGACCAAACGAAAAAAACATTTGTAACATTCATGTTCATAAGTTCCTTTTATTAAGCCTTAACACAACACAATATTTATGTTTCCACATGCTGGGACCAGATAAATACATGAGCAAAGTCACACTTCCTACAGCGGAAGTCGAACACATCTGACACGTACCCCGCAACATAGAATACACGACTTATTAAACAGTCACCACAGCAAAATGGTAAAAATCATTCTTAGTGATTAAGGGTTAATGGTGAAAATTAAAACTGGAGTTCTACATATTCATTAGCTACAGAAGAAAATTGGCACAAAAAATAATGATAATACAAAATAGCATAAAATTAAATTAAAAATGTTATGCACTACTTTCAGGTAAAAGATTCGACAAAGGAGCATTCGAAAGCAACTAGTTAAATGACAGTGACCAACCAGATTGCTGGAACTAACTCTTCAGATTATTATTGTGACTCGTGGATTGCTACGGAACCAGTGCAAAGTTGACCGATATTTTTAAAGATAATAAATGGTTGTGATTAGATTACTAGCACGGTTTGTGAGTAGTGTAAAAAAAAGAAGCATTAATGAATAACATTAATCCAGGTTTGTGGATTATTATGAAAAGGCCAAAACAATATGATGTGCATTGAATCATAAGTAAATAAAACATTGTCAGGTATTTCTAATTAAAAAAGGAGAAATCTAAACGCGCGCAAAATTAGGTTATTGAAATCAAGAATTCCTACGAAAAAATGATTGATATAGTTACGCATTACCGACAAATCGTATTTCCTATATATGTGATAATAGCTTTATTTTTCATTTATTAATTACAACTCAAATATTTTTCGACAGGCTCTACAAAATGTTACCATTAAGAAAAATGAAAACTTGTATATTAAAATTCAGCGATTAAATGGGTAATTTTGTTTGGTTCTCAATTAAGTTACTAGTGACGTTTTTAAGTGCATACTAAGAATATAATATTTTGAAATTTTGGTTGCAAAAATAAGTTTCTAGTTCTAAGTAGTATTGAGAAATTAGCAGTCTGTCACGTGGGAAATTTGGAAAGGAACCACAAAATTGTGCGGTAATCCTTTTTTTTTAAAAATTTGAGGTGGGAAAATTTTTTTTTATTTTGTTAAAATGAAGTAATTTTATTTAATTTTGTATTTAATTTTTTTTTATTTTTTGTTAATTTAAAAAAATTTATTATAAATTTTTATTCAATAAAAACCCCTAAAACTCAATCCATACTAAAATAGCGTAAAATAAATTTATAGACTTTTTGTACAGCCTGAGGAAAACTTTCTGAAAATTTAAATTTGAGAATATATGCTGCATATTTGAATGAGGGTGGGAAAACATTTCATTAAGGGTTCCATGAGGTACTAACCGAGAATTTCGTCTTTTTGGAATAATTCTGAAAGTGGTATAATATTAGAGTATCTTCTGCACTTGATATATTTAGGGTTTTTTTGACTTTTTTAGTGTTATTATTCAGATTTATTGATTACATTTCTTTACAGTGTAAGAGGTTTTCAATGTGATTGATCATTTATAAAATTTATAATTTCCCTTTTACGTTGAAGTTTAAAGTGCCTTGACATGAGGGAGAAATAATATTTAGGGTTTTTTGACTTTTTTAGTGTTATTATTCAGATTTATTGATTACATTTCTTTACAGTGTAAGAGGTTTTCAATGTGATTGATCATTTATAAAATTTATAATTTCCCCTTTACGTTGAAGTTTAAAGTGCCTTGACATGAGGGCGAAATAATATTTAGGGTTTTATTGAAGTAAAATTGTATTTGAGAACAATAAAGGAACTTCGGGGCAAAATGCTTAAAAATACCATTGTAGTAATTAAATATAAAAGTTTGAAAATGCGCAAATTTAGTATTTTCAACACATTATATATTTAATTGGATCAGAAAATCATGAATTTTGAAGTGCAGATTGGATGTTATTTACGGATCGGAGGGGAATTGATATACAAAACTTGACTGAAAACAGATAATGCTGGCTTTATGTTGCAATTTTAAGAAAAATTTTCAAAGTTAATTAGCACAAAAAAATGACTACAAATGTAAATATTAACACACAGAAATGTCTAAATGTGAATTAAAGTTTAAGTGTAGACTGAGCATTTGAATAATTAACGTGTCTGTAAAGTGTTAGATTTAATAGTGTGATGAATGTGGTAATAACGCAGGATAAAATAGCAATGATCAGAGGTGCAGTATATTTAAAAATTAAAACAAAATGCAATTATAAGCCTATTAACGAATCCAAAAAACGGTAGAAAACACGTATATATATATATCAAATTCCAAAAGGATCATGTCGGACCACATTTGTGTGTATATGAATAATCTATCATAATAATTAGCGGGGGAAATTAAATGGATATTAGGAATTATTCGGTTATGTCGAGAACAAATTGAGTGTGAACTCACCATCATATACGGATTATCACCAAAGACAAATGGAGAAAGCTCGGGTAATATAACTCACAATAAAGAATTCCATTAAGAATTCATAGATTTATAAAAGAGGGCCTTGCGTGTCAAACTCAGAGGTGGCAACTGCTTCATATTATAATGAAATAAAAGGGAAACCGTATCTAGAGATATGACAAATTTTTGAAAATATATTATCAAATTACTATAAATCACAAGTCATATTATTGTTTAGGACTTTGTGTTCTCGATTTGTTTTTTTGACTTCGAAATAGTTTTTAAAGTTCTTTCTAAAGAATCCAAAAAAAGATAGGGATATGGCGGGAAATTCTTTGTTCTATGACTCATCAATGAGCCGCAGGTGACATCAGTGTGATGGCCATTTCTTACTTCATGATCCATTTCTTTGTTCTATGACTCATCAATGAGTCGAGGTGACATCAGTGTGATGGCCATTTCTTACTTCATGACTCATTTCTGTGTTCTATGACGTCATTGCCTTGGCGTAATTTTGACCTACTTCATGATTTATCCTATTACTCATTTGCTGGGCAAGTAAATAATCTAATCATAAGCTCCAATAATCACAGAGGCATTGCGGGATTCCATAAACTTACTAAGTATATTTTTCACTATTGATTTATTTTCCATTATTTTCATTTCCTGTCAGATTATCAATCAATATGTTGTTATACGACTTTTCCGCACTATTTTTTGACAATGAAAACGTCTTCAAACTTGTCTCCGATTTTAATCCTTCCTCCTAAATCCCCATCAATTTGATATTTGCTTCCTACTTGAGAAGGAATTTTTGTGTTATTTTAAAATTTTTTCTGATTTATCAATAAATTTAATTGTCATTTGCGTGATATTTTTTTATCCATTTGGCCGTTTTTTTTTTATTTATTTCGACGGAGAATTATTTCTTGGGCATTACTAATGAAAAATAAAGAATCAAAGGAAAACGAGCTGAATGTTGATGGAACATTTGTGTTTATTAACGGGAAAGGTTTTCGAGCTTAATTTTGGTACTTTTTTATTTTTGTATAATATTGATTTATATAATTGTGAAGGAATCATAATGAAAATGAAAGTTCTGCGAGTGAACGAGTGGAGATTATCATTTGTTAGCGGCGATTTATCTGGATGGAACATCTGGTACCTGAAAGGCAAACAATTACTGATTACAGTGCCTGCCAACTAAGAACTAAAAACTATTTTGATATGGAAAAATTAAATGAAAACAAAATGCGGGATATTAAACATAAAATTTGCTGGTAATTCTAATCATGATTATGCACTACTACAATTAATTATTAATATATAATAAATATTATAAAATAAAATATAAAAAATAATAATAATAAACTAATAAAAATATTAAAATATAAAAAAATAATCAATAAAATATTAACAATAAAAAAAATCATTAATAATAAAATAAAATTAATAATAATGAAAATAATCAATTATAACAAAATTAAAATAATAATTAAAAATAATGATAAAAAATTAATAATTAAATATTATTAAATTAATAAGATAAAATTCATAAAAAAAAAGAAAAACAATAATAATAATAATAAATTAATGAAATAAAAATAATCAATAAAATTTAATCGTTTTAAAAAATCAATAAGAAAATATTAGTAAGAAATTAATAAAAATAATCAATTTAAAATAATCAATAATAATACTTTAATAAAACTAAAATAATAAAAATAAATTAATAAACAAATCATCAATAAATTATTTTTTTTAAATCAATAATAAAATATTAATAAAAATAATCAATACTAATAATTTAATAAAAATAAATAATAAAAATAAATTAATAAAAAAATCATCAATAATAATAAAAAAATATTATGTCACTTATAATGAAATCAATGGTGAAAAACAAAAAAGTCCTTATCAAAAAATAATTTAAAAAATCAATAATAATTTTTTTAAATCTATAATAAAATATTAATAAAAATAATCAATACTAATAATTTAATAAAATTAAAATATTAATAAAAATTAATAAATAAATCAATAATAATAAAAAAATATTATGTCACTTATAATGAAATCAGAGGTGAAAAACAAAAAAGTCCTTATCAAAAAATAATAAAAAAAATCAATAATAGTTTAATAAAATTAAAATAATAATAATAAAAATCAATTAATAAATAAATAAATCATCAATAATAACAAAATATTGTCACATAATGAAATCAGAGGTGTAAAACAAAAAAAGTCCTTATAAAAAAATAATTTAAAAAATCAATAATAATTTTTTTAAAATTAATAATAAAATATTAATAAAAATAATCAATACTATTATTTTAATAAAATTAAAATATTAATAAAAATTAATAAATAAATCAATAATAATAAAAAAATATTATGTCACTTATAATGAAATCAGAGGTGAAAAACAAAAAAGTCCTTATCAAAAAATAATAAAAAAAATCAATAATAGTTTAATAAAATTAAAATAATAATAATAAAAATAAATTAATAAATAAATAAATCATCAATAATAACAAAATATTGTCACATAATGAAATCAGAGGTGTAAAACAAAAAAAGTCCTTATAAAAAAATAATTTAAAAAATCAATAATAATTTTTTTTAAATCAATAATAAAATATTAATAAAAATAATCAATAATAATAATTTAATAAAATTAAAATAATAATAAAAATAAATTAATAAATAAATCAATAATAATAGCAAAATATTATGTCACTTATAATGAAATCAGAGGTGAAAAACAAAAAAAGTCCTTATAAAAAAATAATTTAAAAAATCAATAATAATTTTTTTAAAATTAATAATAAAATATTAATAAAAATAATCAATAATAATAATTTAATAAAATTAAAATAATAATAATAAAAATAAATTAATAAAAAAATCATCAATAATATTAACAAAATATTATGTCACTTATAATGAAATCAGAGGTGAAAAACAATAATAATAAATAAAAAAAATAATCAATAATAAATTAATAAAAATAATCCATAATGATCAATGATCGACTGAACCAAGTATTTGACTCACCGTGAAACTGCAAGTGAGCCATTAATGCGTTGAATCATCACAGTGCCACCAGCTTTGATAATACGGTCGCGTTCTATGGGATTCATCGGTTTGTGATCTTCTGTGGAAAAATGAACAGTGTTGCTGCGGATAAGGACACCTCTCGAGTCTCCTGGAAATATGAGTTGCGTTGAGATAAATTAGAGGAACATTTGAATGAAATTAGCCAATGAAACTCAAAGTGAAAATACACTGAAATAGTTGTGTACGAAAGCGAGGTGGCCTTTCTAAGGTCACCCTGGTAAGGTAAGTATCTGATGGGCAATAGAATGTGAATTGGAGCTATGGCATTGGCCAGGCAGGAGCAATTCCCAGCTGATTAATGAAACTATTCGATGACATCCGTAAAGCTTACATAAGTAGATTTTCAAGAACTCGAAATTATTAACTAAGCAGGCAAAAAGCTAATGAAGTGAAATGACAAGAGAGATTGGATTAAAACGGAGAAAGTCGTGAGTGTCGACGCCATCTTGATAAAGAACTTGACACGAAACATAGTTCTAACTCTTGAAAGGGGCGGGCAAAACGATGTTACTACTAATTCCCACTAATAAAGGTGAGCAAATCAGTGTTATTATTGAAACTCCACGTTTCACTAGATATGAGAAATAAAATATTGAGGAAAATCGTTTTTGCAGAGACATTTGAGCAGCTTTTTATTAAATTTTCAAATAATTTGGAAATTTTAATAATAAATATCTAATTCATTTAAAAAATCAATTTTACTAATTTATATTTAATCGATAAAATAATAATGCAAAATATAATTTAGTGGAGATATTATTTATAGGATCAGATTTTAGTTTGTGAAATTGCAAATCGGTTTTGGTATTTGTCACGTTTTGATTTGTTTCCTGGGAAATCTGACAGGAAATTACTACAGAAAACGGATGATATTCCATAATAACCGAATCTGAAGGAAGGAATCGACAACGACAATAAACATTATGATAAATGCATTCGAATTTGGTTGATAGTTGACAAATGCACAATATGTTCACAATTCACATCAGCACTGTATAAATTGATTGAATATCGAACATCGAATACTCGAGTTACGTTTACCACTTAGCCTTTGAACTTTAATTTCCTTTGAACGGGTTAATGATGCATTTAAACTAATAATGTCACATTCATGGATATTAGACCTGTGGTTATGCAGTTGCGGTTGCGCTCATATTTCATGGATCAAAGGATTGGCAAATATTGATTCTTTGTCCCTCGGTGCCCCCCCCCTATCATTTGATGCCAGTTATTAGCAATGACAGCATTGTAAACGTGGCCAATCAACTGCGTGTCCCCTCGGTGCCCACCGCATCATTTGATACCGATTGCTAGCAATGGCAGCATTGTAAACGTGGCCAATCAACTCGGTGTCCCCTTGGTGCCCCCCACCATTTAATGTTATTTATTAGAAATAACAGGATTGTAAACGTGACCAAGCAACTCCGTGCCCCCTCGGTGCCCCCCCTATCATTTGATGCCAGTTATTAGCAATGACAGCATTGTAAACGTGGTCAATCAACTGCGTGTCCCCTCGGTTCCCGCCGCATCATTTGATACCGATTGCTAGCAATGGCAGCATTGTAAACGTGACCAATCGATTCCCTGTCCCCTCGGTGCCCCCCCCATCATTTGATACCGATTGCTAGCAATTGCAGCATTGTAAACGTGACCAAGCAACTCCGTGCCCCCTCGGTGCCCCCCCTATCATTTGATGCCAGTTATTAGCAATGACAGCATTGTAAACGTGGTCAATCAACTGCGTGTCCCCTCGGTTCCCGCCGCATCATTTGATACCGATTGCTAGCAATGGCAGCATTGTAAACGTGACCAATCGATTCCCTGTCCCCTCGGTGCCCCCCCCATCATTTGATACCGATTGCTAGCAATGGCAGCATTGTAAACGTGGCCAATTATAATGATGAAGCACTGAAGTCGACTAGCCAGGGAAAAGCAGTCCCTATCTACCTGGAAATAGAGCAAGAACGCAACTGGTAATCATAGAACCGAATTGATACTATTCTGTGGAAATGACGAGGGAAAAGTGAATTTGAACAGCTGGATTATCTATAATTGTATAACGACTGCCTACTGGCCAGCAGATGAGACGAGACCGGGCGTAGGGAGCAGTGAGAATCAATACCAAATGTCAGCAGTCGTATTCATACAAATTGGAGAAGTCTAGCGAGCAAAAATCATGGCCAAAAGTAGAATTCGTACATCAAATCGATAATAAGCTGATCGATTCCCTCTAGTTCGCACAGCACAATAGAATAGAGAGAAATAATTCCGAGAATTCGAGATACAGGCTTAAATATTATATAGGGTTGATTCAAGACAAGTAGCGGATCAAGTTATAAAGGAATGACCAACACACCTACTGGATAATGCTAGGAACCGTTTCCAGGGAGATAAATAATCAATATTCGAATCAATAACTGATACATTCGAAGAATACCTAAAGAGGCAGAACGGAAACCCTTAAACCGCTGATCCGACCCCCCTTGAAATTTCCGTCACTTTTCAACTGTTGATTTCACAATCGTTATAAACTTTCACTTACTATTGTAAATCAATTTCATATTTACTGAAATTGTATTCAGGCCATTTCTATTTCAAATTAATGATAATCAAATTGATAATTTAAAAATTTGAAATTAACGAGAAATTAATTAACAGTGAAATTCTACCGCAATTTGCAAATATAACATATTTCGGTGTAACGAAAACTGAAATAACAGTTGATCCGGATTTGTCTTCACCAGTTTCCACTTCATGTGACTGTCCAATAGTTTTGTCCAATTCTAGAAATCCATTTCTGATTCCTCTTTTTGCTAGTTCAACATCAACTGGATTTCCAAAGTCATCTAATTCCATTTTTTTAAATTCTGAAGTATTAAGAATCGACTGTAAATAAAACTTATTATTTCATTCATTTTTCTGATCTTTTTATACCGGTAATAGTTTTTGAGAACAAATCTCCGATACTGAACTTCCAGCATGGCCATCATACACACCAAAATATGCCCATGACTTAAATGGAGCTGGAAGAGAGAGAATTGATGTATGAGCATCCTCCATGTCAATACGCCATCCCTGCATTGCTGAAAGACCATAACTAAGATTTTGGCCACTTTCTGAGTGACTGGATTTTTCAGTTTTCGGTTTTTCTAAAAAGGCTCCCATCTAAATGAAAAGTAAATAGAAAAGGAAAAATTAATTGCAATCCTTATGATAACAAATCAATCTTCACTAACTATTTTATATATAAATAAATGTGCTTACAAAAATCAAGTAAGTAAAAATTATTTTTATTAATAAGTAATTTAAATATTAGTCATTCCGGCATACAAATAAACAAACTTACCGCTTAAAATAATTACAATAGTATAAATATAAACAAACTACTTAACTAGTTATATGAATTATCCTGTCAGATTTTTTTAATTTGAAAAATATTTGAAATACTTTATTTTTTAACGTATTTTTAAATAATTCATTTTTCTTAAATACTTCATTTAGAAGAAAAATATAATGTTAAATATAGAAATTAAAGTCATTTTTTACTTATCAAATATATAAAAAGATAGATGAAATTTAACGCGAAGACATTAATTCAAATTCGAGTAGAGCCAAAACCTTCCTAAATAAGTTTCTAGAGAAGCACAATAATTTTTGGTTTAATTAAACAAATAGTTTCATGACTAATGTGCTGGATACTGTGAGGTTAGTGGCGTGGATGACCTTTACCCCATTACATATAAAATATTTTGACGCCCGCCGATGGTTACCCGTTGCTAGGCAACTTTGGAACTGTAACCACTGGTCACAGGACCTCCACAGGTGTGTTCCGATGTCAGAACTGCTAAGGTTTAGTCCTATGTCGGGGTCAACGATTTTTTAACTAATTCAATTCAATTCCATTGAAGTTGTTACCGACGTCGATGATCTCGAATCTAATTGTAACCATATATTAATGCGCTGGTCAGCGAATGGATTGGCCTTCGTGACAATTGTTTATTCAACGTTGAAGCTTTTTATTTGGTCAATCTTCCCACCGCCCCTATAATGAATGGAATATTTACGTCCGAGACCGTCGTTACGCACGACAGAACTCTCACGGGCACACACTGTAGGCGGAGAAACCGCGCTTATACAGTGTGACTAGTTGTATTTGATTTTAATGTATTGTATATTGTGTGGCTTTGGACCAGAAAAATTTTGACGCATTAAACAAATTCAATTTTCGTATACATATATTAGTTCATTACAATTAAGTTCATGGATCGTCCATTTACGCAATTCAATCATTCGAAATCATACGACAAAGGATTCCCACATGCACGAGTCAGTAGAGCTTACCTGTAAGGTAATTGCGTTCATGATGTGGAAATAGTTGCCGAGAGTTGTTTCTATCACTAGTACGAGTTCTCTAGAAGAGTAGTTATTCACTATGTGAAAAGCATTAAAACTTTGTGAAAATGCATTGGTATATATACCTGTTTTGTGACCCTAACCTTGCATGTTAATTTTTATGCGTCAAAACAAAATTTGACCTTGATATTATGTGTCTAATTTATTTCTAATTTTTATTATTTTCTCGATTTATTTGACAATTTAATCATTAACTTTTAATTTTAATCATTTCTGACTAAAATTATTTTATTTTTATTCAATTTATTCATGAACTCTTTTCTTTTTCCATAAATTGTCAATTTTTGATCAAATCTTTTGTTATTATGCTATTTCTATGTCAATTCGTGCATATCTTGGTGCATTTGTTAATATTTTAATTTACTTTTTATGTTTTTCTATTTTCTATTTTTAATTATGTGTTTTCTCGAATTTTGAGGTGGTTATTTGATGTTTATGGGTCCGATTTTAAATTTTGCATGTTATGTTTGCGTGCTGTTTCCAATTCATTTAAACAAAATCTTGTACTGGCCCAACAATACTGATAGGAAAGAACTTTACGTAAGTGGTCAACCATTACAATCACTAGAAACCCATCGAAAATGACGTGAGAGATGTGTACTCGTGGATGGAAGATTAGCAAAAGGTGAGCCCCTCTACAAAAGCTGCTATTGGTCTAATCTTCTTTGGGTTCATGGACTACGATAGAAAGCTTACTATCCGAATCATTTTAGGTTCCCTTCATACTACCCCCTCATCAACCTTGGAACAATATAACTTTAGTTGTAAAATTCACAAAATTATAAAATTTGAAGAAACAAGAAACTACAAATTATGTTCAATATACATTATACAAGAATCACAGAAATTTTATTTAAAGTCAAATAAGTAAGAAAATTGCCCTAGTAAACGGGCCTCATTCAGTTTGCGGTTTTGAGCCCTCTCGTGTTTGTCAGGCCTCGGTTTTGCCGGAGGTTGCCGATTTCAAACAAGTGCGGTCGCTACATTTGTCAGTTTCCGGGATAGTCGCGGAGGTTGAGGCCCTAACTTCGACCACGAAAGTGTCCTCGGCTGGGAACAGCTCGGTATCCATTTATGTTTGGTTTGAGTTGAGAACATTTTGGATTTGCAATTTGGTTTCAAGAGTTGTCGGATAGCTGTTGTTGGATTTTTACCTTCAAAGCTCTAAATAGAGCGAGCTCTTTATCGTATAGCCGCTTAATTTGGGCTATTTGTTGATGGAATTTCTTCGCCTCATCCGGACTGATCCAAATCTCCTCCATGCGTCTACAGCACCTCAAGAAGGACTCTGCATGTTGGAATTGATTCATAGCCTCCTCATGATATTTGGCTACATCCTTGCGAAACTCCTCAAAATCCGCTTTGGCGGTTTGCACTAATTTAAATAATATATTTTCTAAATATGTATTAAATAATCATACAAAGGATTAGCTTAAGATAATAGTATTAAAATTTATGTTTACTTATCAACATTCTCTTATTTGTCGGGATCTAACTGGTTGAATATGACGTCTATTTTTAACTATTTCCACTGTTGCACAACTGGAGTAGGTCTTATTAGTACCCTCAGAGACTTTCTCTCGTTACAATTTAAAAACCCGAATGTGATAATGATGACGTTCATTTTGGTTATTTGAATTATTATTATCTGACAATAATCTCATCACTAAAGGGTGAATTAATGATAGAAATCGTAGTGACAGCAATTGTGAGATTATCCGGTTCTATTATGTTTTATAATGATTTACGGGAAGAAAACACCTATATCCACCAAGGCCATCATAAAACACACTTAAAATTCCTATCTAGGAGCAATTTTAAAGGTCAAGAAAAATTGTTTTTTGCCCTAGACAGTCCAATGCCCCAAATTTGCGGCCTGGCTGGATTGTTCTGTGTTTATTTTCATAATCTATTTACAGTAACATACACAGTAGCCATAGCAAGAGGAGCAATGAAAGCAAAAATTGTGATGGGTGGCGGTAGTGGTGAAGGAGAAATACCATCAACTACTAATACTACTTTAGCGAATGAATTACATAAAGAAATCGAAATAATAAAAAATATTTAAAAATCAAAGTTTTTAATAATGATGATATTTGGTCAGAAGATTTAATTGAAACTGTTAATTCTAAAAATAATAATAACTTTAAATAAATTTTAACAATTTTAGATTTATATACTAGATATGCTTGGGCTGTTCTATTACTAAATAAAAAAGGTGAAACAATTAAAGATACATTCCAATCAATGTTTGAATCAAATCCAAATAGAATTCCTAATAAATTATATGTTGATAATGTCCATAATAAATTATTCCCAGAGCTTTTAGATGAAAATGATATAAAAATCTATTCAACATTCAATCAACCAGATGAAAAAATACAGGATTCATCACATAATCCTATTATAGAACGATTCAATAGAACACTTAAATCTTTAATGTATAAAAAATTTACAGAAAGAGGAAATCGTATTTGGATTGATTTAATTGATGATTTAATTTCTTTTATAATAATAAAATCCATCGAGCTGTTGACGTACTGGGTAGAACTAATTTTGTTTTAATCGATACGCATTTGTTAACTCCGTTTCCCCAATCGCTTTTGCCTTTCTAGGGTTTCTCTCCCAGACGCCCCACAATTTTGACATCACCACTGTATACCCATGAGCAAGCCCATGTTGGTACTGTATACAGCAGCCGAGAGTCCAC
This sequence comes from Schmidtea mediterranea, assembly GCA_022537955.1. Taxonomy (NCBI): domain Eukaryota; kingdom Metazoa; phylum Platyhelminthes; order Tricladida; family Dugesiidae; genus Schmidtea; species Schmidtea mediterranea. The sequence goes on from CM039680.1 coordinate 1,771,145, forward strand.
AAGCAGGTGAGCCCCGTTTCCAAGACTACTCCTTGTGATAATCTCGCTTTCGGGTTCCTGACGGCCGATAGAAGGACTTACGTCTAATTCCTTTATCTATTTCCCTCGATATTGGCACACACTTTCCCATCTATTATCATTGATTATATGTATACGTCCGAATCGGATCTCCGTTATGGTCTCGTTTTACCCGTTAGTAAGTATTCGTACACCTTTACTGCCAGAAATATACTCATTTACACGCTGGCTACTTATTTATCCTTGGTCCGTTAAATTTGATTAGCATTAAATTTAAATAATTAGTAATTTAAATTTTACTTCTAAAATATAGAATATTTTCCAAAGGAAAATTGGATTAATAGCTTTTGAAAAATTCTGATCCTTAAATTATCTAAAATTTCCGATTGATTTCTGAATTAATTATTAAAATGCGAAAAACTATTGCTAACCTCGAGTTTTGTTTTAATTTGGAAAATCTTTTCCTTAAGTAATTGGCAAAGATTTAAAGTATTAAATAATTAATTGCAATTTGCTGTTAAATCAGCTGGTTTTAAGATTTGTAAAATCTCCTGATTACTTTCAAAAGAAAATAAAATCTTTTTAACATCTACAACTTTCTTTTCACTCGCCTCTACCCTCTCGCTTCTTAACATATTTTTTTTTAAAGGTTTAAAATCAATTTTTCAATAATCAGTTATTTCAATTTTCAATATTTTTAAATTAAATACAACTTTCCAATCATCTTATTCACATACATCAAGCTTCACCAATCTTATGTTATGCTCAGGCAAACCTCCATACATCCTTTTCTCATCTGTGTCAAACATATTGAAACTTATTAAAGAAATTTAACAAATAAAAATTCTATTTTACAATTACAACAACAAAAAGAAAATAAACGAAAATAAAGATGGGATATAATCAGTCATAAATAATTGTTAATCAGTTTGTCGACGCGAAACTTGGTCATCCACAAGAATCGGCTTTTATTCGTCGATGTCGACGGGAAATCTTCGTTTTCTATCGATTCTTAGTTTGTTGGATCCGACTTGGGGAACCGAGTGACAGAGCTCGTCCCCAAATTCATCCGTCCAATACCCGATTGAAGTAGAGGGCTTGTGATTTTCGTCCGTTTCACCGGCACAGATTTGGATGGCAACTTTTCCGGATTCAATCGTTTCTGGCAGGTTTTCAGCATCTTTCGCTAGTTGTGCCTGTTGTTCGGCTACTAGCATCGCCACTTCTTCCAGTGTCTGGGCTGCATTTTTTAGCAGGGTGACTCCCTCAGCCCGACGTCGTTCACGGCGACGCCGGTTTTTACTGGGGTTAAGTTTCTTGCTAATTTTCGGCATTTGTGGAGGGCCAGCTGTGGCCGTTTCGGGTACGTGTTCTGCCGGGATTATATTCAGTTTGATCGCCAGATCACGGCCGGCCAGACGTTTTTTCAGTTCCGTTTCGTTGAAAGAGGCGGTTAGGACGGCGCTCTGGTTGTTGATTACGATCCGTTGCGCTCGGTTCTCGGCAATGAGATCCTCACGACACCTGGTGAGTCGGTGAATTTGGTTGTGGAGGGCTTTCACAGCCTCGGGGGCGAACCACGTACCGAGCGTGCGTTCGTGTTCTATGACCAACTGATCATATTTCCTTCGGCATTCCTGGTGGGATTTGTCATCGTTATTGGGAATTGATGGGTTAGATGTTTCCGATCTCGGCGACGTTAATTTCGGGATTTTATATCCTGGCTGCATGTTGTCGAAGATCTTTAAAAAATTATAAATGCTGGACGCACAGGAGTCCTTAAATTCCGCAAATGTGCTCCTCTTACCGATGGAACCTTCACTAGTAATGGCTAGGGAGAATCACCTGCTGCGCCGCATAACTTTATTAATCATTATGTGCCCGTGACCGGAATCACGTTGGTGCTGCACACAATGACCGAACGCCATTCGAGCAGGTGAGCGCTATTGCCAGCACTACTCCTCGAAGGACCTTCGTCTTTCCCGAGCTATTAGCTGCCGTTAGAAGGACTTATGCTATTACCCATGAGTTCATCCTATCTTTAACCCTCGGAGAGAAATTCATAGTCGTTATCCAGAATTCACATCGAATTACCGAGCATTGTACTTTTCATCTACACCCCCTTTTCTCATGGACTAATTTATTTGATTTATTTTAACGTGAGAACAGAAATGAAAGGAGAAAATTTTATTATGGAAACATAAATTAACTAAATAAAAAGAAATGAATCACGATTGTTAATAGCAAGTTGTAAACGATGAACAGAAATCCACACGAATTTCTCCTTTTCGTCAAGGTTAATCCCGTCTCCTCGTCAATCTTCCTCATCGATATCAGTGGGAAGATACTTCCTCTTCGCTGGTCTATAAGGCGGGGGACTTGCCTGGTGGCAGGTGTCCTCTCTCGGAGTCGAGGGACCCGCTATTTCTTGTGAAGGAGTATTACGAGGCATCTCGCCCGTGAGGATAGCTACGTCCTCTGCTCCGAGTCCTAGTCTATCGAGGATTTGAGAAACTGGAAAAGGAGTCGGATCTTCGTCCACTAGATTGATGTGGACGGACGGGGCAGGTGATCGAAACACGACATTCGGGGCATAGCATATGTCCGGGTCGAGTTCCGGGAGTTCGAATTCCACATAAGGAGGTGGCAAATCTTCGGTTCGACCTGAGATGGTGGTACCTCCTATTTCTCGAGCGAGTTCTTCCTCTCGACGTCGACGGTCGCGGCGTCGCCGGTTTCGATTCGGTCGCCTGCGAGTAGTGGTAGGACCGGGGGTCTCCCTGAGCTCGGTTGGTTGTTGAGAAAAATTTGGCAATTCCGGGAGAGTTCGGATTTCCGGAGCTATCGGATTAGCGCCAGGAGGTAATGAGAGAACGTCAGCCACGGGGAGATGGTGAGCCGGAATTATGCCCAGTTGACTGGCTCTGATGCTCCCCGGGACGTGAGCCTGGAGCTCCACGTCCGTGAACGCGCGTCGCAATGCGGTTGACTGTTCCTTGATAAGTAACCGTTGGGCACGGGATTCCGAGATCAACTCATCTCGCGCCCGAGTGAGTCGTTCTATCTTCCGCCGTAGCACTTTGATGGTATCGGGCGGGGCCCAGGTACCTTTTACGCGTTCATATTTTGCTTTGAGCTCACCATGCGCCTGCTTTAGTTCCTCGTATTGATGACGAATCGCTATGATGGAGGGAGGAAGACGGGGAATCCGGGGAAGATCATTTGGCTTGTCCTGATTATTCGCATTCATCCTGGAGAAAAGAAAAAAAAATTTAAAAATGTGAGTCGCTGAGGAGGGCAGTGATGATAATTAGTACAATTTCCTCGGGGAGGGGTCGTCGATGGAGGTTACGTAATCTTTATCCCCTTTTTGTCGTGAAAATTGAGGTTAGGGTCGGCTTACTAGAACTATCGGCGTCGAGTCGACTTATATCGGATAATAGTCGTTTCATTGAATGGAAGGGATATCGGCCGGATATCTATTGCATTGGCAACCGTACTCAGAGATTTTGGATTTCGACGTAACGCCGGGTTTACGACCTTAGTTTATTGCCACCCCTTAGGGTTACGATGGGTAGAGCGTCCCTGATCAGGTCATGTATCATTAATGTTGGAGAATTTCACTTTCTGCCTATCGTGGTAAATCGTGCATATATTATGGAATCAATGCAAATTCGTGTACCGTCTACAATGTTGCCGAAATCAAGAAGTTTAGTTTCTGGTTTATAACCTAATTTATTAATCATTCGTCGTTTTGGAGGCGAGAACACTATAGTATAACCCCTCCGTATAATTGAGGTAGAGAGTATTCTACGCAGTAAAGTGCATTTAGGCGTTAGTATCTATAATTAAAGTTTTAGATGGTTTCTAGTTACTTGAAAAGTAATTAGTTTATTTAAAGTTGATTATTCAAGATAAATTTTTGATTTAAAATCTGATCGAGTAAAAACAATTTTTAGTACAAGAGTCGGTTCATTTCAGTGGGCCGATGTGTATTTGCGAGAAACGTTTTCAGCGAGGTGATTTTGATCACTAACTATATTTGCTAAATGGTTGTTTATCAGCGCGTAACGGTCGTTATTTATCGTAGACCATTGATATTGATTGGTTTTGTGCACCTTAGTGTATAGTAGGGTTGTCTGAAAACCATTTCTCATTTTTATAGATTTCCGGCGAAGCGAGGCCTAATGAAGTACTATGAGCCTATGATTTAAAGAATTTATGTGCCGACACTCCCGGTCAATGATACATCTGTGTCCTAATCGGTTCACATATTACTACGATTACGATCGTTTATTTAGTTTCCCTACTGTCGTGCTCTATTCGCAAAACTTTTTCAATTTTGTAATTGTGATAATACCTTACCCCTGCTACCCATTACTTAATTTTCTTGTCCGACGATAAACAAAAATCTGCCTGATTCGTTCACGAATGTCCTTAAGTTCCCCCTCACTCTGCTGTCGCATCTTCCCTGAATTTAATTCGACTCGCTCCGGCCACATATTTCAGTAGCCGCCCCGAGTGTACAACGGCGCCCTGCGTAGCGGTCCTGTGCATTTATTCGCCAGACCCGACTGCGGACTGCCGAGAGGTCCACGAGGCATGACCCGCGAGCACAACTAAGGGTTTTCACCCACTAGCCGGCCCGAGATCCGTCCCATGGACTTTCTATTTCAATACTGTATTATATAATAGATTAAAGGGGTCGGGCTATAAATAAGTATATCGTTAATTAACATAAAATAGAATGAAACATTATATTGTAAGAAAGGCATATAAAAATTACTACATAAATTACACAATAACAAAATTCCTTACGTTTTTGCAGAGTAGTTTGAATAGTATACAAGTTAAACAAAAGAAAGTTTTTTTTCAAATTTGTGAAGAAGTTTTTCTTATGAAATTCATCACTGTATTTATACTATTTGTATGCATGTGTGCGACCAATAGGCGATTTTTCGCCATTTTAAGGGCTTTTTAATTATTTTATTACTTAAAAATTATTTTTATTATTTTTTGTATATTTTTCTTAATTTTTTGATATATACTTTATTTTATGTTTAGATTTTATTTTTATTATTATTTTCTGATAATATTATTTTAGCCCTTTTTTGTTTATTTTCTGGTCGCCACTTCTGCCTATGTTTTTTCTAAACCTTATTTTGCAAGGTTTTGGCAGTTTATTTATTTTTCATATGTTTCTTTTTGCAGCTGTCTTGCTTTTTCATGATTTTATTAATTATTTGTTTTTATTTAGTTTTGTTATATTTTTATTTTGTTTTAATTAATATGTTTTTCATTACTTTTTAATATCTTGGTGCGGTGCATGCTTATGTGCAGTGATTCCTTCCATCTTTTTTATTTTTATTTTTGTTTAAATAGTGGCTCTGAGCCCAACATAAACAAACATGAGGGGGAATAATTCAGTAAAAAGAAAATAAGGATAATAAAAGAGAATAATTAATTAGAAAGTCACATCACACATTCCTACACCAAACTCATATTTAATATTAATTTCTACAATGTCGATTTTCGCGTAAACATCTATTGTTGGTCTGCTGACAATAATTCGGTAAAAAGAAAAATGAAAAATATTGATGCTCCGGTCATTGCGATTCACGTTAAAATATTCTTCAATCTTTTTGTTTTGTTGAATTCGTCTCGGCTTGTTGTGTTATGCATTTATTCCTATGCTTAACCCTAGTCGTCCCCTTTGTTAAAATTTATTTCTCGACAGGCATTTAAAAAAAACCAAATATTATATCCCTACTTAGACATTTTACAAATGTCAACCCCCTAGGTATGGCGATCTACCCGTATTTTACTCGTACCGCTCCGACCAACATTGAAAATGGCCGCCTCGGTGAATTACGACGGTGTCCTACCCCGTGATCAGTGTAACGAGACCTGACCAGACTAGGCAGACACCGAAGGGTGGTTTGTGACCAAGTAACACGTCGACGTCCTGCCAACTTAACGGCCGGAATCGAATATTACTTTGCCATTCTCCACGATTAATACATCAATATATAAAATTAAATTTAGGGGGACCTGTCGCAGATACTAAAAAGTATCGCGGCCATCCATGATAATGAAAACAATTAAAGTGCATAAAAATATATTCAACATAACACTCCAATAAACAAAAATTACCTACTGCTAAAGTGCGAATTTCAAAATTTAAAAATGAGATAAAAATTTTTAAAGGTTAATAATTGTGACAATGGCTATTGTATTTATACTGTTTTCGTGCGTGTGTGCGACCAATCAGCTAATTTCGAATCTTTTTTGGCCATTTTTTCTGGTTTTTTGATGGCTTTTATTTAATTTTATATTTTTCTCTTTTGTTATTTATTTTTCTTAATTTTTTAATATTAATTTTATTAAATTTTCATTTTTATTTTTTGCTGATTCTTATTCTGGTCGCCTCCTCCGCCTGTGTATTTTCTAAACCTTATTTTGTAAGGTTTTGGCGGTTTTGTATTTTCACTTTATTTTTCCATGTATTTTTCGTGCAAAATTTATTAATTATTTGTTTTAATTAATTATGTTATTTTTTATTTTGTTTTATTTAATGTTTTTATTATATTTTGAATTTCTGTTTGCGGTGCGTGCTTGTATTACAAATAGCCATTCTCCCAATTTTTCGACATGACTTTTTCCTAGTCATTTTGTTTTGTTTTAATGGTGGCTTATAGCCCAACAGAGCATTAAAAACAAGTCCAATGGAAGCAAGTAAAAATCCTGATTTAATCAAAGAAATTAAAAATGAAAATAATAATGCAAATGCATTTATATATGAAAAACAAAAATTCAATATTGGAGATCTAGTAAGAATATTCAAATGAAAAATAAGTTTGAAAAAGGATTAACATATTCATGGAGTAAAGAAATCTTTATAATAAAAGAATCTGTGATACTAAACCAATTACCTATAAAATATATGATTCAAAAGGAGAAGAAATTCTAGGAAGAATGTATCAAAGAGAATTACAGAAAACTAGTTTTTAAATTCTTCTGATTTTGTATTTATAGCTCTTAGAAATAAATTTCTATCATCATTTTCATTATTATTATTTTTAATTAATCAAGCATCAACTAATTCAGCACTACGATATTCATCATCAGTATCATAATAATCCCTATTATGATATATTTTCCCACCTTTTGGATAAAGAAAAATTCCATTTCCAACATTTTTAAAGTATTTCTTTTTCTTTTTCTTTACAAAATCAAATTTAATATTCATTTTAAAATAATAAAAATGAATATTATTAAAGATGATGAAGATGATGAAATTTTTCTATCAAAATTAAAATCTATTATTAATTCAAAAAAGTATATATTACAAAAGATGAAATTAAACAAATAAAAGATTTAGAATCTAAACAAGGTGGTATTCTTCCTTTCGCTGCATTATTACCATTAATATTTGATGGACTAACTGCTGCTGCTGATGCATCTGCTGGAATTTCAAGATTTGTGAAAAATGCTAAAGAAGCACAAAAATTAGATCAAGAAAAAGCAAAAACTGAATTTATTAAATCTAAAACAAATCCTATAAGTGGTGGAAATGAAAATTGCATAAATTTAGATAAATTTCAATCAAAAGCACTTACAAAATATTTACGTAGTTTAGGTAATGATAATGAAGAACTAAAAAATAATTTAAAAATTTTAGGGAAAGAAAATATAAATGTAAAAAAATCTGGACAAGGAATATTTTTAAATCCAATTAATAATAAGAAAAATGGATGATATTCTTCCTATATGGAATAATAATTTGACCAAACTTAATCATAATAAAATCCTACCAAATTTATTTCGTATGTTAATTATTGGTTCATTCGAATGTGGTAAAAGTGTTTTATTATTAAAAATGATACCAAAATTATTTAGATCATAATAATCTTATAATATTTAGTAAAACAATTCATCAACCAGAATTTCAATTATTATATCATGGATTTAAAAACCATTTATCGAAAACAACAATTCTACAAATATTTAAAAATCAAGATAAAATACCAGAAGATATATCATTTAGTGATTTATGTGAATTTATTGAAAAAGATGATACTAAAAATGAAATAAATGTAACAATGAGTAATAAATTTTCAGATATTACGCACGACTGGACCCTCACGGCCACGAGCTATAGGCGGAGAAACCGCTCTTACACTGCTAGATAGTTGTGTCATATATTAATAACTTGCAGTTTGTTTGGCTGTGGGCCGGAAATTTTTCGACATGTATAAAACAAATAGTCTCTATGCATAAATTATAATTAGTCCATAAATATGTTTCAAACTTAAAAGATTTCCAGTTATAGCATACTACAACATTTCAGGAGATACGCACAAGCAGAGACTTACTTGTAAGTGTACTTGAGATCGTATCCTAGAAAATTGTCAATAAACGTTGTTCTGAATAAAGTTCTTGACAAGTGATTGTTCACAAAAGTGAATTTCAAAGGTACTTAGTAATTTCTCACAAAGGGTATTTCACTAAGAAAAATGGTTTTCAAAAGTGATTAAAATTCTGTAAAAATGAATTGGTATTTATACCTATTTTGTGACCCTAAACTTGGATATTCTTTATGGTGCATTAAAAGAAAATTTTAGCTTGAATTTATTATCTCAATTTAGTTGTATCATTCTCTTGAATTAAATGAACACTATGTTTTATAATTTTTGTAATTGAATATTTCACAATAAAAATATTCTATTTTACCTCGTTTTACTCAAATATTTCTTAGTTTTATGAATTGTTCATTTATTGGTCAAATTTTCATGCTATCGTATTATTTCTATGTTAATTTTGTGCGGCTCTTGGTGCATTTTTGTATATATTTAAATTTACTTTTATATTCTTGATTTTGTATTTTATTACATTTTCTTACCTATTGTTGGGCCAGAACACAAATAGCCTTGAGAATTGTTCAAATGCATCAGTAATACAGCACGAAAACCCAGCACCAAGATAACTTAAAATACAATATACAACACCAACTAAACACTTTAAAATCTGAGAGAATATAAATAAATATAAAATCAAAAACATAAAAGTAAAATAAAATAAATACAAAATGCATCAAGAACCGCACGAAATTTACATAAAAAAAACATAATAACAAGAAAATTCGACCGTAAAATGACCATTTATATAAAAGTAAAAATTAATGAATTAAATGAATAAAAATAAAATATTTTTTGGTTGAATAAATTTATTTAAAAAATGTTAAAAATAAATTACTAATTTAAATTAAGAAATAAATAAAAATTTAATTTAGATAACACAAATAATTTCAAAGTCGAATTTTGTTTAATCGCACTAAAATTAACACGCAAGGTTAAGGCCAAATTATAGGTATATATACTGATATGATTTGACAAATATCTAATCTTAATTTTTAGTATTGATTTTAAATCGTATTTTGACACTGGTTGTCAGCAGTTTCACATTTGATTATTTAATTCGATGTTTTTAATGAATTTTTATGGATGTATTCGATTTATTTAGGAAGGATATGGATTTATGGATATTTATGAATTTTATGGATATGGATTTATGGATTTTTATGGATGTATTCGATTTATTTAGGAAGGATATGGATTTATGGATATTTATGAATTTTATGGATATGGATTTATGGATTTTTATGGATATATGGATTTATATAGTTTTATGGATGCATTCGATTTATTTAGGAAGTTTATTTCAATTTTTTTAATTTGGATGGTTGAATTTATGAATTTTAATGGAAGTAGCCGGTAATTTATCTTTGGTTTTAATAAATTATTATGATGCTTAAATTATTTTCTAATTGTCGAAAATTTTCCGGCCCACAGCTAATACATTGCAAGATAGTAAAATCATATACAGTATTCAGATTCGTGTAAGTGCGTGGAATACCGCCGATGATCTGTGCCCGTGAAGACCCGGCGTGAGGAACGCAGGGATCGAAACGTCAATATTATTCCGTATAGAAGAAAGGAGGAGTAAGGAAGTGGTCTTTTGGTTACTTCCTCGTTTCTCGATTTCTTTAAAATCGACCTAAATGATTCTACAATCGGCTCAAAATCTCTAACACCGAGTAGTCCAGTGGGCACTCATTAAATATAAAATGAACATACATAGATCTTAAGGACAAAAAGAGGGAATTGGTAGCGGGGAAAATTACGAAATCGTTGCAACAGTTAAAATGAATAGCCATCGGAAAAAGATTAATCCGAACGACCACAATCATGAAAAATAATGTTTTTAAATAAGAATTAAATAAATATATTTGAGTTGAGGCGGAAAATATGGGCGGGACGCTGCTCAAATTTTCCGAACTAATTCAAATACTTTAAAAAAATAGTAACGTAAAAATGGAACGTGTAAAATAAGGGCGGAACGCTGCTCAAATTTTCCGAATTGATGAAAATACTTACTGAAAATAGTAAAGTAAAAGTGGAACGCGTAAAATAAGGGCGGAACGCTGCTCAAATCTTTCGAATCGGTGAAAATATAAAACCGTAAAATAAGGATAATGGTAATTATAATAATAACAATAATGATAATAATAATAATAATAATAATGATAATAGTAATAGTAATAATGATAATGATAGTGATAATGATAATAATAGTGATAGTAATAATAATAATAATAATAATAATCATGGTATTTGTAGTAATGATGATAATAATTATGATAATAATAATAGTAGTAATAATCATAGTAGTAATAACAATAAATATAATGGTAGTTATAGTAACAAAAATAATAATATAGGAAATAGTAGCAACAATTAATAAAGGTAATACATATGATGGCAACAATAATAATGCTGGTAATGATAATGGGAAACATTGTAGTTATAATAGGGATAAGGGTGAAAGATATAATGTGGGTGTATTTAACATAACAAAGGGTGTACAGGCCAAAGAATAATCATCAGCATGGACAATAATGAGAAGGACCAAGCAAATGGACATAAAGATAGATGATATGAGAGTATAGGTTAACATTTGAAATTGATAGGAGAATAATGGGACCTAAGAATCAAAAGCGAGCACAGGTCTTCTATCGACAGCTCGTTGGACCCAGAGATCGTTCGGTCAATTGCAGCTTTAGCAATAGCGCTCACTTTTTGCGGACGATCTACCCACTCGAACACAGTTCCAACGTTGCTTAGCAACGGGTGCCGAGTGGTAAGCGAAAGAATATTTGTATGGGGTACCTGGGTAACAACCATATAGTTTCAAAATATCAAAACCCAGAAGCCCACCAGTAGTAATAAGAATATAATAATAGTAATAGCAGTGGCAATGGATTGGAATAATACATAACAGTAACGATGATAATGCTAGCAACTATAATAGGAAGCATACTAGTTATAATAGGGATAAGGGTAAGAGAGATATTGTGAAGACATTTAACATAACAAAGGGTGTACATTCATGTTAAAAATCGATAATACGAACAAAGATAAGAAGTACTATGGGAATGGACATAGCAATGAATGATATAGCGGTATAGATTAACATTTGAAAGAAATAAGAGAAGAATGGGACCTAAAAATCGAAATCGAGCACAGGCTTTATATCGGCAGCTGCTTGAACCCAGGTTTCGTTTGGTCAATTATTGCATTAGTAATAGCGCTCACTTTTTGCGGATGATCCACCTACTCAAACACAGTTCCAACCTTGCTTAGCAACGCGTACCGAGTAATAAGCGAAAAATATTTGTATGGGGTTGTCTGGGTACCAACCATATAGTTTCAAAATCTCAACACTATTTTAGGGTGCTTAATGGATGGTGATAGGTCTGATTTTAAATCTGTATTACCGTGTTTGTATGTTATTTTCGATTCATTTTAACAAATCTTAAACAACACCTCATTGAAATGTAGCTAGGGCTCCCACTAGTCCAAACGATAATACATTAAAATCTAATACCCATTGCCATCTGTAAATGCCCTTTACCGTGTTAATTTTAAATTACTTATGATTTTTATAATGATATATTTCATATAAATTTTTTAATTAATAAATTGAAATAAGTTTTTAATGAGATTAAAATTAAATAATATTAATTTAAAAATATAATAAAAATATGTAAATAAATCTTTGTTATAAATATGACTTTTTAGTTGAATTTTTAAAAATTCAGGAATTTCAAATTTTTTCTATTTAACTTTTCATTATAAAGATTCGAATTACTTTTGCTGGATCTTTCTTATTATGTCTCAAACTAATACCGATAATTTGGTTCCCATTGCCATTTTAATAGATGAATTACGAAACGATGATATTCAAATTAGAATTAATAGTATTAAAAAATTAGCTACCATTGCTTTAGTTCTTGGTGCAGAAAGAACTAGATCAGAGTTAATACCATTTTTGACTGATACAGTTTATGATGAAGATGAAGTTTTATTAGCATTAGCTGAACAATTGAAAGATTTTACTCCTCTTGTTGGAGGCAACGAATATGTTTATTGTTTATTACCTCCTTTAGAAACATTAGCCACTGTCGAAGAAACTATTGTTCGCGATAAAGCTGTGGAAACATTACAACATTTGGAGAAATTTCATTCAACTCAGGATTTAGAAAAGTATTACGTTCCAATGGTTAAAAGATTATCTTCAGGAGAATGGTTTACAAGTCGTACAAGTGCTTCTGGTCTTTATAGCGTTGTTTACCCACGTGTTTCCATTGAAATTAAAACGGAATTGTCTCAAGTATATCGACAATTATGTATTGATGACACACCGATGGTCAGACGCGCAGCAGCACAACGATTAGGCGATCTTGTATCGGTCATGAATGTTGAAAATGTCAGGAATGAAATGCTACCTATTTTAAACGTTGTGTCACAAGACGAACAAGATTCAGTTCGATTGTTATCTATGGGCTGTGGAGTTAGTTTCAGCTCGGTTTTACCAGCTGAAGATATTTTTACCCACATCATTCCTACAATAAAAGCAGCCTCAGAAGACAAAAGCTGGCGAGTTCGTTGCATGTTAGCGGAAAATATAGTGAAACTGCAACAGAATATCGGTGCAAAAATGACAATGGAACATTTGGTAAATGTTTATGAAGTAAGTTTTTATTATTTTCAGTTTTATTTTAATTATAAATTTTCTTTTTTAATGACTTTCAAATTATTAATTGAGTGGGAGGGGTGGTTTATACCGTTACTGCTGCTGAATAATTCCCATCGAGAGCTGATCTATGTGAAATATGAGCATTCTTCTGTTTTGTCATATAATTACATAACCGAATGACATTAGCTACTCATAATTGTCAGCAATCACACTAAACGGGCGTTTGATTGCTGTGGCGGAAGCGGCCATTAATCCATCCATCCAATGCTGTATCCAAGGAGGGCTTGGATAACGTGTTGTGGTTATTTCTTATCGCGTGACAGGACTGGATTTTTAGTTCCTTTTCATTGATTATCACCTTTCCTACTATAATGTGTGTTGTCATCTACGTAATCAGTATTAATTGATGCTCTTGATTTTGATTGGTTTTGCCATAGCAACTGTTATAAATGGCAATATTGACAACGGCGATGGCTATAATAGGCACCGCCACAAACCCCTGCACGTCACCTTAGCAACGGCTATAATAACCGCTCCGTAACAGCACAAAATGCACAATCATCGATCCGTCACCAATCAATGAGATTATTCTCCTTTCAGAAACTGCTCAACGATTCCGAAGCCGAAGTCAAATCGAACGCCGTGAGCAAAATGAAAGAGTTCTGCACCGCGTTGCCGGCGGACAAGCGGGAATCGGTGATAATGAACCAAATATTCCCAGCAGTGAAAGCACTGGTGCAGGAAGCCAACATGCATGTCAAGACCACCCTGGCTGGCCAGGTGATGGGATTGGCCCCGTTGCTAGGCAAGCAGAACGTGATTGACCACCTAATCCCGATATTCCTGGTCCAGTTGCGGGACGAGAACCCGGACGTGCGGCTGAACGTGATCTGCAATCTGGAATGCGTCAATAATGCCATCGGAGTGCAGCAGTTGTCAGTCAACTTGTTGCCAGCGATTGTCGAGCTATCCGAGGACAAGAAATGGCGAGTGCGACTGGCAATCATTGAGTACGTGCCGCTATTGGCTGGCCAACTGGGACTGCCGATCTTCAATGACGATGAGATCACGAGCCTGTGCATGAACCGGTTGCTAGACAACGTGTACACGGTGCGCGAGGCCGCCGTCAACAGCATCAAGGCGCTTGTTGCCAAATTCGGCATCGATTGGGCCAAGAAAAATGTTTTACCGAAGGTTGGAATTGATGAATATATCGATTGATTGATTGGCATTCAGATGATCGAGTTGTCCACGGACACGAATTATTTGCACCGGATGATCTGCCTGCTCTCGATCCTGCGCATCGGTGAGGTCTGTGATGCTGAGGTGATCCGGTCGCACCTACTGAGCATCCTTGTCCAGATGTCGAATGACAAGGTTCCCAATGTCCGCTTCAAGGTATTGATTGATTGATTGATTGAGACTGGGTTATTGATTGTATTGGTTATCGGGTGAATGATTATTGATTGATTGAGATTGGGTTATTGATTGTATTGGTTATTGGGTGAATGATTATTGATTGATTGAGATTGGGTTATTGATTGTATTGGTTATTGGGTGAATGATTATTGATTGATTGAGATTGGGTTATTGATTGTATTGGTTATTGGGTGAATGATTATCGATTGATTGATTGTATTGGTTATTGGGTGAATGATTATTGATTGATTGAGACTGGGTTATTGATTGTATTGGTTATCGGGTGAATGATTATTGATTGATTGAGATTGGGTTATTGATTGTATTGGTTATCGGGTGAATGATGATGATTATTGATTGATTATCATTGCATTCCAGACAGCACAAATCCTTGCCAAGCTCGGATCCAAGATGGACAATGACACAATCCAATCGATCATCAACGGTACTCTCAATCGATTGAAGGACGACCTGGATGTTGACGTGGCGCATTTTGCCCTGCAAGCAATGCGGGAGCTGAAACTGTGCTGATGGAATTGTGTGTGCCTGTGAGATACAGAGAGAATGAGTCTGTTGCTATGACAATTGCGGGGGTCGAGATTAAATTATTATTATTATTACAATAATTATTATAATTGCTGTCGTGTCGGCGAATGCGGAGAAACCTGATTGGTAGAGTTCATTCTGCTGGCGTCGCTTGATTGGTCGATTTACTTGTGTTTGTTTCATGAATAAATTATTGATAATTGTGTTGTTCGTCTTATTCAATGTTTGTTCTTCTATTGCTCCGGTTTGCTCTCGGCATTGAATTTTATAATTCCATTCACACTTCCGGCACATCGTAACAGCCAATCGCAATCAATTTATATCGGAAATACTCCGTTTTCATTGGGCGGATGTCAAATGTTACTATTTTGCACTGTGGTGGCTTGTATTGGTTATTGCAGGTTTCAGAACTTTTCATTTTGATGATTTTAACTAATAAAATTTGATTTGTTGATTTTCTGCTCTCCAAACCGATAAAATAGGCCGACCCGAGGCAACCAATTATTGCTAATATGCAGGATTAACAGCAAGTAAACATTTGGATTTTTACAAAATGTCATTCTCGTCTTTAATTGCTTGAGGCCAAATGGTGATGTTTGAATCTTTATCAATAGTGGAGTTCTGGGTGTTGATATTTTGAAACTATGGTTGTTACCCAGACAACCCCATACAAATATTTTTCGCTTACCACTCAGCACTTGTTGCTAAGCAACGTCGGAACTGGGTTCTAGTGGGTGAATGTCCGCAAAAAGTGAGCGCTATTACTAATGCTATAATTGACTGAACGATCCATGGGTCCAACGAGCTGCCGATAGAAGGCCTATGCTCGATTTTGATTTTATTTGGGTCCTTAAGTAATTCTTCAATTCTTTGTTGTTTCGATTTCCCAGATTTGCACTTCGAACCTGTCGGTTGATAATACGAACTATCAATAATATTATTTATTAAAAAGAAAAAAAGATTTCGCGTTCATAAATTACAATCCGTTCGCTTCCTTGAGTCGCCGACGTTTTGCGAGTTCGGCTCTTCCTGGCCGGTGCCGGCTGGGCTTATCTTTGGGTGTTGTCGGATCTATCGTGTCACGATAAGCCAATTGCGCCGGGGCGAAGACTAACGGATAAGTTACCGCTGCCCCTTCTTGGCTCGCCGACAGGGCAGTTTCTAACCTCTTAATTTGGGTCTTCAGGTTCTGTGTCAATTGTCGCTCGCCGGCCCACCCCTTTTGCGCGGCTTCCATTCTTTGGTAGACGACCTTGGCCATTTACGGTTCGATCCAGGTGCCTTTGATCTGCTGGATTTCCCGAGTGAGTTGGATTAGCTGTTGATGTAAATCTCGGTTGGCTGCCTGGGCTTTATCTAACTCCCTTTGTAGAATGGGGAATAGTTGAAAGTTCATTTCTGAAATAAGACGGAGTGTTTTATATTCATTTTAAAACAAAATGAGTAGTAGTTTGTCAAGAAGGGACCTTGGGCCATTATTTATAAGTCAACCTCTGGTGAACAAAGCAGTTAAAGTCGTAACAAAAATAAAAAAAAATAATTCTAATAAGTAACTAAAGCATGAAAGCGAACACATTTATTTGAATTATCTCACGAAATTTCATGCACCCCTAAAATGTTCTCAGCGTACTATCTTCTTCTCATGAGGTACCGCTCTCTCGCGTAAGAGTGTTCGCGGCGGAGTTCGGTAATTTCATCTTCATTTCTCATCTCTTTCGGCAAGATGTGTCGTGGAACTGCTACTCGCATTTCGGGCATTCGTCTCTGGAGTTTGGGATCGTCTAACTCATACGAGACATTATATTGCGGGGCATACCCGTCAGTACTGGGTATCCTGCCCGTCGCAATATCCTCGTTCACCCTCCGAAGATATTGTCTTGCTTGCTCCACCTGGCGATTTGTTTCGGCTTGGTGACGTTCGAGGCGAGTCAGCAGGTCCTCCGCCTGCCCTAGCATTTCTCTCGCCGGATTCCTTCCGGGCTCCCTTTTAATGGCGACATATGGGAGGTCCACCTCATCGGAGTCGCCTTGTGTGCCACCTCGGGCTTCGCGAACTGGGGATATAGAGAAGCCCGCATCCCACATCGCCTGCCTGCATCGGGCAGCATAGTGGGTGGGAGCCGAGCTATGACTCTGGATGCATCAATCCACGAGTCTTCTGAAAATAAGCACAACATTATTTATGTATCATTATCCGTCGGAATGGTTCGTTTGCCTACGGGGATTTCGAGGTTGAATAAGCGAATGCGTCTTGTTCGCGTCATTATATGTCGGGGGTCAACTCGTGGGTTTGTTGTTAGTAGGGTCGTCCAAATTTTCGATCCGTTGGCAGTCGTTCAGAGTCCTTTACCCCCTCACGTCATTGCTAGTATTGCGGAATTACTTTGGTAATTATTAAAATTTTAATGGAGACTTGGTTAGACGATTCGAATCCGGGGTGGCTTAGCGGTCACGTATGTATCAAACGTTTGTTAATAAATTTGAGCTGAGTCTAACACTCAAGGGTCTACCTAACTAAATCCGATCTTTCTCTCCAACAATTAATTGATTGTTAAGTGCGTACCTTTCAACTAATATTATAGATTTTATTCGAAACCAAAAATAACAGCTAAACATTAGATCTCAAAATCGGAGGGTATCCATAAATTTCCTCGGGTCCAGCTACTCTCAACCCTAATCTATTTCGAGTCATCCGGTAGTTAGCACTAACTACTAAAAGTGTGGATTTGGACGCTAGGAGTATTCTTAATTTACCACCTACTTTATTTGAAGTTACCCTATTCATTGTTGTCCGAAAATCGATATTTCATTAAAATTTGGTATGAGAGTTTAAAATTGATAGTGTTTCTTCAAATTGCTCCTTTAATGAAATTAAAATTTACTCTTATGTTATCAAAACTTGGTTTCGATTATCTAAGATCGAATCTACTTTTAACTTGCCAATAATTTATATCCTATGATGAAACTGAATCTATTTCCACCCTAATATTTTGGGGTTCGTTAATAAGTTAATTTAACTTCATGTCAATAATAATTAGTAATCTTTAATAACCTCCGATCCACTTTGCGTTAATAATCATTAGTATCTATTGATAAAATTTAAATCTATCCTTGTGTTAATAATAATACTTGATAACAATTGGAAAAAGTCAAATTTACCTTTATGCTACTAATAATGGATAATTATCAAAAAATTCAAATTTACTTTTATGATAAAGATTGTTAGTCACTATTGATAAAATTAAAGCCACATTTATAGTAATAGCGATTAAATCTACTTGTAGGACAATAACAATTGGTAATTATTGACCGAATTAAACCTACTTTTGCTATTAATGATCAGGAAATATTGATAAAATTAAATGGACTTTTATATTATAATATTTTGCAACTAATAATAAATCAAATTTACCTTTACGTGATAATGATTGATAATTATTAAATTTACTTTTATTTTATATAATAATGTTTGATGATCATTAAAGAGACCAGCTTTATTTTTACATTATGGTAATTGATAACAATTAGATTTATTTTTATATTATGAGTCGTTGGTAGCTATTCAATCCATTTTTATATTAATAGTATTTGTTAATTATCAGCAAAAAATCAAATTTATTTTTAGGTTAATAATACTTGATATTTATTTAGTTGATAATAATTTCTACATGTAGGCAATTTAACTCGCGATTTAAAGAAAATTAGTACGTCGTCACATCATCTGGTGTTCAATGCATATTTATTAATCGTGGATAGATTAGTTACTTGCACTCATCTATTGGGTCAAAAATTGCGGATCTCGTACTCGGATCCAAATATATTCAGTACCATTGATGATTCGTGAGGACGGACTCTGACCACTGCAAAATGGATACTTATGGGCCATTGCCGTTTACGTCGCTGTTGGTAACTTAAATATGGATTTAACTGATAAGATTTCGACTTGTTTTCTTTGTTAACAAAAATTTGAGGGGAAAATATTCATTAAACAGACTTTCTGCGTGATCCGATTAATTTATTTAACGACATAAAGGTTCTCTTCTGGTCTTGGTTCGGCCTGTGCCCGGAATGATGCATTGATGGGGTCATATGGCTAGGTCTTAGAAGATATATTAAATCAAATGACGGAAGTTTAGAAATTTACCTGTAGGGGGGGTTCACTGGGATTCCTGTAACTGGAACCCTCGCCTTCTCGTTGTCTCTTTGAATTTTTCTCAGACATTCGGGACATTAAAAAATTATAATACGAAAATGGAATTTATCTTCCATCGTACTACTTCTTATATAAGCGTGTGTGTTTGCTGGCGTAGACATTAGTGAACGGCACACACTTCCTCAATTACTGTCGTCTAGTCGTTGACACACCGTGTATGGATTTTCTTCGCATCATGTGTCGTGACATTTCACAAAATGTCACATTCCATCCCTCTTTGGGAATTCAGGTTTATCGTTTATATCACGATTACTGACTCTTAGTTAATCATAAAATTGTTCGCCGCTGGTTTTCTCAACTCATTGGCACTATTTTATTCTAATCTTATTATTAGTGACAACTCCTCACTTACACATATTATTTATCCCGGTGGTAAGTTATTCATTAAATTTCGGATATATAATTTCACTTATTTCTAGTCGCAACGTTGGAGTCTGGACATTCTTAATGGGTTTCTTGATATCTTCTCAGCGTGGTGTTGGAGTGCGTTCGGGAGTCGGAGTCAGTCAAGTCAGGAGGTTTGAGTCTACAGGGTTTCGCTATGGTTTAATTCGAAATTTTCTGTCCCATGAAACTTATCAATTCTGTCTATGCTCGGTTTCGAATCAAGGCGATGGTGATCCGTGAGATGTTTCGCGTGCTAATGAAAAAAAAAATCATACTTTGGAATTTAGTTCACCGTTCTGTGGATATGCCTCAATTTACTGTGAAAATTCTCCTATTGTGTTATTTATTTACTTATTTTATTTGTTATATGATGGGTAAATTATTTTTGTGACTTTATTTTTCTTTTATACAGTTTAAATTATTTCGTCTGGGAAATGGTGGTTGAAGATTTTTGGGAAAGTATTTCTCGCTACGGTCGATTTGCATTTTTATCCTATACTATTAATTCTCCATGTTAATTTTTAATAAGGTGCTTATATTCCGATGGTTGCGCTCAGTTGATGCACACGCTTAATGTCTATAGTGATTTCGGGCGCCCAGTTCCCCTTTAATCAGAGCGTCTCGAGGTTCGATTTACTTGCTAATTTGTAAAATCTTAATTTTTGGTCATGATATTTCGGATTTGGGTTTATTTATCATCGGTATATTTCGTTCCTATTTACTTTTTGATTTTATGCAAAATTTCTTATAACGTATTCGTTAACTGACTTTAGTAAAATACCTTTAACTTTGAACACAGTATATTTTTGTTGCGACAACAAGTTCCTCAATACTTTTAGCGAAGATCTTTCACTTTAACATAGCATTTTAGTTTGATGGTATTTAGAAAACTCTTTATCTAATTTTAGTTCGAGGAGGTTTTAATGATTTGATATTTTGTCATAGCACTAACAGGTTCCTCAGTACTTTTAACACATTTCTTTACCTTTTACACGTTATTTTTAATTAACAATTTTCCTTTTAATAAAGTTCTCTATATTTTAGTATAGCGTTTAATTAGCAATGTTTTAAAAATTTTATTAGACTTCGTTATATTTGGAGCATAGCAACGATTTTATTTGTCGAAAAACCCCTTCACCTTCCCTTAATTGATCCTAGGCGCGTTTTGTGTTTATATTATAGTTAATGAGTGCCCACTGGACTACGCGATGTTTGAATTTTAGCCGTATGTGAAAAATAAGTTTAGGTCGAGTTTATGAGAAATGAGCGACGGAGAAACAGCCAAAAGACTATTTCCTCTTCACTCATTTCCCCTATACGGAATGATATTGACGTTTCAGCTCCTGCGTTCTCATGCCGGAGCCTTCACGGGCACGAATCATTGGCGATAATACACGCACTTACACGATTACGATCATGTGTTGGATTTTATTAGCTTGCAGTATGTTTTGGCTGTGGGCCTGAAAATGTAAAGCATTGATGGAAAAATTTCAATTTACGAATATATATTTTGCCAGATAATACACTGGAGTCAACAAATTTTCCGGGCATAACACATAAAATCTCGAACATAATACAGCAATACTATCCCCCCACGCCGACATCCAAGCAGAGCTCAATCGAGGTTGCGAGGATGGGACGTGGAGAGAGTTTCGAACAATCTCTCACTCACATCAAATTTTGTGCTCTCAAGTTTTGCGAACTACTTCTGGCTAAAAACAATTTACTGGTTAAAACTGGTTTCAAGGTTTTGTAAAAACTGATTAAAATTATGTGAAAATGAATCGGTATATATACCTATTGTACGACCCTAACCTTGCGTGTTATTTTTGATTTAGTAAAACAAAATTTGACCTTGTGATTTTCTAGAATATTCTATTCTTAATTTTTATTATTTTGAAATTTTATTTGACAATTTTTCTTTTGATTTTTTAATTGAATTATTTCTAATTCAAATTATTTGATTCTTATTTCATTTTCATGAAATTTCGCTATTTTTATTAAATTGCCAAATTTCGGTCAAATTGCTAGGTTTTCATGTTATTTTTATGTTTATTTTGTGCGGATCTTGTTGCACTTTGTTATTAATTTAATTTATTTTTGTGTTTTATAATTTTATATTTAATTGTTTCCTTCCTCGCATTTTGGTAGGATTAATTGGTGTTTTAATAGGTTTGAGTTTAAATCTGCATGTTATGTTTGCATGTGTGTTACCGATTCATTTAAACATTTTCAAGGCCATTTGTGTTCTGGCCCAACATTATTATTATTATTATTATTATTATTATCATTATTATTATTATTATTATTATTATTATTATTATTATTATTATTATTATTATAGTTACTATAAATATTATTATCGTAATTACCATTATCATTACTATTTTCATTATTATTTTTAGTAGTGATCCATCCTTTTTTCTCAGTTTTATTAGAATATTTTAATTATATCAACAATTGAGCCGCACTCCACTCTTATTTTACTATTTTTGATAAAATATTTTAATTATTTTGAAAATTTGGCACAGCGTTCCTCAAATATTTTCCATCTCAACTCAATAAAATTTTATTTAGTTCTTAAATATTATTTAAATTACTCATTTTTTATGATTTTGGTCGTTCGGATAATTCTTTTTCCGACGTCTTTTCAATTTAACTTTTGCAACTATTTCGCAATTTTCCCCGCTACCCTTTCCTTTTCTTTGTCTTTTATGATCTATTTGCTTTCACATTGTATTTAATAAGTGCCCACTGGACTACCCAGTGTTAGTGATTTTGAGCCGAATGTATAATTCATTTTAGGTCGATTTTTCTGGCATTGGGTGAAAGAAAAACAAGCTTTAAAGACATGTTCCTTGATCTCCCTCCACCACTATAAGCTATCCTTTTACGTTTAGATTCGCTGTTTACCACCGGCGAACCCTCACGGTCACAGCTCCGTTACAGATAAACTGCGCTTACACGGACCCGTTAATGATGTCCATTTACTCTCTTGTACGATGTATTGGCTGTGGTTCAAAAAAGAAAATAAATAAATAATACCATTTTAAGAGAATTCAAGTAAAAACCTCGATCAAAAATTTCCGTTGTAAACGTTTATTTGGCATGTCACATCCACATAATTTTATAAAGTTCATAAATTTGCATAAACATTGTCAATTCACATCATCAATAATCATTTAATCAATATCGATCAATAAATTTTTAGTGAAGTCATTCAATTAGCAGGTACACGTTTTGTTTCAATACAAAATGCGGTTCTTGATGTATTTTGTATTGATTTTATATTACTTTTATGTTTTTTGATTTTATATTTATTTATATTCTCGCAAATTTTAGAGTGTTTATTTGATGTTGTATTTTGTATTTTAAGTTATCTTGGTGCTGGGTTTTCGTACTGTATTACTAATACATCTAAACAATTTTCAAGGCTGTTTGTGTGGTCTGGCCCAACTAAGACCTCGCTTTGCGTTGTCTTTTTACAAAACGTATATGTTACTCAAAGCGAGGTCTTAGTGTATTAAGTGCTAGGTCCAATTGGGTTTTTTCGCTTGGTCCTTCAAACCTTAAGTTAATTAGCGATTAAACTTTACATATTGAAATATAGATTTTAAATGTTAAAACAAAATGCAATTATAAAAGCCAAAAATCATGAATATTAATGACGCTATAGTCCGATGTGAACCATATAGATCACACAATGGAAATGAGTCATACAATATTAACAAAGACAATGAGTCATCGGATAAATTCTTATCTACCCAAAGTCATTTTAACAAAGAAGTTGATCTTATGTGGTGAGTCCGAACGTGTTGTCAAGATCATTTTTTGTCAGAAACATGCAAAGTCTCTTTGAGATTGAATGTTTTTTATGATAAACTTCAAAATTTGCACTCTTTAAAGTTTAGCAATTTATAAAGGTTTGACTCAAAAGTTTCTGTAGATGAATAAAGATATCCAGAATGAAATGTATGAATTACTCGTAAATTAAACTTTTATCATGCACTCTGCAATAGTTCTATTATTAACATATTTTCAAAAGATCTAAACATTGATTGATTCAAAAGAGAAAGTGCTACATGTGCAGCGTATGGATCTTATACGTGCTAACCGATGCAGTGAAGACGAAAAGAGTTATAACATGTGAACCTCTACTTGAAAATTATCACTGCAAAAAATTCCTGTATCGCCTTATTACCGCTGATGAAAGCTGGGTTTATTGCTAGAACAGTGGCCGACAACGACACAAGTCTTGTCGATGTGCTGGAGATCAATCTGTGATGGAATCAAAAACCATCCTTACCAACAAGAAATTCACATTGAGTCTGTCCTGGGTCTCTATAGGGATTGTTTTGATGGACGTTCTGCCACCTGATGAGACTATCACTGTGAAATATTACTGTGACTTATCGGTAAAACTAAAGACTAATATTTGATGACAACCTCTATCTCCACCCCGACAGTGCAAAAACCCATACAGAGGAGAAGATTAAACAGGTTCTCCTGAACGTTCTAGAACATCCAAATTACTCACCAAACTTGCCCATCTGGTTTTTACATCTTCCGACTAATGAAATCTGGATTATACGGAAAAGATTATGTCTGTTCTGCCAATGTGGTACACGACATCCAACAAAGAGCAGATTTTAAATCGCATCAATTCTTCGAGGATGGCATTGAAGAGTTTCCGAGAAGATGTCAATGATGCAATAATCACAATATTGAATATTTTGAAAAGTTGTGTGAGATAGATAATTAGACAACTTATTGTTAGTCTTTTGTTGTTGAACTTTCGACAGAAAGTATGCAAAGTTCAAAATTTATTGAATAGAAATAAAATAACTTTCAATAAAAAATAAATATAACACAATAAACATATAAAAAAAATATATATGGTGTCCGAAAATTTGGTGCTCTAGGTATTAGCCTAATTTGCCTACGGTATAATACGCCACTGTCCATAATGTAGACAAATTTCTACATTAAAAATCTGTACCAAATATAAAAAAACTACATTTATAAATAGGTATGTTTTTAAATTTCTAAATTTTTAAATGAACATAACTACATAAATTTGAATATAAACGGAAAAATACGATTTATGGAACCCATAACAAGAATATTACTGGAAGAGCATACTAAGCCAAAAATTCTTCAAAGCAATAGATTGCTTGCTCCACTATATCGCTTAGCACAGGATTCATGGATAGCATTACCAGATTACCGAGGAGTGAGAACTCCAGATAAATTAGAATTAACAAATCTAGAATACTTAGTAAATTTCACATTAGTTAATAAGATGGCAGAAATGGGTTTCTATGCAAGTGAAGATATCGAAGAAGCTCAAAGAATTTGTTATTTCCGTCAAAATAGGAACGTGTAATCTCAGCAATGATTGATACAATATTGCCTAACGGGGAAAGTAAAGTGAATTATGAATACCTTCTATCACCAGATCACTTTAGAAAAGCAACATATAAAACGATGAAAAATATCTGGGGGAAATTCATGTTTTTAGGACAAGCATTCGCAGGATTAATTGGATTCTATGTTGTAATCATAACAATAAAGGTAATAATGCCGCAAAATATTATCGGCTCAAAGAATATATGTATTATCTGGATGGTCATGGAAAATGATTATTGGTTGTTTTCCACTTTTAGCGAGATTTTTCATTACTCATCATTAATATGGAGAAATGGGAACTGTGAGTGCACAATTGAAAACCGATCAAAGAAGCAAAGTATCGCTATGTGCAGCAAATGATCACAATAACGATAATAATGATGACATCGATAATAATAAAAAGGAGCAAAAATATTTTTCACAAAGGGAATTATGAAAAGTGAGAAAAAGCCAGAGCTACAATTTTTATTAGAACCTATGCCAAAACTTAGCGGAATTGAAACACTTTCAAAGTGGTATACACCAATGTTTTTGCCAACGGCACCAACGTATCAAACGGAAAAATTGAAAGAAATAAAATAGGTAGAACATATTCAATTTGAATTAGATAAAATTGAACCCACGAGCGCTGAAATTGAACGGAAAAACATGCTAGGATTACCATGCAGTTATACAATGATGACATTAGGAAATAAAGGCAAACAGCCTCGCATAAACATTCTATTCAATGGAAGAAAAGGGAAGCTTTATTAGATCCAGGTTCCAGTAATACTATAGTATCAGATGATTTTTTGACAATAGAAGAGAGTTCAAATATGAAACCAACAAGTAAAGTAATAAGGTCAATGTCGCACAATGTTTTAAACATAATTGGGAAATTAAAAGCTGAATTAATCATTGGTAATCACGAATTAGTGCATTATGTGTTAGTAATGAGAGATAGTCCTATCAGATGTTTAATTGGTATAGATGTGATGAAACAACTACAAGGAATTTCCCTTGATCTAAAAACTGGGAGATCAATGAAAGGACAAACACTCGAAAAAGGACATAAAGTAAGAGTGGTATTTTTAAATCAAACTCTAGAATTGCCAGCAAGAATTGAGGTAATATATTATGCGGATGTGTTAGATATTTCAGATGATGAGTGCATATTTGAAGCAAATGAGAAGTATGGGGTTTCTGGAAAGTGTGACCTTGACCCCAAACATAATTATTTTTTCTTGCCGTCAATGGCTATCCGTTGCTAAGCAGCGTTGGAAATGCAACCATTGGTTTTTGAGATCGCCAAAGGTGAGCGCTATGAAAGCACTACTCTGGCCCGACTTCAAAGCGGGTTCAACGCACTACCGGTTGAAGGTCTGCGCACGCTTTTGCTCATCCTCGTCCTATCTGCGTACTTTGGTTTGTCTCGTCACGTGAAATAATCCCTCTTTTAATTTATACTTATACTGTCTAAGTCTTGTCAATATAAATCTTATTTGAGATCAACAATTTAATCAACACAAATTTATTCAGAGATAACAAAAGAAAAAATATTCTAATCTGCTGGTTGAGCGGCTCGACGTTTGGCGCGCTCGTTTCAGCCAGGTAGGCGTCGGGGCGGTTGGTTCGCAGGCTTTCTGTTTGAAGTGACTTCCTTATAAGCCAATTGGACTGGAGCAAAAACTAGCGGGTAAGTCACTGCATTGCCTTCCTAGCATGCAGATAGAGCTACTTCTAACCCGCGAATTTGGGTTTTCTGGCTCTGATTCAATTGCTTTTCTTCGGCCCAACCTCACTAGACGGCAGTCATCTTTTGATATAGAGCCTTCACCTTCTTTGGCTCTACCCAGCTAGATTTGATGTTTTGGATTTCGGTTGTCACTTGCACGATTTGTTGGTGTAATTCTCGGTTCAATCTTTGGCTTTTGTTTAACTCGCATCGTAGGATTTTGTGGGGATCCATATCTGCAAAACAGAATACAACATTAAAATCTCCTTCGTCATGAAATTTCACTTATCCGATTTCTAATTTTAATTTTTTAAAAAAAATCTACTCTTAAGCATGCTATAACTCTATTTATAGAAAACTCTTATTATAGAAAACAAAAAAAAAACAAGAGAGCTAAAATAAAATCCGATCTTTATTTGCAATTTACACTGATATTAATCGTGTCTTCCACGGCTTCGACATCCGAAACGCCTCGGGATCTCGCTAGCGTACGGGTGCTCTTTATCATGGTGGGGACGTCTATCCTCGTCTCCCATCTCCTTGGTTAACATTCTTCGTGGAATCAACACGTTTATGGCCTCTACCTCCTCGTCCAAGTTTGGATCGTCGAGATTGAAGAATACGTTATACGGTGAGGCGTACACATCCGTATTGGGAATGTTTTCCATTGCAATTGCCTTATTGATCTCAGCCAGATGTCGCCTGGTCCTGTCCACTTGTTGGTTTGTCTGGCGCTGATGTTCCTCCAAGCGCGGCAGTAAAAACTCTGCATAACGGAATCATGTGATTTGGCAGGAAATTCTATCGGATATCCCAGTATTGATAAGTCGTGGGCTGTCACTGGAGATGGTGCATAATTTGGTCGATTTCGTCTCTCAGGTTGTTCTTCACATGAATTTATAAAAATTAAACAAGTTTTAATGTGATAGGGAACCTACCATCCTGCGGTGGGGCTGGCTCCCTTCCAACTGGATATTATTTTCTCTCCGACAATTAGTAGTCTCTCCATTTCGTTGCCATTCGTGGCGTGGATCCATAGCTGTATGCGTTACTAGTAAAAATGAATGAAATTGTCACCACGCACTGATTTTATATCAACTACCAGTGAAGTGCCACGTAATCGAAATTTTGGTTAATTGACTTCCAGTAAATTCCAGTCTGTTAGATCTTTTCAGTAATTCCACTTATTATCGGTTCGTGTTGTTTTCTACTCGGACTGTTACGAAACGTGTCGTTATTGATGTTTTCCCTATCTTTCTTGTTGGCGTGTGAGTGAATTAGTCATGAATAGTAACTAACTAGTGGTGTAATTGACAATTGATTCAGCCAAGATATGCTACCCGTATTAAATTTTTCTCGACTACACACACGTCGACATTTATTGATCCGATGTTGATATTTATATCTATCTTTGTCCTCTGGATTACATTTATTCTAAAGATTTTTTGGAAGCTGCAGTTTCATTGACCAGTGAATTTAGGTGGGGATGCTAATTTTTATTTCCTTTTATAATTATCCTATTCAGAGTTATTATGTTTAATGTGGATCTTTGGCGGGAAAACTTCAGATAGTCATTATTGTTTGTTGCCATTGATGAGAATCATGATTCGATCTACGGGTTTCGCTTTCTCCAACCCTGACCATGGGGTATGGTTTCAAGTTCCTACGGACAGTTGCAAATTTCGTCAGACCTAATGCTCAATATTTTCAATGTCATTATGTCAATTTTAGTTTCATTTGTGAATTTGACTTTTTAATTATGTCTGTCGGTATTACCGATTTTCACTTTTTCCATGTTGGTTGTAGAAATTTTTCCTACCCTTCTATCCATGGTTTAACATGGTTGCTATATCTAAAGTCATATTAAAATGTTTTATACTGGAAATGCTATCCTTCATCGCGATTATAACACTTATGCTTGCTTGTTAATTAACAATTTTCTGGGAATTAACTTATGTAATGTCGTTTTATTATAGTTGAATTCCAATGGGGTCGATTTATTTTTATCCTTCGTGAGGTTAATGCATTTTATTAATTTAGTATAAATCGGTTTATCTTAACCATGTTTTAATCCGGACGTCGCGGCCTATATCAGACTTCCCCTGTTAATAAACTATCCTGGTCGGTTATCCTCTTATTGACTCGGATTCCCGTTATCATTCCTGGTCATCACCATTTTTCTTAGCCGCCTACCTCCTCCGGTTCACTTACTACTATTGTTAATTTCACTAGTTATTTATTGAGTTCATGATCGTAGCGAGGGAACTTGTTAGCATTATTTATTATCATTACCGATTTTTACTATTTATTTATTTGATCGTGATATAACATTTGGAATTTGCTCTCCTTGAACATTACCGGTACTATCTATTTATCGTGATAATAGCAATTTGGGTTTATTCTCATCGTCACTGAATTGGTTTATTCTTTTATTTAATGGCGACTAGGATAGTTGAAATTTATTATCGTTAATTGTTATCCCTCCTAAGTTTATCTTGGATTATTTATTTGTAACTAAATTAGCTGAAAATCTATTCTCAATTCATTTTTCCATTACGGGTTTCATTATTCAATTATTTAATCGCTATCGTGGTAATTGAAATTTATTCTCGTTAGATATTGCTAATTTTTAGTATTTATTTAGTCACGACTATAGCAATGATTTATAACGCCCTTTTCCGTGATCCCTTTCCATTTGATCCTAAGAATATTTATGTCAATATTAGAATATTACGAGTGTCCACTGAACTACTCGGTGTCGTGATTTTGAGCCGATTGTCGTTTAAGATTTTAGGTCGAATTTTCAGGAAATGGGATGCAGAGGGGTAGCCAAAAGACTACCTCCACACTTCCCAATTTCCCCTATAACGGACAATATTGAAGTTCCAGCTACTGCGTTCTAACGCCATAGCCTTCACAAGCACAAACTATTGGCGGACTTACACCGCACTTACACAGTTTGGTTGGGGTGTGTAGATTTTAATAACTTGCGGTGGGTGTCGGCTGTGGGCCGGAAAAATGTTGACATGAGTTTTTTCTGAATAAAACTTTTATTGAAATATAATTGGCACAAATACATTTTCATATTTCACATTCATTGTTTTAAACATCGCACATACAAACCTTTCCACACGCCGACGCCTCAAACAGATCTCACAGGAGGTTGTCTGGATGCAACGTGGAGAAAGTTTCCGAGCATCTTTTCACTCACATTAGAATTCTGATTAGAGATATCTACTTAAAGTTTGCAAAACTGGATTAAACTGAGTAAACTGGCTCAAGTTCCATGAAAACTGGTTATACAGAGTAAAACTGCTTCAAGTTTATGAAAACGGATTGAAATTATGTGAAAATGAATCGGTATATATACCTATTATACGACCCTAACCTTGAGTGTTAAATTTGATTTAGTAAAACAAAATTTGACCTTGTGATTTTCTAGTATATTTTAATCTTAATTTTATTAATTTTGCAATTTAATTTGACAATTTAATTTTTAATTTTTTAATTGAATTGTTTCCAATTCAAATTATTTAATTTTTGTTCCATTGAGAAAGAAACATTAGTATTGGTTTACGGTATACCAACGTTTAAACAGTTTTTAGTTGGCAGAAAATTTGTTGTATTTACTGATCATAATCCATAACAATCGTTGATGAAACATCGGGATTCGGCCAGCAAATTAATCCAATGGTCAGTAGCCTACACGAATATGATTATGAAATTAAATATCGAACCGGCAAATCAAATGGAAATGCGGATACGTTATCGAGAATCCCTGTAAATAACGAGAGTAAGAATAATGAAACGAATTATAATAATGCAATTTTTATGGCAATCAAAACCGCTAATAATTTGCAGGAACTGCAAAAAGATCAGGAAAACGAGGATGAATTAAATCAATTACGGAAACATGCAGTCAAGATCAAAAAGGAGAGTGACTGGAAACATGTAGTTGACGAAAAACATAAATATATCATACATGATGGCTTATTAAAATGTGTTAAAAATGAAAATTTATTAATTGTGGTTCAAACAAAACATCGAAAAACATTAATGTTGATGTATCATGATGGAGCACTAAGTGGACATTTATCCGCTCGGAAAACGTTATCAAGATTGAAACAAAAATATTATTGAGACACTATTGAATCAGATGTCAGACAATGGTGTCATACTTGTGAAGTGTGCTTAACCAGACAAAATACGGGAAAGAAAATAAAAGTACCTTTGAAACCTATGCCAGTGCTCGGAGCGCCGATGGAAATGACTGCAACGGACATTGTTAGTCCATTACCTGAAACAATTAATGGCAATAAGTATATCATTGTGTTTTTTGATTATCTAACTAAATGGCCTGAAGCATATGCAATGCAAAATCAAAAAGTGGAAACAGTTGCAAAGATATTTGTAGAAAACATTATTTTTCAATATGAAGCACCGAAGAAATTACTAACTGATCAAGGAACGAACTTCCAAAGCGAACTGTTTATTTCAATCACGGAATTATTCGGGATACTGAAGCTTAGTACATCGCCTTATCATTCAAAAACAGATGGTTTAGTTGAAAGATTTATTGGAACATCAATCAATATTATCATCCTATGTGAATAGAAAGCAAAAAGATTGGGATTTATTTATCAAGCCATGCTTATTTGCGTATCGAAATGCAGGGAATGAGAGTACCAGTGAAACACCTTTCTATCTCATGTATTTACAGCGGAACAACATGCCGGTTGATTTAAAATTTCAAGCACCTATCTCACAGTACATGGATATATCTGATTACAAAGTAATAATGCAAGAAAGACTTAAATCAGTATGGACTCAAGCTGGATTTAAAATAAGACATCGTCAAGAAGCGTATAAAGAGTGTTATGATAAACGAGCACATGCTCACAATATTAAAGTAGGAGATTTAGTTATATGTACATAAACCAGAACCAGCAAAGTATTTATCACCAAAATTACAGAGACCATTTAAAGGCCCATATATAGTAAGTGATACCACTGAAACTAATCTAAAATTACGTCCACAAAATAATAAAAAGGCAGGAACAATTATGGTTCATACTAATCGATGTAAAAAGGTCCCAGCTGCAAAGGATACTAAGTATCAATTGAGGTCTAAAGACAAAAGCATGGAATATGTCAACAAAAGTTTGTTCGCTGCAACACTTATGATAATCAATGTGTTAGGGTCGAATGCGACTTCATTGTTTCCAAATTATGCCATTAAAAGGATCACGTTATTGAAAAAAGTCGATATTTATGCCACATGTACCCAAATAGTATGTATCTATCTTTGTGCATCAACCGAGGAAATAAAAGAAAGTAATTTAGTGAATTATTTTGAACCACCAGTGAAGTTTAATTTTAATAAAAATATTTATGTAAATCGTCAACTAACAATAAATTATGAATACCTTTGGTTAATAACACAAGTGAAACCCCAAATAAATGGTATTAAAATAATAAATCTGATGCATATTGAAATATGGACAAAAAATCTAAATAACTATGTTTCCATAGAACCAGTGCTGAATGGAATCAATATATATTGGGAACCACGAAATTCCCAACAAGTGAAAATAATTTTTCAGAATTATACAATCGATACGTTAAATATTAGAAAGTCTTTCGTGCATTATGCGAATCTAAAACTGCATCATACTTATGATATCGCAATTCATTACTACGAAAAATTATTGCAAGATAATGTTACAGAGAGTAATGACCGGTGGGTCAAGATCTATACTAGTCGAAAATCAACATTGTTGCAAAACGAAACAAATCGAGTTCATTTACAGCTAATTAACCAAAAACTAAACATTTCACGGCAAGCAGGTATGAACGAAAAAGTTGTGATCTATTATTGTGGGAAAATCGAAGCCACTCTAACAAGTAACTTTACCTTTAAAATGTTTAATTTTCATCAAATGCGATTTAAATCAAACTCAAAAATTGTGATGATAAAAATCAAGTATTACAAACGAATATCAAATTTCAATCCATCGGAAATAATGTTTGTCGAAACAAGATTCATTCGAGTCGTATATAATTCAACGGAACCTATAAAGAACACCAATTATTCTCATATCTCGAATGTAAATATTCGAAAACAAAAAACAATATTATCTTCGTTCAATGACTATATGGCTAATGTGCAAATTCGTGAAAACAATACTACATCATCTTTATCTGATAACAATGAAATCATATGTGTAATTTTATCGATCAGTACAATCAGTGTCATATCATCTTCTATCATTTTTCTTCTCGCATTGCTAGCGTACCTTCGAAAACTAAAGCAACGTCTTGAACGTCAATCCATGGCCCAAAGACCTTGGATTGTCTATGAGGAAACATTCGTGTAGTGAGATACATTTATTTTACTTGCAATTATGATAATGTAGTAGTACAGTATAGTTATTAACTTTTTATTTGAGATAAGGTAAAGATTTCCACCTTTCGATCATAGATGGGTTTGATTGGCTGCTGAGAGCAAAGAAAGGGAAGCAAAGTTTGCGCAGGGAGAAAATTTTGAGGCAAAGGAAATTTATCAAGAGGTGTATAAAGGACAAAAAAAGTAAATAAAATTAGTATAAAATTCAAATTAAAATGGGTAATTAATTTTTATTAATATTATTATTTATACCGCTACCAGTTAAGGCAGTATCCCTTGGATAATTCACCCTGACTCTAGAGTCAACTTTTAAATTAGAAAATAATTAACTAGCTATATTTTAGTAATGGAACAAATTCAATGGGCGAGGACAATTTACGATAGTTACCTTAAACTACATAGAAACAATGTTGGACGGAACCCATACATCATCGAGGAAAACTCGCAGATCCAAAATAAAAAATCTGGAATAAAATTGTCTGATGAAACAAATGCAAAAAAAAGAAAGAGTTCATGCTTCACATTATCAAAGGAAATGTAGAAATAGTCGACGACAATCAGAAGATATGGTGAAAAATACATCAAGGTTCGTCATGGAAAATGCAGAAAGAAGCGATGATCAAAAGGTTGAGAGCCACAAATGAAAATGCACTGATTGTGTTCGAAACCAGAATTAAAAACGAAGCTCAAGAATTACCGCAGATGATATCGACACTACCTGTGGATGAAAAATTGCTAACAATCACTGAACAGATGCTAAAGAAAAGAATGTCATTTTTACGAAAAAAAAGGATTAAGAGGAGATAAGAAGCAAGATCTTGTTCATCGATGCTGAATATGGGACATCGGAAAGCAAACAGATGGTACCACTGTCTATTGCAATAATGAATTATTACGGAAAGATTTATTGCATAAACATATATTTTTTTTTGTTGAAAAATTAATCGATGTAAATCAATATGTATTTTTCATTTTGTACTTTTCTCAATCTTGATATTAATGATTTTCAATGTTTTTACTACAACACGGGCATCACCTCAGACAATTTGGAGAACCGAAAAGTAGTATAGTTGCCAAAAGTACGAGTATGTATAATATAACTAACTATTAACCTTTTTAGTATTGTCAAAGAGGACAACCCTTCAAGATTCAAGATCGAGTAATGAAAGAAATGAATATAAAAATGGTAATTTTTTACTTTTATTTAAATTATTAATTATTTTTAATTTAGATGATTTAAATATTGACATTGAAAACATAGATGATAGAATATTTTATGAAACAAATTATGACGAACTTGAAAAAATCTCTACTGTGAATGTTAAATGTGAGTTTTTAGTTATTACAATCAGAATTATTTAACTTTTTTCATGTTTCAGGTAATCTTTATCCGAATTATTGTCAATCTACAAGCCATGATAACAACTGCCACAATAAAATGAATCGATATTATCAAGTGAATAATTATTATATATGTCCTGTATGCCAGACCCAAACCTCTGACCCGTACCTTAAATTTTATAATGGCCCTAGAAATCACTTGACTCAATTTTATACGGATAAAAAATCATTGTTTAAAAACAGTTTGAAACGAAAAAGCACCATAAAATCTGAAATACTTGAAAAAAATATTTATTAAAGATGATTTACAAATTGGACTAGGGTTAAGTGACATTATTGTTGAACCAGAAATTGAATATGATTTACTACGCTCACATCGAATTATAAAAGTGAACATCAGAAGATATAATGTTAAGGAAATAGTTCTTCCATCTTCTCTTTTGGAAAAATTAAAAATTACATTAAATGAAATGAAACATTCAAAAGTTCAATTTGGAGTTCAAGTAGAATTTGAAAAAGATGGGGAACTCAAAGTAGTTAGTATATCAAATCGCGCTGCTTCAGTGATTAAAACTTTTCTTGATGAGGGTGTAACGAAAATGAATGAAAAGATTGTTGAACAAACAGAATTAGGAAGTAGTTGGAAAATAAACCGAATAATAGAAGTAAATTTCAAGGTAACCAAAGTTTAGAATATATCTAGGTTATCTGGACATAGTTATATTCCAACACCTAAAGCTCTAATAGGTAAAAAGGCAATAGTTAACGTACAAAATACCGATAATTTATGTTTCATATATAGTATATAAAATCAAGAAAGATAGAAATAGACCAAGAAAATATTTACTGTATATGAATGACTTGGTATACGATCCTAACGATATGCCAATGAAACTGTGTGATATTCCAACTTTTGAGAAGAAAAATCCTGGTTTAGCAATTAATGTAATGATTTATAATAACGAAAATTTTGAGGATAGAGAAGAACTTATAATGAAACATCCATATTAAAATATAATTCACTGAACAAAAGTAACTGGAGTGGATCCAATTAATTAATTATTGATAAAGGAGGGTGAAAAATATCATTATACAGCAGTAACTAATTTACAATCCTTGATAAATTGTCATAAAAACAATAATTGTAATGTTCGAATTTGTTGCAAATGGTGTGAAAATTGTTTAAATGGATTTCGTAAGCCAAAATCCTTTGAAAAACACCAAGAGTTATGCATGAAAAATCAGTTGGATACTACACTGTATACATTACCAAAAGATAAAGATAAATATTTGGAGTTCAAAAACTGGTCAAAAACGATAACACCTCCTTTCGTTATCTATGCAGATTTTGAATCTATTTTACCAAAAGATGAATTTATTTTCAAAAACATTTGCCAATTTCTGCTGGACTCTTATTAATCAACAACTTCACTGGTATGACAAGTTACCATCATTTCACTGCATTTATGAATTTTTGAAGAGGGTTTCAGATATAGGAACAAACATTGTGCTACCATATTATAAAGAAAATGGGGAAAAGCTAATGTTACCACTTACTTTTGACGAAGAATATTCATTTGATAATTGTGAATATTGTTATTTGTGTAATAAGAACATAGTAGATAAGGTTAGAGACCATTACCATTTTTCAGGAAAATATATTGGTCCAGCATGTAAAAGTTGTAATGTTAATAGGAGCATCGAAGAATTATTACCTGTAGTGTTTCATAATTTACTTGGGTATGACTTACATCATATCCTTAAGTATGGAATAAATCAATTTCCAAATTGGAACTTATCATGTATTCCAATTAGTAGTGAAAAGTTCTTATCCCTTATGGTATATGTTGGTAAGCTTAGAATACGTTTTATCGACTCTTACCAGTTTGTTAATGACTCATTAGCTAGGGCTGTGAAAACTTTGACTAGTTTACCATTAACAAAGTCTGTTTTTACTGGTACCATTGTTAATGAAAAAGGTATTTTTCCGTACAACTTTGCCACTAGTTTAGAGGTCCTTGAAAATACTTATGAACTGCCTCCAATCTGGGAAGGAGTGAGTGAAGTTGAATATAAGAAAGCTCAATTAATTTGGACTGAATGTGTAAATTTACTTGACTATATGATGATATACTTGAAACTCGATTGCTTTCTTTTAGCTGAATTTTTCCAACAATTTCGGCCGAAATCTATAGCTAATAATAGTTTAGAGCCTTTAAATTATTTTGGTATTCCTGGAATGTCTTGGAGTTCTGCGTTAATAACTTTAGATAAACCCATTGAACTATTGCAAGACATGGAAATTTATAATTTCTATGAGGGTGGTATTCGTGGAGGTCTTACTTTTGTTAATAAACACTTTGTAAACACTGATGAAACCACTGAATTGCTTTACATAGATATTAATAATTTATACGGTTGGGCTTTAAGTCAACCTTTAACTTGTGGCAAATTCAGTTGGATACTTGATGGTTTTGATTCAATATTGTCAGATTGTTTTTCTTTAAATCCTAAATCTTTGTCATATGGGTATACTCTTGAAGTAGATCTTGAAATTCTTTCTGATCTTCACGGTAAGTTAGACGACTTTCCTATTGCTGCTGAGAAAATGAAACCTGAAGGATCTAAGGTTGAAAAATTGTTATTGACTCATTACCCAAAAACAAATTATGTGATTCATTGGCGTTTACTAAAATTATACTTGACTCTTGGTGTTAAGGTTACTCGTGTGAATCGAGCTGTAAGATTCAAACAGTCTCCTATTTTTAAAAACTACATTGATACCAATACAGAGTTAAGAGCAAAAAGTACAAATACATTAGATAAAAATTATTATAAGCTCCTAAATAATAGTTTGTATGGTAAAACCTGAAAAAAAGAATGAATTTAAGATTATGTAATACAGAAAAGAAGATGATCACATATGCTTCTAAACCAACTTTTCAAAGAAGTATCAAAATTGCTGATGATCTAATTGCTGCTTTGTTAAATCCTGACTCAGTATGTTTAGATCGACAAAGTTATATAGGACAATAAGTGCTTGACTTATTGAAACTTCGAATGTATGAGCTTCAGTATAAGGACTTGGAAAAATATCGACAACAATTTAATGATGATAATAATATAGTTGCTGGAGATACTGATTCTTTCTTCTTGGAGATTAAAAATTGTAAACTAGATATTCTTTTGTCTGAAATGGTTAAGGATAATCTTTTGAATAAATCTAATTACCTTTCAACTCATCCGCTTTATTCTAAAAAACTTGATTCGGTCATTGAAAAATTTAGGGACGAAAGTAAGGGAGAAGGTTATGACGAATGGGTTTTCCTTCGACCAAAATGTTATAGCTTGTTAGGTTAATCTTCTTGTCTAAAAGCTAAGGGTATATCATTAAAGGATATCGATCTAACTCATAAATCTTATAAAGAGTGTTATGAGAAAAACTCGACCTTTACTCTACCTCAATTTCGTATTGGTACAAACAAACATCAACTTTATAGTTTTAAAACTTCAAAGGTTGCACTAACAAACAAAGAGGATAAAAGGGTTTTGGTAGAAAAGAATGTAAGCATGGCATACGGTCATTATATGATTGAGACTGACAATGAATAAAGATAATAATTTTCCACATGATTATCCGACAGCACATCCAACAGTACATCCAACAGCCTATCAAACAAATCATGTAACAGCTCAGCCAACTGTTCATTGAATTAATAAATATATACCTATATATGTTCTTGTTCTTTTTCATTATTTTGTATTTTTTTTTGTGTTTACATTATATTTTATTTTGTTTTGTTTTTGTCAGAGGGGTTGTACCAAAACGTGGGTCAGGTGGCACACATCTACCTACTACTTATCTTTAATTAAATAAACTATCAATATACTATAATTCTTGTACACTTAAATTTTGATGAAAATTATTAAAGTTTTATGATTATTTTGATAGAATTATTATGTAATATACTACTAACAAAATAGTCAGTAAGCTAAATAATTTAGGATTGAATATTTATTTTTAAGACGAGTTTGATGTTAATTTAAAAATAGAGACGATTTTCAGATATCAATGAAATGTCGGAAAACTGTACTAAGGAAATGAGCTTGATTCTTTTTGATCTCATTGAATCTCTTGAAAATTTGATAACTTATGAAGAACAGGTTAACTCTGTCGAACTCATCGATAAAATTGATAACTTTAATAAAGGAAGTAGTTCTGACGCAGCAAATATCGAAAATAGTTTTACCTGTTGATATTGACGAGGATGCTGTATCTTCTTTGAAATTAAAAATTACAGAAAATAAAAAAATGATGACTAGACAAAATCTAAAATTGTCAAAGGCAATGTCCAAGTGAAGGTACGTGCCAGCATCAGTCTTAGAATCTTCCACAATCTCTGAAGAGACTGATGCAGAATGCACTAAATTAAAAAATACTAAACTTCGTGATCCAAAAGTGTGGTTTACCGACGATGACATTGACCAATACCTTGAACGGCATATCAGTAATCCTACATTTGCACATTTACCGTGCTTTATTATTAGTATTCTATCTACAGACATTAAAGAAAATATTATCTCAATTCCAGATTCAGTATTTAAAGCTGAGGTTATTCTTTGTCCGCTAAATAAAAATAATGTCCATTGTATTTTATTTGTATACAGCAAATCGTTGCTTGAGTCATATTTTATTGATCCAATATTTGCAAATAGAAATCTGTTTAAAAATAACCAAGCTACTCTTAAGATTAACATTGCTTTAAATAAGATTTTCAAACTTCAAGTGGCTTCATTTTGTCACCCTTTCCAAAATCTTATAGGGTTAGGGTGGGCAAAAAGGTGGCTTTGTCCATAAAGGTTGTGTCGAGCACAATTCAATACTTTCTTCTGACTTGAGCATTCGAAATATAGCAAGGATTCCCCATTAGCTATTGCTTGGTTAAATATTAAGGCGTATTTGGAAGTGTTCCTCATGACTACTTGTTGAGTGTTCTGAAAACTATTGGCGTTAACGGAGAGTTTATTACTATTGTCAAATTACTTTACACTGACACTCAATCTTTCTACAGCTGTGGCCCAATTGTATTACCTAATCTTTCAATCAAAATAGGAGTTAAACAAGGATGTCCTCTTTCAATGATTCTTTTCTCGATTGCCATTAATCCTGTTCTTGAAGCAATAAGTAGATCATTTATGATTGGTGATTCGCCCGTTCAAGTTCTAGCTTATGCAGATGACATTACACTTGTTGCAAACAATGTCGATAACCTTCAAAGAATTTTTGATGTTGCTGTTGAAGCTGCTACAGAAATAGGATTTGAATACCGACCGTAGAAGTGTGACTACATGCAGCTTTTCAGAGTTAACATCAATGGTGAGATCTTGATTAATGAAAAAGAGATCAAAAAGTTGTTGTCAAAAGAATTTTATCAATATCTTGGTGTTCCAGTAGGCGACGACAATGATCAAAGTCCTTATGCAATTCTTGATAAAGTTGTTAGTGACACAAAAAACATTGCAGATTCCGGTTTATTTGGTTGGCAAAAACTCAAGGCCTACAAAATGTTTATTCACTCTCGACTAACATATGCATTCCGAACACGTGAAATTAAAACTAGTGCTTTATCATCTTCTCAAGGAAATACTAATTCCTGTGGCAATAACTCAAGTAAATTGCGTGGCCATCTGAGAAGAATTTTGAACTTGCCGCACAATTCTGAGACAGTTTATTTATACAACTCAACTGAAAATGGTGGAGCTTCGTGTGTCAATTTTCTTGATGATTATCATACTCAAACAATTGTGCACTTTTTTCGACTATTT
Source organism: Schmidtea mediterranea (assembly GCA_022537955.1). Lineage (NCBI taxonomy): Eukaryota > Metazoa > Platyhelminthes > Tricladida > Dugesiidae > Schmidtea > Schmidtea mediterranea. Next base: position 1,811,522 of record CM039680.1, read on the forward strand.
ACTTCCAATTGCGGTTACTCGAGAAAAGTTAATATTGACTCTCTAAAGTTTGTAACGGGTTCTCGTCTTGGAATCAAAGACCCTACATTACAACAAAGTTTTGATTGGATTAATGGTGCTGAAACTAAATTGAATTATGGTGGAAAGAAAACGAGATTTCAACGTGCACGTACTTCAATAATTTACTTTAAAAGAGAACATTCAATTTCCGTATCTTTTCATATTGTTAAAGAGCAAATCTTTTTATATCTGATAACAAAGAGTCATGGAACTTTCATCCTTACGACTAAGTTTCGAAAAGCAATTTCTAAGATATTTCACTCTGCATTGTACGACTCATATATGCAAAAGTGGCAACTGAGCAATAAAAGCGACATGATTGCAGCGGCTATAAAATTATCTCCTCAAATAAATAAAGCAATTTTTTAAAGTAAACTTGGCGAATTCGCATGGAACTTTATACATCGAGCGCGAACTAATACACTTAACATCAATGCAAAGCCTAATAGAAAAGGGGATTGAAGACTTTGTAGACGTTGTGAGAAAGAGGATGAACTATGTCTCATGCCATACAGTCATGTTGATAGGTTTGTGGAAGGTTCTAGAAGGTAGGTGTGTTGGTCCACAACTGCATGACATAATAACAGTCAGGTGGACAGAGGTCAATCTACAGGTAGCAACAGCGTAGACATAGGTCAGATATTATGTAATAATTACGTAAGCCAAAGGGCGGTTGTATCTGACGGGCTCACATCCTGCTACTATTATATTATTGCAAATTTACTCACATATATAACATTCATTTCAGACCGTCCTGACACATGTTTTTACCTGAGACTAGGCTGGGCTTTAACAAATTCTGCAAATATCATTTCGTACAATTGATAAAACAATAAATAATATATATATATATATATATATATATATATATATATATATATATAAAATAAGGTTAGATTTTATATGCGATAAATACGTTACATTGATTAAAATTGATAATCTCAATGTATGATTATCGTGTTTTCATATGTGATTTAATTACTCATCTGCGACCCAAATGCAATAATAATGCATGATTTTGATTGGTAGATGTGTGAATGTTACAACATGTAAATGCAGTTTTGTCAATTTTTGTATCTGAATATATGTCAACTTTGTATCGATACCTTTATCAACCCCTGAAAGTAACTTTATTCCCTCTTTATTTTTTACCACAATGATATGTAATCCCTTCATCGAACAGTGGATACATCTTTGAATGAATGTTTTTTAAAGAGTCAAAATCTACGACATATCAATGAAATTCAATTGAATCAGATATTTAAAACCAGCTATAATATCTTTATTTGACAGTATCAATTTGATTATAATCGACTCATTTTCAAGTATTTTTACATAAAAATCCCTGAATCGTATATGATTAACAAAACCTTATTCATCTATCTGAATATTACTTAAAGTAGTCAAGCTATATATCCTCATTAAAATATTTTGTTAATATCATTTAGTAAGCATCCAGTATCAGAACTATTTTTAACTGTAAAGTTATTAAAATTTATTATTATTATTATTATTATTATTATTATTATTATTATTATTATTATTATTATTATTATTATTAATATTATCATTATTATTATCATTATTATTATTATTAACTATTTTGTTGAAATGATTTATTGTAATATTTGAAAGTTTTGTTATTTTATAATTTTGTAATAATTTTCTTAAAACATTTATTCTCTTTACCATAATTAACATAAATAATTTATTATTTGATGGTAATATTTAAATAAGTTTTGCTGGTTCATTACTTCGATTCAATATTAAGTTGATACAACAATGTAACAATTTACATAAAACTTTTTAACATTGTTTTTCTTAAATATTTTAATGAATTATGATAAAATTTATTAATCTGTAACAAAAACATGTATGTGTATCCAATTTGTTTTAGAATTATTTGATAACAAAACATCTCTACATAGATTGTTAAAACCCCAACTGGTACTATTTGATCATAAAACTACATAAACTATGGTTTAATATTGTTTTAATCATTTGTTTTTATATGATTTTAATTATGTTCTATTGCAATATCCATTCATTGCCAATCAAATTAATTTTTACCCAATAATCAATATTCACAATAATATCTGATGCAGATTGTAATTTAGTAAATGAAATTCTAAATAAAATGAATATCGAGTTAAGAATCAATAACCACATATATATTGGATAAGCGAATGCAAAGTTTTGTATTGCTAATAAAGAAGTAAATTTTATTGAAGACTTTCATTGGTATGCAAGCATCGTCATATAAGGATACAAAATCGATTCAGATGATGTTATGACTCCAATTTGGAAAGTCAATAGTGCTAGAATGTCATTTTATTAAATCTTTTCATTAAAATGTCTGGCTTTTTATAACAGAAATTAAACAAAAAGAAGTTGAACATTCTGAAAAAACTTTACCTTTAGCCGCTTTATTACCATTAATCTTTTGAGGAATTACAGCTGCAGCAGGATTTGCAGGTGGAATAACAATCACTGTTAAAAATATAAAGGAAGCGTAATTACATGATGCTTCAAAGGCGAAAATTCCTAATTCTTGAAAAGGAAAATCTTCACAAAAGAAATCTTCAGAAGGAAAATCCTTACAAGTAAAATCTCTCCAAGAAACATCTCCAGAAGGAAAAGGAATTTCTTTAAACCCATATCAAGATCATGGAATTTCTGATTTTATATAATCTATTAATAAAAGGAATCCTTCTAAAAATAAAAAATTAAAACAAGTTTTGAAAAAATTAAAAACGGGGAATATTAAAATAGAGGTTGATAGTGATGGAATTTTTCTTTCTCCGTATAAAGAATAAATAATTTTCATAATAAAAATTTTACTATTAAAAATGATTTTGTTTACACCAACTTGGAATAAAAATTTCATGAAATTTAATCACAATCCTATTTTACGAAATTCTTTTAGAATGTTGATAATTGGAAGTTCTGGTTCTCGGAAAACAGTTTTGTTGTTAAAAATTATTCTAACTCCTAATTTCATTGACTATGATAATTTAATAATTGTTTCTAAAACAATTGATCAATCTGAAATGCAAATAATTTTTCATGAATTAAAAAACATAAGATATTATGAGTTTAATTCAAAATCAAGATGTAATTCCTGATGATACATCCATTAGAGATATATGTGAAGAATTATATGAAGAAACAAAATGCAAAGCTATTTCGTGTGGAGCACAAGCAACTGCCTTCGGAGAATTAAACTCTATAACTTCTTTTACAAAAATTGTCGGCCGAAGGCCTCCTCAAAAAATCGGTGTATCAATGAGTAATAAATATCATGAAATAATTCCATGTAAAAAATTAGATCGAGCGAAAAAGAAATTAATAATTTTTGATGATTGTGTCAACATAAAAAATCAAGAAATTATGGAATCTTATTTTACTCGAAGTAGACATAATATTTTTAATGTAATTTATTTAGCTCAAAATTATTATGATTTACCATCTAGAATTATTCGTGGTAATTCTAATTTTTTCATGTTCTTTAAATTAGGAAAAAGAAATAAAGATAGTATTTTTAATGATTTATTTAGTGATACTTTAGACAAGAAAGAATTTAATATTTTTGAAAATCGCCTATCTATAAGATATAATTATATTGCATTGGATAATTGCATTAGATTATTATTATTAATATTTATTATTATTAATTATTATTATCATTATTATTATTATTATTATTATTATTATTATTATTATTATTATTATTAAACATATTTTTATTATTATTATTTTTATTATTATTTTTATTATCATTTTTAATATTATTATTATTATTATTATTATAATTATTATTATTATTATTATTATTATTATTATTATAAATATTATTATTATTATTATTATAATTATTATAATATTTTTTATTATCATTATTTTTATTAATAATGTAATTATTTTATTTATTTTATTATTATTATTATTATTATTATTATTATTATTATTAATATTTTTATTATTATTATTACTATAATTATTATTATTATTATTATTAATATTTTTATTATTATTATAATTATTATAATTATTATTATTTTTATTTTAATTATTATTGTTATTAATAATATTACTTATTATTGTAAAGGTCATGGGATGAGTCATCATATTTTTTCAAGGTATTAATTTTAAATATTTTTTAATTATAAATTTACTACTTATTTTTTATAAGTATTGTTTTAAATATTATGAATTTATTATTATTATTACTATCATTATTATTATTATTATTATTATTATTATTGTAATTATTATTAATATTTTTATTTTTTTTATTATTATTATTATTATTATTATTATTTTATTTTAATTATTATTGTTATTATTGTTTTTTTATTATTATTACTATCATTATTATTATTATTATTATTATTATTATTTTTATTATTATTATTTTTATTATTATTTAAAAAATATCATTACTAATATTATTATTATTAAAATATAAGAAAAAACCAAGACATATACAACAAAAACTTTCAATGATATGCTTATTACTTATAAAAACTTTTTTATTAATATTATTATTATTATTTTTATTATTATTATAATTATTATTAATATTTTTATTATTATTATTATTTATATTATTATTACTATTTTAATTTAATTATTATTGTTATTATTAATATTACTTGTTATTGTCAAGGTCATGGGAAGAGTCATCATATTTTTTCAAGGTCTTAGTATTTTTAAATTTTTTTTTATAAATTTACTACTTTTTTTTTATAAGTATTGTTTTAATAATTTTATTTTATTATTATTATTATTATTATTATTATTATTATTTTTATTTTAATTATTTTTGTTATTATTAATATTTCTTATTATTGTCAAGGTCATGGGATGAGTAATCACATTTTTTTAAGATCTTATTATTTCTAAATACTTTTTAATATAAATTTTCTACTTATTTTTTAAAAGTAATGTTTAATATAATATTATTTTGTTATTATTATTATAATTATTAATAATATTATTTTTATTATTATTATTATTATTATTATTTATATTTTTATTATTATTATTATTATTATTATTATTTATATTTTTATTATTATTATTATTATTATTTTTATTATTATTACTATCATTATTAATATTATTATTAATATATTTATTATTATTATTTTTATTATTATTACTATCATTATTATTATTATTATTATTATTTTTATTATTATTACTATCATTATTATTATTATTATTATTATTTTTTTATTATTATTTTTATTATTATTTAAAAAATATCATTATTAATTTTATTATTATTAAAATATAAAAAAAACCAAGACATATTCATCAAAACCTTTCGATGATATGCTTATTACTTATAAAAACTTTTTTATTATTATTATTATTTTTATTATTATTGTTATTATTAATAATATTTTTATTATTATTATTATTATTATTATTATTATTATTATTAATAATATTATTTTAATTTTAATTATTATTGTGAAGGTCATGAATCATTATATTTTTTCAAAGTCTTAGTATTTTTAAATACTTTTTAATATAAATTTACTACTTATTTTTTTTAAGTATTGTTTTAAATATTATTATTTTATTATTATTATTAGCATTACTTTTATTATTTTAATTATTATTTTTATTTTTATTATTATTGTTATTAATAATAATACTTATTTTGGTCAAGGTCATGGGTTGAGTCATTATATTTTCTCAAGGTCTTAGTATTTTTAAATATTTTTTAAAATAAATTTACTACTTATTTTTTAAAAGTATTGTTTTAACTATTATTATTATTTTATTACTATTATTATTATTAATATTATTTTTATTATTATTATTATTATTTTTCTATTGTTATTACCATATCATATAATTTACTACTTATTTTTATAAGTAATGTTTTATTATTTTTTAATATTTATTTTATTATTATTATTTCAAGCTCATTGGATGATTCATAATATTTTTCAAGGTCATTAAAAAGTATTTCAAGATCAAAGTATTTTTAAACATTTTTAATTTTAAAAAACTATTTTTTTAAGTACTGTTTTAATGTTTTTTATTTTTAATCTATTATTATTATTTTTATTTTTATTATTTTTATTATTATTATCACTAAAATTATGATTACAAGTTTTTATAATTATTATTTTCATTATTATTTTATATAAGTTTTCAACAAAGTATATAAAATTAATATTGAATAGAAATAGTTTGTTCAATTGTGGTTCATAGTAGACAGGGATAGAACAATTGTAAATGTTTGTAAAAAGTTAAAGAAAAATTTTATATTTTTAAGAAAATATGTGCAAATAAATATCAAAACTAATTATGGCTCAAATGTGTGTGTTAAACCATCGATATGTTACAGTGTTTATGGAAAACTTTAATGAAAATATGTGTTATTTTTCAAGAATTTATGAAATATTTATTTTATGGCTGATAATGTGTATGTGTTAAATCACAAAAATAGTTCAATATTTATGTAAAGTTTAAGATTGTTAAGAAAATGTATATAATTTATGATACACACGTGTTTTTTGATTGAAATATGTGCGTTTGTTTTACTGATATAAGAAAAACTATGGACAATTTTTAAGAAAATACACGTAATTTATGATTATCATGGGATTAGAATTTGATTAAAGTTGTGAGAAAGTTGTTAAATTTGAAATAAAACTGATTAATTTGTAAATAATGTTATTACTTTGAAGAAATTTTAAAATAAGACCTTCAGCAAATTGGTAAGAAAATAGTAGTTATTGAGTAATACTTATTAAAATTACCAAAGTTTTATATTTTTTGACAAGTCTTGATAGATCTTTAATAAAATTTGTTAGTACTTTGAAATAAGAATTTTTAAAAAAAAAGTTTCAACACAGTAGCAAATTGTAAAGAAAATAGTACTTATCAGTTAATTAAATTAACTAAGTTGTAAAATAATTGAAAAAATTTGTTATATTTTTTAAAATTTTAAGATTGTTAGGTAATTGTTCTAGGTACTTGTTGAATGAAAATTAATGTATGTTATCAACAGCTCATAGTTTTTAATCGTACAATTTCTCTTCATTCCTGGAAATAGTCGTAAATATTTAAATTATTCAGAAAATTGTCAATAACAACATAAGTAATGGGTAACATAAATTTTTTAAATACTAATCAATTTTAGTTTTTAATTAAATTACAAATATAATAATAAAATCAAATAAATACTTGAATACATAAATCGATCAATTTCTTAGAACTGAACACGTATCGTATATTTTATTCAGATTCCAATATTATCATTAAAATTAACCAAAATCTTATTGTTATATTTTGGTAACCCTTAAATCAATGAAAATGTATCGATTTCACTAAGTATACATCTTTTGACATTGATATACAACCGAATAAATCACCCTAAAAATATCATAAATTCCCCCTCTTGACCTATCGTTTCCCCCTAAAATAATATAAAATTTACTCTCAACCAATCATTTCTCTTCAAATGACAATAATCCCAGCTATATTCATTATTTTCATAAAAATCACCGACTTATATCGATATTCAACCAAATAAATTTCTTGAAATTCCCTTAAAATAGAATTCATCTCTTGACCAATCATTTCCCATCAAATAACAATTGTTCCAAATAATGGATTATAGTAAACAATACATTGAATAGATGAATAATTTGGTTTAATGATTTTAAAAAACATTTACTGTTTTTGTAATATTAAATAAATTCAGAAAATTGATGTATGTTTTATATTAATTATTGCTTTTTATAAAATGTTATAAATTTACTTTAAGAAATAATAATCATTTTTTGATGTTATTATTATTTTTGAATTTAAATTATTATGTTGTCAATAGTAACAATTGAATAAATTATTTAAATTAATTTTATATATGGATAATATTTATTTAATAATAAAAAAAAAGCATATTAATAAAACTTTTTGTTATATATGTCTTGGTTTTTTATTATAAATTAATTTTAATAATAATAATAATAATAATAAAAATATTAATAATAATAATAATAATAATAATAAAAATATTAATAATAATAATAATAATAAAAATTACATTCAGACTTTCCACAACATGGATCCTTAGGATTTTTAATATTGCGTACCTTACACGAATTAGAGACGATCTTATACTCTAAATTTCCTATCAGTTTACCCAACTTCCTCTTATAATTTGTAAAGCCTTCAGAGTACGGCAATACTAACACATATTTAGGCTCAATTTTTTTATATCCATTTTTACCATCACCCAGATCAACACTCAATTCACACCCATTCGTGTAAGGTACGCAATATTAAAAATCCTAAGGATCCATGTTGTGGAAAGTCTGAATGTAATTTGTCGGATGGGTGTGAATTGAGTGTTGATCTGGGTGATGGTAAAAATGGATATAAAAATATTAATAATAATAATAACAATAAAAATATTAATAATAAAAATAATAATAATATTAATAATAATAATAATAATAAAAATATTAATAATAAATGAAATAAAATAAGAAATATAACAATAATAATTATAATAATAATAATAATTAAATTAATTATAGAAAAAATAATAATAAACAAAATAAAAATATTAACAATAATAATAATAATAATAAAAATAATAATAATAATAATAATAAAAACAAAGCATATTAATAAATGTTTTTGTTGTATATGTCTTGGTTTTTTATTATAAATTAATATTAATAATATTAATAATGATATTTTTTAAATAATTATAAAAATAATAATAAAAATAAATGTAAAAATAATAATTAAAATTATAATAATAATAATAATAATGATAAATGATAATAAATAAAATTTTTATAATAATAGTAATAATTATAATAATAAAAAAAATTAATAATAACATTATGAATATAAATAATGATAATAAAAATAAAATTAATTAATAATATTAATAAAAACTAATAATTAAATTAATAATAATAATAATAATAATAATAATAATAATAATAATAATAATAATAATAATAATAATTATAATAATAATAATAATAATAATAATAATAATAAAAATAAAAATAATAAATGTATTAATAAAAATAAAAATAATAATTATAATAATAATAATAAAAATAATAATACGAATAATAATAATAATGATAATAATAATAATAATATTAATAATGATAATAATAATAATAATAAAATAAAAGCATATTAATAAAAGTTTTTGTTGTATATGTCTTGGTTTTTTATGATAAATTAATATTAATAATATTAATAATGATATTTTTTAAATAATAATAAAAATAATAACAAAAATAATAGTAAAAATAATAATTAAAATAATAATAATAATAATAATAATAATGATATTAATAATTATAAAATAAAAATAATAATTATAAATAATAATAAATAAAATATTAATAATAATTGTTATAATTATAATAATAAAAAAAATAATAATAACATTATGAATATACATAATGATAATAAAAATAAAATATAATAATAATATTAATAAAAACAAATAATTAAATTAATAATAATAATAATAATAATAATAATAATAATAATAATAATTATAATAATAATAATAATAATAATAATAAAAATAAAAATAATAAATGTATTAATAAAAATAAAAATAATAATTATTATAATAATAATAATAATTTTAATAAAAATAATAATAATAATAATAATAATAATAAAAATAATAATAATAATAATGTAAAGTATAATAGAAAATATAATAATAATAATAATAATATTAATAATAAAAATAATAATAATAATAATAATATTAATATTAATAATAATATTAATAATAATTATAATAATAATAATAATTCTAATAAGAATAAAAATATTAATAATAAATAAAGTAATAATTATAATAATAATTAAATTAATTATAAAAAAAATAATAATAATACTAATAATAATATTAATAATAAAAATAATAATAGAATAATAATAATAAATTTTTTTATAAGTAATAAGCATATTAATAATAATAGTAATAAAAGTAATAATAATGATAATAATTATAATATTATTAATAATAATAATATTCATAATAAAAATATAAATTAAAGTTTTATAATATTATTTAAACATTACTTTTTAAAAATAAGTAAATTAAAAAAAAATATATATATATATCATACTTATAAAAAATAAGTAGTAAATTAAAATTTAAAAATGTTTAAAAATACTCTGATCTTAAAAAATTTTGAATGACCTTGAGAAATTATGATGAGTCATCCAATGAAGTTGACCTAATTTTGAATGACCGTGAGAAATTTTGCTGAGTCATCCAATGGTCTTGATTGAATCATGGTCTTTATTTAAATGACCTTGAGAAAATTTTGATGAGTCATCCATGACCCTTGAATGAGTCATGGTCTTTGTTTAAATGTCCTTTAGAAAATTTTGATGAGTTATCCAATGACCCTTGAATGAGTCATGGTCTTTGTTTAAATGTCCTTTAGAAAATTTTGATGAGTCATTGTCTTTGTTATACAAAAATAATTGTACTTTTAAACTTAGAAAACAAATTTTTTTGCCAGAGGGCGGTATGTGAGCTAGAGGGCCGCTATCCTACTACTAATGTATAATATGAAATTACTCATACTGATATCCAAATTATTATTACGTCATAATAAAACGATTAAATTTCTCATTCAATATTTCTTCTATTAATTTACTACAACTAAACTCGATATTCCAACTTGTAAAGCATACTAGATTTGATCAAAACCCCAATCCATAGTGATAAGTCTAACCTTTTCATTATATCTAACACTTTGAAATATTTATACTCGGAATATTCTCTTTAAAATTGATACATTTCTCTAAAACGTTTACATCAAATTCTCAATAAATTCTTTAGTAATATCAATTGACATTTGATTAGATATAAAATTCATGAAAACTATATCGAGAATCCTAAATTTAAACTAAAATATTTAACAGGCTCTATATTATACTAAGTGGACATACATGATAAATTAATATACTAGCTATTATTCAATACCTTATTACAAGTTTTAGTCTAATTAAACACAATTTCCATATTGATAAAAGACAAATAAATAGAGCCATTTAAAGAGGTATGCGATAAAAAATATTTAATTGAATATCAAAAGTTACTATTGCGGGTAAAAGGAATTCGTTAAAGATTCTTACTGCATTTTAATAAATCAAGCTATTGCAGGATTTATGTAAACTAATTTTAATGTGGTAATTCATTAAATTACAGTCACTTTAAGGGTAAATCCAATGTAAAGTAAAAACTCAATAATTTAGTTTTACATGTGGAATTATTGTCAGTACATTGTAGCATATTAATGCAATCTTTACTGGTAACATGATAGTAATTATAGCTTTTAGGTGAATTGAAGATGAATTCAAGGATTGAGTAGATTTATCCTTTTTGTCGATGATTTGTGGTGTTTATTGCTACTATGCTAGAAATTCATTAAAATTTTATCGAAGATTTTAAGGTGGTTGGATATCCATTTGGACACTACAGAATAAGAAAAACAATATTGAAAAAAATAATATAATTTAAATTAATTTTCATTGAAGAAAAGTATGTGTAGTTAAATAAATTGTTGAACTTTTAATAGGGATAATTAGTATATTTTTATAGAGAAAATTTCTATTTTACGGTAACCATAAATTACGGCATTTGATAGTCAATTTAACCAATATTTGTTGTAAATGAAAATTTTCTAGTCGATCAATTTGATTTTACTTGAATCATTATAATAACAACTTTTATATGTAAAAATTTGGAAACATTGAAGTATTCTTTATAAAAAAACTTTAGAGTAATGAATTATGGTAATTGTAGCGTTTTAAAATGCATATAATTAGATCCGGATAAGTTTTAAATACAATAAGTCGGTGATTAGAATGATTTCTTTCAACTAATCAATACGGTACCAATAATATTTAGAAAATAATTTGAACATTAAAATTTGAATTAATTTGAGTCGTTGTCATTGATAATAAATAGAATTAACCAATTAAAATCAAGTATTCTATAATTTCATTTTCAAATTATTATTTTCATGAAAACCTTAATTTTAATTGATAAATTTATGAGTATTTTCAACAACCGGTTTTAGTTAATTTATAAGTTTATTGAAAAAAAGTTTGTACGTTTTCGAATTGTTTTCAAGAAAAATTACAATAAATATATCGATAAATCTATTTCTTTTCATCTATTTTTAGTTTAATAATAGTTTTATTGAAAAATAGTTTGTACATTTTCAAATTATCTATTGATAAATTTATTGGTATTTTGAGTTAAGCGAATAAATTTATCGAAAAATAGTGTCGTTATCAATAGCAATAGTAACAGCCAATCAAAATCAAGTATTTGGTTTCAAAATTTTCAAAATTAATTTAAAGAAAAGTTGTTGAAATATAATTTTTATGTTGTTTCAAGAATAACTTTATAATGAAAAATAAGTTCAGTCAATAATATTCCATTTAATCAATCAATAATTTTACGAGTTTATTTACATCGATGATTAACAAATTTATATATTTTTTAATCTAATTACTAATAGAGATTTTCAATTTGTTTATTCTTAAATTAAAATATTTATTCATATTTTCAAACTATTTTTAGCAGGTATTTAAAAATTGTCAATGATTTTTAAATATATGTATGTTTTTTACCAATTAAGCAACTACTCTTTATTAAAGACATGTGTTATAATATACTTGGTATTAAGTAATTATTGGTAAACATAAGGTTTATAATAGTTCAAACTTTTAATCACATAGGATTAAAATTATTACTTCTTTCATTATTTAAAATTAAAAGTATTAAATATTTCATTACTTTAAAAGGTGAGAATAGATTGTGTAGGCGTTGTAATAATCAAGATGAAACGTTTCCACATGTTTTGCAAAATTGCATGGTTCATCTTACTCTTGCACTTAATCGTCCCAACGATTGCCTACAACAAATAGTACATCATTTAAAAAGTCCTTCACTGATTTCTGCTGTGGATTTGATCATAACTAATAATGAGAAAATGAATTCTTATGGTTATATTAAATGTTCTTTTGATTCTTTGGTCACGTTTGAAACTGTGAATAAGGAAAATTTGGCAAAATATGATTCTTTAAAAAAACAAATACAGGCTGCCAAAACTAGCTTTACTGTTGAAATCTTTACTTGTATAATCGGTTCTATGGGATCTATTCCACCAGCATCTTATGATCTACTTGGTAAGATGGAAGTTTCTTTTGAAAAAGTCGCTGGTCTGGTAAAAGCATGCACAATGGGTAACATCGCAAATTCTGCAAGAAAATGGCATTATCATGTCACTGGGGTTATCAAAATGCAATAAATTGATTTTTAATTTCGATATTCAATTAATGTTTTATTATGAATAATTTCAAATTCAAAATAAAATAATAGAAAAGTTTTATTTTGTTTTAAAAATATTATGTTTAAAATAAAATGAAAAACAAAACTATTTCAAATGATGCTCTTTCAAGCCAATTAGATCCGCTGGAGAAACATTTCGATTTTCAGCAATTGAGTTGTAAAAGATTGATGGATCTGCTCAAATCCCAAATTCTTGCCTCTGACGCAATTATGACTTTATTTCAAATATCTGTCAATCTGCTCTTTATCTCAAACCCTCGAACATGACTTATAGCTCAAAGCCAGATCAGATAACCGATGAAAATCAGTAAAGCCAGAGAAATTTCGAGGAGTGGAACTTTATTGAGACAAATATTTTCTCAAAATTATATGATAAAAAACCGAATATTTTATCTCGATCGTTCAATCTCCTCGATTGGCTGATTCCAAGCAGAATCATTTCAATTCATATGAATCAAGAACTTGTTGTATTAATAAAATTTTAAATAGCACTTGTGAGTAATTTTGTTAAGTCTACGATGGGTATGGATGAGTATGGATGAGTATTGATGAGTAAGGATTGGTATGGATGGGTATGGATGGGTATGGATGGATGCGGATGGATTCAGATGGATATGGATGAGTGCGGATGGGTGATGTGTGTGTGTGTATGAGCGGTTTAAGAACGGAAGATTCTAGAAGGTAGGTGTGTGGAAGGTTATAGAAGGTAGGTGTGCAGAAGAAGGTAAGTGTGTTGGTCCACAACTGCGTGAAATAATTGATAGTTAGGTAATAGGTGTGTTGGACCACGTGACATAATAAGGGTTAGGTAAAAACTGTGTCCCCGGGTATTGACTGACCAGTGGTCACGTGACAAGGGTTAGCTAATAAGTATGTGACAGTAACATAATCATGAGGTCAGTGTACATAGGTCAATTACTAGGTAGCAACTGAGTGGACATAGGTCAATCTCCAGGTAGCAACTGAGTGGACAGAGGTCAGATTTTATGGAATAATTACGTAAACCAAAGGGGTTATATTTGACGGGCTCACATCCTACTACTTATCTAGTATGCATAAGTACACAACCCAATCCCGAAAGCGATTTTTTAACCCAAGATAAAGATCACTTAAGACAATTTTATTTTAGAAAAGGCAATGGTTTTAAACGAACATTAAATAAAAAATTCAATTCAAATAATAAAAGAATAAAATTAAGCAGCACCCAAATTACCCCAATTAATGAACTGACAACAGATAATATAAATAGTATTTGAGAGTATTTAAATAATGATATTGGATAGAACAATGGAAGCGGACGAATTGGCGGATTTGGGGAATGGAACAACGGAAGCAGTGGAACCGGTGGATTTGGGAGATGGAACAATGGAAGAGCTTGAAAACATGTGACAAATTAATAATATTAACATACAAATAGGCGGAAATTTACCAGTAATTCAAAGTGACTTACGAGGAGTTTCATAAAAACACCGAAAATATTGACAATCAAAAAATGTTTAATAAACGTGAAAAATAACGATAATTTATGTTTTATTTATAGCATATTGTCAATAATTAAAAACGATGAGATTGTTTGGCAACATAGAAAAGATAGTTATAGTTATACTAAATATTGTATATGAAAGTTGCAATACTATATAGAAAGATAGTTGTCTTTTACCAGATAAAGTGAAGTAAATACATACCATGGTTTATATGGTTCGACAATAGATAATGTATTTAATTATTCCATATATTTAATGTCTCTTGTCATCAGTGACCTATCTAATCCATCTAATTTTATTTAACCTTATTAAAATGATCCTATTATACCATAATTTACTCTGGTAGAAACACCAAACCAACTTCAACTCAGTAACAATACCTCAGAAACTATTATGGGATTGTTTAATACCCATCATTGACCCTCAAATCAATCCAAATCATAAACGTTTCACAATCATAACTTTTATATCAAACCTAAATCACTGAAGATCATATAATGAATTTAAATATCATTGGATCCTTATCATATCTCATACTAATTTTATTAAAATTCATTGCATAAAACCTGTGTTTGTTACCGGTCATCAATTATGGTTTTTGATATTACCTATTTAAATTAGACTGTACATAAAATAGTTAGAATTTTCAAGTTAAATTAAAAATCTAAATTAGAAACATAAAAAAAAAAATTTTATAAATAAATTATTCAAATTAAAAATCAAAACCAATTATTTTTATTAAATTATATTATAAAGAAAAAATAAAAATTTAATTATTTAAAGTCAAAAATTTTTTGTTTTAATATTTCAATTTAATAATTTTTATTTTAGGAATATCTGAAATTTTCTACACAATGTAATTTATTTTAATTTGTAATTTAGATAATATTTAATTTTGAACGTTTAGAAATTAATTGATTCGAAACGTATTTTAATTGTATCAAAAATAATTAGATTCAATTAGTTTGAAAATAAATTCTATGTTATGAATTACAAGAAATTTTTTATATTGTTAATTAAGTTTTTAAAATTTGTGTCGAGAAATTTTATTTATGAATAAAATTATTTATTGAAAAGCTTATTATATTTTAATAAATAAAGTTTTTTAATTTTTTAATGGTAAATATTTTGTAAATTAAACTTCAAGTATAAATATTATTAAAAATTTGATATAAAAAGATTTGAACTAATAAATTTGTAAATAATTTTGGCGAATTTTTGAAATAAAATTGAAAAATTTTTTTTTAAATAAATTTTTTCTTCAATCACACTATAGTCAGGGGGTATTTTTTGAAAAAGACTAAAACAAATTGGTTTGAATTGCCTAACGATAAAAAAAGTATAAAATTAAAATTGTCTCAAATCGCCTAAGATGAACACACTATAGTCTGTGATATTTTTAACTCGTAATAAAAAACAATACAATATTTTGTCTCAATACTTTCTATAGGTAAATATAGGCATAAAATAAAAATGGCTTGAATCGCCTACTGATAAAAAATTTACAGGGGTATTTTATAGGCTTGTTAAAAAAACACTTGAAATATTTGTTCACACAATTTTCATAGGCAAATTTAGGCTCTAGATAAAAATAAATTAAAATACCTAAAGTAAATTAAGATAAATTAAAGTACATTAGGATATATTAGAGTATATTAAAGTAAATTTAGATAAATTAAAGTACATTAGGATACATTAGAGTATATTAAAGTAAATTAAGGTAAATTAAAGGGTCTAAAGTAAATTAAAGTACATAAGAGTATATTAAAGTAAATTTAGATAAATTAAAGTACATTAGGATACATTAGAGTATATTAAAGTAAATTATGGTAAATTAAAGGGTCTAAAGTAAATTAAAGTACATAAGAGTATATTAAAGTAAATTTAGATAAATTAAAGTACATTAGAATACATTTAAGTATATTAGAGTAAATTAAGGTTCCTCTAGTAAATTAAGATACATTAGAATACATTAAGGTAAATTAAAGGGTCGAAAGTCAATTTAAGTACATTAGGGTACATTTAAGTAAATTATTGTTCATAAAGTAAATTAAGGTAATTTAAAGGGTAATTTAAAGTATGTTAGAATAAATTTAAGTAAATTAAGGTTCTTAAAGTAATTTAAGGTACCTAGTGTAAAGTATGGTAAGTTAGGTATGAATTTTTTAAAATTAAGTAGAGTCAACAGTTAAGTTACATAAAGGTAATTTTTAAAGCTGAAAATTTTAAAAGCAGTTATAGTAGGCAAATTACATAAGGTAAGAATTTTTTAAAAGTAAATAGAGGGTCAAAAGGTAAGTTACATAAGGTAAGAATTTTTAAAGTTAAAGAGTCGACAATTTTGCATGATAAAATTTATTAAATAAAATTTTTAGTATAGTTTTATCGATCAATTTTTATAAATATTTTTAAATGATAAAATTTTTAACATAATTTTACAATGGAATATTTTATACATGATTTTTAAAGATGAAATTTTTAGGATAATTTTATAATGAAATTTTTTATACATATTTTTAAATAATAAAATTTTTAACATAATTTTACAATGAATTTTTTTTACAAGATTTTTAAATAATAGAATTTTTAACATAATTTTACAATGAAATTTTTATACATATTTTAATTGAAAAAATTTTTAATGTAATCCTACAATCAAATTTTTAGTATAATTTTTACTATGACTTTTTTTATACATATTGATAACGTTCATATTTACAAAGAAATTTTTCAAAAACTTTTTTCAAAGAATTTTATTAAATTAAATTTTTGAGTTTCATAGTATTGCCTAAGGTAGGTAGTAGTCATTCGCAAGAGCAACCCATCTCCTCCACTCTGCAACAACTCATCCTTAATAAAAAAAAATAATAAAATAATAATAATAAATAATAATAATAAATAATAATAATTATTATAATAATTATAATAATAATAATAATACTTTCAGAAAACATAAAAAGTTAACTTACTTGGTATCAACTTCTGAACACTGATAACCCATACACAGTGAATAATTCATTAATAACTGAACAACAATCACTAGGTACTTTGTACAAATAACTGAGTACTGTACAACTCTCTATATACATACTAGGCATTGAATAATTTACTTATTCATTAAAATGACATATTTAAATAATATTTACTCTTTAAACACCAATAATCAACCAACTCAACCCATTAAAAAAAATAAAATTTTCTCTCAATCATTTCCATCTAAAATACTTGGTTATTCACACACTCACAATATGTTATCAATAACTAGTTACTGAACAAATCAATATCAAAAACTAATTACTGAAACAACAAATATTAATGTTATATTTACTTGGTATCAACTTCTGGATAATGATAACCCATACACAGTGAATAATTCATTGATTAATAACTGAACAACAATAACTAGGTAATATATACTTACTAGGCATTGAATAATTTACTTATTCATTAAAATGCCATATTTAAATAATATTTACTCTTTGAACACCGATATTCAACCAGCTTAACCCGCTTAACAATAAAATTTTCTCTCAATCATTTCCCCTTAAAATACATGGTTATTCACACACTCACAATATGTTATCAATAACTAGTTACTGAACAAATCAATATCAAAAAATGTTTACTTACCAAGAAATCTTTAAATAAAAGCACATAAAAATTTGAACAATCCAAAGAAATACAATTTCAATTACAAATTTTATTAACTTCTCCACTCTTTTATCGATCATTGATGTCTCCAAATTGTTTGGTTGCTTAGTTACCTGATTGCTATCAAGAAACTATTAATCATTGAAGCTCAATCAATTGTTGTATTTTCTCTGAATAAAAGTTTATTGCTTTGTTTACAGTCTTGTATGTGATTTATTGAAATTATTTTGTAAAACTTAGTTAAAAGACTTTGAAAGTTTTCTACTATTTCTGTAACATTTTTAATTGAGTCCATCAATGAACAATTACTTAAAGTTATTTTCAAAGATAAATGTCAACCTTTTCATTTAATTTTCACATGTCCCTAAATAAATTAATTTCTAACTCATCAAATAATTACTTAAATTTATTTTTATAGATTTTCTTTTCACCCCCAACTCTTATTGTTTACTGAATGATAAATTAACTAGTAAGTACAAGTAGTGGTTAATCTAATTGCTAGTGAAAAGAAACTTGATTAGAAAAATATCCTTAAATTAATTTCTCAAAACATATATTACTTTCATTGTACATGGAATAAATTTTCATATATTTATTGAAAATGATTCGACTCTTTAAATTATTAACTCAAAGATGCTAAAGGTTTGAATAAGGTTTGGAGTGTGGAAAGTGTCGCCAATTGTTGTTACGTTACAAAATAAAAATTAAATTAAAATGCAAAAATTGTAAAATTAACCAAGTTCATAGTTTCAATGTTAACAACCTACTGACGATTAGGTAAACCGCTAGAAATGGATAAATAATTAAATAAATAAAAGGAGGTAACAAGGTAAGGCATTATACAGATTAACGAGCAAGGTGTAAGGACCAGAATAATAGACATAAGTAAATAGCAGACGCTTAAATGTATTGAAAGCTCTAACCTTGTCATAACAATAAACGTAAAGTATAAATAATTTCATTAAAAAAATTGGGATTAGAATTAACCATAACCTCCATGGAAACTAACCGACCAAAATATAAAATCCATAGAAAATATCTAAAATTAATAAGATGGTATTTAGAGTCGAAAGGAGAAAATTGAACGAAGAGAGAACCCAAAAAACGAATAGGTACCCCATAAAAAATAATTAAAAGGATAGGCCCTAAATAATTTGAAAATTTCCGCGCAATAATGATCGTGACCCTATGATTAAAGTCAATTATTAAACTATCAACATTTCTGAACAATTAACACGGAACCCCATATCATTCAATTAATAGAGTAAATAAATTAGTAAATATTGAGTAATAAAATGAATAAAATAAACACACCCAAAGTAATCCGAAACATTCCATCAGTGATAAGACTGAATAGGATAAATATCTCCATAGCAAATTGACACATTCCGTTGGTAAGAAAACAGTTGCAATCGGGTATGACCAGTAACCGAGTTATCACAAACAGCAGATAATAATAACTCCGAATCTTCACGGCAATTTCATACAGCGTATCGAAGAATTGAGATAGAATTGTGTAGAGGATTGAGATGACGTCCATACGTTTGATAAACTGTGATCAAACATCGGAGAAATAGTAGATAAACGCCGACGGCTACGGAAGGTGCATGATTCATGGTCCAACAACAGCGAACATCAACTGCAAACGTAAAAGGTTAATAAGCAACAACAAAACTAGAATAGTTTCTAAAATATTCTGATCATGAATTGCAAATAAATCAACTAAGCAAACAATTAATCTACAGTACGGATCAATAAAATTCCACGTGAATCAGGCAACAGCCTAAAACGTCGATAATCCAGAGCACACAACTGGCCAATCGACATAAACAGTTGATTATTTGTTACTAGCAATGGGAAGGAAATGACCCGGCGATCCAATTCGCAAGAAGAGAGAGATTTATATTGATTTCCGCACACCAGAAATTGAATGTTTTCATTTTCATTTACTACACCAATCCATAAACCAATTTTGCCACGTCACGGCAGCTAGAAATTTGTAATTAACAGTGTGCCGATCGATAAACTAATATAAATAATGAGTCTCATAGTTAAAAATTCATTTCATCTGAACAACTTAACTCATGCAAGCGTCAAAGCCACTGAATCATCATTTGCAATCAGGAGAGAAGGACCGTCCCATCAGTAGACCAGAGGTAAACCCAGGTTAAGGACTATCGGAGAAGAGAGCCATCACTCAGGAGGTAAATTTTATCACCATATGAATTCCCATCTGATTTAATTTTCTGTTTGAAAGGCCTACCAGACTGAAATCAAATTATAGTTATGATAACGCTAGTCTAGTTAGGTACCACATAATAACGGTACTATGCCTATCACAACCTGGGAAGAGAAGCGAATCAGATCCTGGATACCTACCTACTAGAGAGATCCTCTAATGATTATAATATTCAATAAATAATTTAATGATTTTTTATCAAATTTTTTATTTTGCTCTATGAAACTATTTTGCCTATGCTTACAATGAGAATCAGAAAATATGTGATAATTATGCATCGATATGTCTACTGAATAATCAGATACCTAATGATAACTTTTTTTTCTTTTTTAACGTACCGCAAAACCTTCGTCAAGGAAATTAAAGCATAAACGCATGAGCTACTAAAACCTACATCCAGATTAAGTCGAGGTTTAACCTCATATGACTCAGTAATACAATACAGTAGAAACCCGCCAGACCCTATAGGCCCCTGTTTTCTGAACGACTTATTTATCGATTACACGTATATGAGTTCGCAGGATAACAGATCATAAGTACCGTGCTAGACTAACTTACTTAATGAAAACTGCACGAATAACGCAACTTCGACAAATTCTTTTCATAATAACCAGTCACATTATCGAATGTATGTCTTAGATAAGTCATGGATCGATGCTTCGCGAATCACCGTACGCTTCCCCGCTCACTCAGTCGTTCGAATGCCTAAGATGATGTGGACCTCCCGCATATAGCAATCAAAAGAGAACCCGGACGAAATCCCGCCCGAGAGAACCGGAGCCGTGCCGAATTTATATAAGCTCTACTCGAGGAACGGCAAAAGCAGACGGATCGCCAAGTGGAGATGGCCAGATATCACTTGGCAATAGTGAAAGCCGATATCGCTAATGGCAGAATTCCGAGTACCGACGGATATGCCCCGTCGTATGGCATATCCTACGAGCTGAATGACCCAGTGTTGGAGAAACTATTCACCACGATAAATGTGGTAGTTCCGAGGAGAATTCTTTCTAAAGATATGCGAGAGAAAGACCGCAATACCAATGTAAGACGGGACCATCCGTATGCTCGTGAAAGGCCGAGACTATATCAAAACAATCATTACCCAAGTTCAACCCGACACTAATATATTTTAATCAATAAACATTGAATTTTAATTGTCTTCTCTTTATTCTTTGTTCAACTGTTATTGAATTTTTAAGATGGAAAATAACATTAGTCGAATAATAAAATAATGGTCACGGCCTAGTAGGACATATATTTAATGAACCTTTTGCCAATAGGTTAATGTTAGATTTATCAAAACTAAAGAGAAAACCATACAAATAAAGTTGTATCAATTTCTAATAAATTACTTGATTATAGATCTGGATCCACTCAACACTCTGAGCAGATAATTAGTGCGCTCACGTTGGAAAAATGCAGAATTGCACCGACAATTGCTACAAATATCACGGGAAATTCAAAATATCAAATCAACATGGGTAGAGCCAACCAAGGTGTAGTCACTGTACAAAAGTTGAATGCCGCACAGCGTGGATGGACAGACGAAAACAGCTCTGCCAGACACATAAGACCCAAATCCGCAGTTTAGAAGTGGTGTTATCGGCTTGCCAAGAATGCAATGCCGTAACATATCTACTCGTATTTGCGCCGCTCAGTTGGCATATAGAGAGGCCACTGACGCACTAAGCCAGCGGCAAAACTTTCACTACGACATCCAGGTAAGGCGGAACGCGCTAGGCGTCACGCGTTACCAACTTCGAAGTCAAGTTGAGTTATATGGTGTGTCAACCAATCAATATTTGTATTATTTCATTGTTTTGTTTCAATAATTTGTCGTGTTGAAAATTAAAACAATTTAATTAGAATTATGTATTAGGGTTCAGATAAAAAGTGAATTAGGAAAGAGTTAAGTTGATGTGTAAGGGAACAAAAGTAGGGAAATCGCATACATGCCTTCTAACGGTAGTGTGTTGAACCCATTATGAGATCGGGCCTTAGCATTTCTTTCGTAGCGACGGGTAACCATTGGTGGCAAGAAACGTTACATGCACGGGTCAAGGTTAAACACCTCAAACCCCACATTTAGTTTTATTATTGAAGTTATTTTAAATAATTGGCGCTTACCGTAAATAAATTATTTAAACAAATTTAATTATAAAATATTTTTTGGAAATAACTTTATAAATTAATTTTAGATTGTTGAAGTGATTATTCCAGCTGCCGAGGAACATGTACTGATAATTATCAAATGAATTATGTGATGTATTAATATATGAGGATGGTGGTGTCTTTAACTTCATAGGATTGATAATATAATTAATAAAATTAAAATAATAATAATAATAATAATATAAAAAATATTAATAATGTACACAATCTTTAAATAATCAATGTTTTTTCAACACAGGCTCATTTAAAACCCAAGTGAGTATCAACATTTTTGACTGATTTAACGAAAGTTCTCATGGAAATAACCAGACCTTTCTAATCTAAATAGATTTGATCACTGACATTAAGGTTGACATAAATTTATATATTTATATTATTAGATTTATATTATTATATTCATATAATTATATTTTTATTATTATATTGAAGAAGTTATCCTGTTGAATTTGGTTTTCCCATTCCTTATTCTATTGATTCCACTCAAGAAATTTTTTTAATGTTTCATGACTATTTTTTAAAGAGAGAAGCTATTGTCTTAAATATTATTTATACATTCGTTTCTTTTGTTGATTACTACCATCATCTACAAAAGGTGACTTTCATAAATAATATAAGTCCCCCATATTAAGTATCATTCGATTAAATGAGTCCCAACTTGAGCAATATCAACTTCAAAACATTGTCTAATTTCTTCTTCATCAGTAAAATATCCTTACATAAATTGACAACATAGAAACCATACATTGAAACTTCCATAATCTTCAATTGCAAGAATGAATAAAGCACGTATGAAATCTTTGTTTGAATTAATAGACTTTTCATCATTGATCCAATCAATCCTCATTTCATGGGACAATGGATAATATATATGCATAGTTTCTTTTGATCTTCTTGCTTTAATCATCTTTTCTGAATGATATAGTGCATTAATTTACTTCCAATGAGAATCATAATAAAGAGGATATTTTAAAATATTTTATCTATACACATCTAAATTTCTGCTGAAAAATCTTCTGATTCCGAATCACTACTAGATAAATCATCAACGATCATATGAAACATTTTTAAAATATGTTTTCTTTTTAAGACAAATTCGTTTTATTGTTAGCAATTTAATTTATTCAAATAATTCCAACTACAAATTTTCAAAAACATTGACCACAATTTAAACTCATTTTTAAATTTACATTTCCGCCAAATATCTAAAGAACAGTACCTTTAATAAACAACATTTCAAAAAACAAAATTTCACATCAAAAATAAAATGAACTTCTATTTCAATATTTAACTATAATCATAGTGTTATATTCATATTATTATATTCATATTATTATAGTCATATTATTATAGTCATATTATTATATTCATATTATTATATTCATATTATTATATTCATATTATTATATTCATATTATTCATATTATTATATTCATATTATTATATTCATATTATTATATTCATATTATTATATTCATATTATTATATTCATAATAATATATTCACATTATTATATTCTTATTAAAAACTGATTATTTTAAAAAAGGATAATTTAAAATTTTAATAACTTACAAATTGATCGCATGAATATAATTTATTAATTAAAACAAATAGAAATACTTGATTATAATGTTCACATGTAGGAGATTTGCATGTATTGGTTGAAATATCTTTAAAATAACTTTATAGAGACCAAATTTCTAATATGCTATAAAAAATAAGTAGAAATTCTTGTAAATTAAAATGTTACTAAGCAGGATTGCTGATAAGTTTACTTTTTATAAGCGGATAACTATTATTCCCAACCCCTTTGTACGTTCCGTATGTTATATCTTACATAGTGAAGTTATAAAACTTACCGTAGTTCGTTACGTTTTGAGCCTTCGATACTGATTCATCGCTCCATTTCTTAAACATTTGTAATAAATATTAACTTTTTAGCGCTAAATATTTTAAAAATGATTTGTAAACTTTGAATATTTAACATTTTCAGCATATTTGAGGCACTGGGCTGCCAACCATCTTGTCCACCAGCAACAGCTGCTCTGCACCAGCTGTGGTCATCAAAGAGATCCTGCTTCTGTGGATCTGTAAGATCGCATTAGGCACTTTGGAAACAAATAAAATATAAAGATGAAATTAAAATGAGAACATTCAATTTATTATACATAAAAGACTGCAAAAATTACTGAATTTTTATAGAGTTTTTGCTTGCGTGACAAAACCATATTTTAATAACTTTCACTAATAAAAAATAAATAATTGTCAGATCAATGTCATTGCCGGAATTACAGACTCTTTCTTTCTCGAAATAAAAAATTGTAAATTAGATATTCATTTGACTGAAATGGTTAGGGATAATCTTTTGGACACCTCTAATTATCTATTTAATCATTCACTAAAATCCAAAGTTAAATCAATACTGTAGTTGGATTATTATTAAACAAGTCAGTTAATTTCTGACTTTTTGACGTTCTCTTTATAAAGTAAAGTTACAAATCCGAACACATGATGAACTTATTTATTTTCAACACAAAAAGTCATTTTCTTTGAGATTTTTCTAGGTAAATGTATATTTGATCTAGTCAAAAAGTATTTAAATTAGTTTAAACCAAATATCCCAAAGTTATGATGTAATTACTTCCAAAATAAACTGATAATTACGCATCTTACTCGACACTTATCGTAAATTTAAATAAATCATTTTAATGTTTTTCTGGGCTTTCCATATAAGTTGATTGTCTTGTGGTTCACATTAGAGAATAAATTAATTTTAATTAGCTAGTTTTACGATTTTAACTTTCTTTAGTGTCTTCTGGCTGAATATAAGAAAGCTCAATAAATATGGACTGAAACTAAAAGTGTGAATTTGCATGAATATATGATGGTGAATTTAAACTCGATTGCTTTCTTTTGGCTGACTTTTTCCAAAGATATAGGGCTAAATCTATAGCTCATAATAAGTTAGAGGCATTGAATTATTTTGGTATTCTGGGAATGTCTTGAAGTTCTGTTTTAATAACTTTAGATATTCCCATTGAACTATTGCAATACATGGTTGGTATTCGTGGACGTCTTACGTTTGTTAATAAACATTTTTTAAAAACTGATGAAAGCACTGAGTTGTTTTATATAAATATTAATAATTTATATATGGTTGAGTTTTAAGTCAACCTTTAATTTGTGGCAAGTTTATTTGGATACTAAAGGGTTTTGATTCAAAATGTTCTTATAGTTTGTCTTTAAATCTTGAATCTTTGTCTTATGGGTATAAGTTTCTATTGCTGCTGATAAAATGACACTTATGTTGTCAAAGATTAAAAAACATTTGTTGACTCATTACCAAAACTTGAAAAAAAATGAATTTAAGATTATATAATACAGAAAAGAAGATGATTACAAATGCTTCCAAATCTACCTTTCAAAAAAGATTCAAAATATCTGAGGATACAGAACTCATGTATATAGATATAAATAATTTGTATGGTTGAGCTCTTAGCCAATATCTTTTGTATGCGGATTTGGTATGATGTATGATGGTTTTGATGATGTATTGAATGAGTGCATGAATGTTGAAGATATTGAAATCCTTCCATATGGTTATAAAATGGTGGTTGATATCGAGATTCCTCATTATGTGCATGATATTTTGTATGATTTTCCGATTGGTCCGGAAAAGATGTGTCCACCAAACTCAAAAGTTGAGAAGTTGATGCTCACGCATTAGCCTGAGAAGAACTATGTTCTTCATTGGCGGCTTCTCAAGCTTTATCTTTCTCTCCGTGTGAAGGTTGTTAAAGTTTATTGCTTAATTAAATTTAAGCAAGCACCTATATTTCATGCATATATTGACAAAAACACAAATTAAAGAGCTCAAAATACTAGTGAGCTTTATAAAAATTTGTTTAAAATTTAAAAAAATGATAAAAAGATGAGTAAAAAATAATAAGCGTAATTGGGTGGGTAGAAATTCCAGTCTCTCATTTGATCATTATTTAGGAATCGAAGCGATTGCACAAGTATCGCACAGCCCCAGCTATGACAGTTTCTACAGTGATTTCAGTCAAGACATTGACGATTTATTTGATTGATGTGAATATATTTTTATCGATTTATTTATTTATTTAATGGTTATGCTTTTTTATTAATTTTTATTATTAAAATAGCACATATAAAACTTTTCTCATATTTTAAGCTATAACATGAATATCAATTATATTGTATATCGATTTTATTATTAAATTGTATAAATTTTTCTAATCAATATTTATTTTATACTTTGTTAAAAAATTTATATAATATAATAATAATAATAATAATAGTAATAATAATAGAATAAAAATTAAAAAACATTAAAACGCTACTTATAAAAATAAGTAGTACATTTAAATTTTTTAAAAATGTGTTAATATTTTATGACCTTGACCTACTTTTGAATGACCTTGAAAAATAGCATGACTCATCGAATGACCTTGAATGAGTCATGGTCTTTGTTTAAATGACAATGAAAAAATATTATGGCTCATAGTCTTTGTTTAAATGACCTTGAAAAATATGATGAGTCATCGAATGACCTTGAATGAGTCATTGTCTTTGTTTTTAAAAATTTATACTTTTAGACTTAGAATAAATTTTTACCCCGAAGAGGTATGTAGTCCAGCGGTGACATGGTCTAGCGATGACATAACTACCTACTAATAATAATAAACTAATGTTAAAGTGTTAAAATTAAATTAAAATTATTAGACAACTTCAAATATTTATTCACGTTTTTTAAAAACTTCAAAACTGACAATTCTTTCTAATTTAGACAAATTAGAATAATTTCAAAAACTAGTTTTAAAATATTTTATTATCTTAAAATATTTTTCAAAAAACTTTTAAATACTTAAAGTCCATAACTGTTACATAAGAATCAAAGAGATTTCCATTTAAGTGAAATCAGATTCGTTTTTCAGCTCGAGGCGTTTTCCCTTAGAATCCCTTACTTATACTATTGAACAAATGTCGATTGTATTGATGAGGATTTGAATGATTGGGATTTGGAGTAGTAAATTTATTGCGTTGAGTTCTTATTCTGATCGAGAATACGCGAGGTTTGATTTGTAGATATATGCTGCTGTACCCGTTTAAGTAACCACAACTTACAGTTACGTCATAAGTGTAACGTGAGATAATTTAAGTGGAAATAATTTGCAAAACGAATAAAATATATTTAAATTAAATTGATTCAAAGCATTTAATATATTTTAAACTATAATAAAAATGATAGGATTTATGTGAACTATAGAAGTTTCTGTTTTTCTATTTGAACACATTTTGCAGTTTTCTAGCACTGTTTTAATATCGCGATACTTTATACTTTATATGTGAAATAGAATGTACTGTTGAATGCATAAATCCTTTAAATCCTCCTCATAAACTTCAATATATTCCAAGGAAATATTATCTCTGGTTTTAACAAAAATTCCTTTAAATATAATACTTAAATAAATGTATTTTTAAATTTATATTTATTTATTTTTTGGAAATTAATTCCACACGAAATCGAAATCTTTCGACCAACTTTGGAGATTTTCAGATGTGAAAAACTAAAAAGAAGTTTGTGGGTAACGAGATTTTTAATCATCCTTCAAAAGGTGGGGGGAAATGTTCAAGTATACGATGATAGTGATTAGGTGAGTTTGCACTAAGGGGAGGCCTTGATTGATGCATTGCTGGTGAAAAAACCAGAAAGTGAAAAAAGAAATTTTCTTAGAACTATAATCACAAAACCTGAGGAAACACCGAAAAAAGTTAAATAAAAATAATAATAATAATAATGTATGATTTTTAGTAGAAATATCTAATTTACCTAATTTACCTAATTTACAAACGACTTAGTAGATTATAAATGTGTGACACGAGAGATGTTTTTGGGATAATAGATGACTAATTTAAAAGAATAAAATCAAAAAACTAGTTTTTTGTAGTTCTCTTTGATACAATTAAATTTGCAGACCAAATATCATCTTTATCAAACACTTTGACTTTTAAATAATTTTATTTATTTTGATATTCTCTGAACTGTTCAAAGCCACTTTGAATAAATAAATCAACAAGATATTCAGAGCATTTGGAACATTCAAGATTGTCTAGACATAAAATACCCAAACCTTTAGGACTTTAAGACTTCAGAAATTTCAAAAACTTTCAAACCTTTAAAACTTTCAAAATTTTCTAATAATAAGGAACACCAGTAGTATGTAAGAAGGTAATAATGTGCGTTTAAGATTCTTGGAATTTTTGTAAAAGGTAAGGCTCCCTCCTAGGATTTTCAAAATGTTTCCAAAGTCCTCCTCTTTTTGCGGTACCATAACTTTCTTTTGTTTAAATCGATGATTACGTCATTAAAAAATTTAAATCGTCAATACGTCACTACTAATCATCTCATTTTAAGATATTTTTACAAAGAAATGATCGCCGTGAAAAATGATCCCCATTACTCATCTTCAAATTTGTTTAAATCATTTATTTCGTATATTCAAAAACTTAACAAAACAATTGAATCAGTCACCAATTTAAAATTCATCTAAAATTGTTGATCCCTTTAGTCGTAATTTTTGACTCTTATTCTAATTGTACTATTACTTACTTTAGAACTTGAAAGAGTTTACATAAAACATAAAAATCCAAAGGATTTGTTAATAATAATACATTTATTCACATATTAAAATCCTTGAGAAAACCAAACACTGACTCATTCACAAATTGGCAAAATCAGATCTTTTTCATCCATTTTATAGCCTTGTATTACCATATTGACAAACCAACTTTCCCCATCTTTATATGCCATTTTTTCAAAGGCATCGTGAAAACTGGCAATTCGATGGTTGATGAATATATTTTTATAGCAACTTAGATTCTTGTTTATTTTCATTACCATCTTCTTTTGATAACTGTGCATTGAAACTATGATATTGGAACTTGATCAATTTTACTAGCTTTGAGCATTCATATGGGATTTCCTTTGTCAAAAGTTACATCTTATAGTTATGATACATTGTGTTGGGGTTGTCGGTGAATTCGAATAGAAATTATTGTCGATCTGACTCCAAGCGTGCTTTTAAACGACAGTAACGAACTCCAACCGATATAAACTTTATTGATTAATACACTTTATATCCACTTTAAAATGACACAACGAATTATCAATCAATCACAATTAGTGCTTATTACGACCCTTCGGGAAGAATAGTACTTTTCGGATCAATTGGCTTTACAATCACCTGACTACTGCGGTGGGTTTCTGAGATTGGTAACTCTGATTTAGTTGCTTTGCTTTGCTTTGACCTGGCTCACATTCTGTTTTAAATTTCTCTTTAATTTCCTTTTTTCTTGTCTTTCTTTGTCTTCTGTAATTTTTTGTCTCCTGCAAAATTTCTTGTTTTATTTTTTGTGTTTTGTTTTCAATTGCGCTTCCTTTTTATACTCCATCATCCAATAATACCTACTGATGTCAAATAGAATTTCTGATATCTTTTAACGCTAATTCCTTTTGGGCTTCCATAATCATTGACAGCTGTTCAGATAAATCATTTTTTAGAGGTGCCCTTTCCCGGATTCCCAAACAACATTTCTTCCCTTATCTTGAAAGAGCTTTCGAAATAACGTGCAAATTTTCCTTTTGTTTTTGTTTTCCTAAATTTGCACTTATTAATTATAAATGACCTTCTTTAATTTAATAATCTGTTTTTATTGATTTTCTCTTATCCCCTTCTCGTTAGTCGACATTTAATTTTCATTCCCTTTTTATTAAGCTCCAGAACCACATCTTAATCACTTATCCTTGTTTGCCACAATCATTTTACATGTTTCCTAATTATTTTACTCTATTATTTAGGTATCCTCAACCATTGGTTGGACATCTATTTGTTATTAGTTTTTATCTTCTTGGTATTCATTTTCAAAATAATGAAAGAAATTACATTTCATCTTTCTTTTATACCTGTAAACTCATGTGTGTTACCAATCAAATTCGAGCATGTGTGAATAATCATTCACTTGTATTGCATATAATTTATATGATAATTATTATTATTATTTTTATTACCAACAAATAATACTACAGATAACATAAAATTTATTATTCATCTACAATTGATGAAAAGTAAAATTTTTTCAGTTCTTTTCGTAACAACCAAATGTTATATTTTTTCTCTCTTTCTTCACAACGATACAAGTATACATAGTTATCAACAGGGACAAGCTCTTGATCCGAGGTGATTTGTAAGAGATTTAAAAGCAATACATTTAGATCTATTCCAGTGGCTACCCATAATTTGAATGAAATAATCTATTGTGCTCAATAAATATAATCTTAAATAAATTCGGATAAAGATCACACATTTTTCCAATAAGGATTTGTACTAACTTCTCTAAAAAACAAAGGTTATTTAAATAATTGATAAATAATTTACCGTATGCAGATAAATTTGTCATTTTAAATTCAATGATTTTACAAATATAAAAGAATGATGAAATGTAATTTCATTCATTATTTTGAAAATTTATGCTCAAAGCCAGTAAAATTGATCAAGTTGCAATACCTTAGTTTCAATGTACAGTTATCAAAAGAAGATGTTGTTGCAGTAAATAAAGTGTTAATGAAAATCAACAAGAATCTAAGTTGCAATGAAAATATATTCATCAACCATCAAATTGACAGTTTTCATGATGCTTTTGAAGAAATGACATATAATGATGAGGAAAGTTGGTTTGTCAATATGGTAATAAAAGGCTATAAAATTAATGAAAAGGTGCTCGGCTTCCTCTAGGATTTTAGTTTGTGAATAAATGTATTATTATTCGCATGCCTTTTGGTTTTTATGTATTTTTATGTAAAGGTTTTATGTAAAAATTTTTAATATTCAAGTGATAAAATAAAAAATAGTACCATTATATCAAGCGTCAAATATTACCACTATAGGAATCAACAATTGTAGATGAATGTTAAATTTGGTGATGTAATCAGTGATTTTGTAAAGGTTTTAAAGTTAAGTAATAATTGATTTTAATAAATGTTAAAGGTATGTAACACGGCGATTATTGCTATGTAAAAATATCATAAAAAGGTAGGTAATAGTGATGTAATCACAATTTAAACATTTTTCAAAAATGATATTATCATAGATTTAAACACAGATATAGGGAAAGAAGACCGTAAATAAAGACAAAAATGGGTCATTATCCAAAGATACAAGATCGATTCTGATGATGTCATGACACCAATTAGCAACGTCAATAGTGCTTGAATGTCATTTTAATAAATAATTTCTTAAAATATCGGATTTGTTATTATACAGATTAGTTTCCGTCTGCTTTTTTATTGATTTATTGTGTGTTGACCCAATCTTACCTCACATTGTACCTACTGGATACTCATCTGTTACTAATTTACACATAGTACATCAATTTAATCACTCAAACCACAATCAGATATTTACAAACATTATATACTACATGGTTATTCAGAATTATATATATATTATTCCAAAAAATCCAAAAAGTAGAATTATATTAAAATATTAAAAACAGGTACAATAGTAGTGGAATGGCACAATTTTGTGAATACTTATTATATAAATGAATCTTTTTATTAAATAATAACAACAATCTTTAGTTAAAATTGTTCACGTTAGAATGCCAATTCAAGATATCGACGCATATCTTTGTAAAAGGCCTCAAAATTCAAATTCAAATCAGTATTCATGTCACCAATAACATTCATACTATTTGTTTTTACTTGAATGCTGTTAATTTATATATATTTCGGAATAATTTATATATATTTCGGAATAATTTATATATAATTTCAGAACAATTTCTATCACCATGAAAATATGAAGTCGACCTTTTCTTTGTTGATTCCAAACATAAATTTAAAGACCTCGCTGAATACTAACCTTCTTTTACTGTACCTTCTTGCTTGATTACTATATTAATTGATCCTAAAACAAAGTTTGATGAGTATTTAAGTACATTTGGTTCAAATAATCAAAATAATGGTGTTAGCTTTTGTTGAATTCATTTTTTATAAATAGCTGTTTTCCTTTTCAAAAATTTCGTTGTTTGAAATTTTAATTGTGTGGATATCATTTAAAACTTTATCTTTATATTCTGGCTAAAGTATATATAAGTTATCATCAATATTGCGACTCATTTGAGCCCAACACATTTCTGTCAATTGACTAATGAATCAGCTACAACCAATTCTCGTTTCGCTATATTTTCTCTATTTATACTAAATAAAAAACTTGGGATGTTCATTGTATATTCTTGAAATATTCTTGTATAATTTCATCAACAATCATATAGTATCTACAAAACTCAGTCACTGACACAATCACATTAAGACTGTATTTCAGGACTGTTTCAGCATTGTTTTCTGCACCAGGCCACAATAATGCGGTACGATCTAGTTTAAAGTCTAAGAGACGTCTTTGACACTAATGGTATTTCTATACCTTTAATTTCAATGCAATAGTTAACATGGTTAATAACAGTGCCATCTCGCATAACATAATCCTATCTGGTTTATGGGAAGATTTCATTATTTCTAAATTGAAGATTGATCTTGAAAATTTAAATGACCTTGAATGTGTCATTGTCTTTTTTTTAAAATTTGACGGTTAACTTTGACTCAAACGTTTTTGGTACATTTGCACACCAAAAAAATAATTAAAATTATAATTTAGATTTTAAAAATAATTTAAAATGAAAACATTTATTTTAAAATATTTTCATTTGATAAATGAGAGAAATTCATTTTAAAAGTCAACTGCATAATGAATCGACACAAGATGTTCCAATTGGACATTGCGAGCAAGGAGGTCCGCTTATATATGGAGGTTTGAGTTTCACGTCTCCTCTAAAAATTATATCAATAAAAATATATAAATATAAAAATATACCCAGGTCCGTAAATGCAGATAAAATAACTTTGCTTAATATGGGAAGTGTCACAGTTGGACATACCACATCCAAGTTCTTGAGAATCAGCCCATACAATCTATAATATTTATGTAATTATAATTATTATTATAGAATAACTAAATAAATCAAGATTATAATAATAGAATGATCAAATAGAATAAATTAAATGAACATGGTGAATTATTAATTTTTATTTGAAAGTTCTTTTTTGTTTTCACATTATTAAATTCATATTATTAAATTCATATTATAATATTGATATTATTATATTGATATTATTATATTGATATTATTATATTGATATTATTATATTGATATTATTATATTGATATTATTATATTGATATTATTATATTGATATTATTATATTGATATTATTATATTGATATTATTATATTGATATTATTATATTGATATTATTATATTGATATTATTATATTGATATTATTATATTGATATTATTATATTGATATTATTGTAATGATATTATTTTATTGATATTATTATATTGATATTATTATATTGATATTATTATATTGATATTATTGTAATGATATTATTTTATTGATATTATTATATTGATATTATTATATTGATATTATTATATTGATATTATTATATTGATATTATTATATTGATATTATTATATTGATATTATTGTAATGATATTATTTTATTGATATTATTATATTGATATTATTATATTGATATTATTATATTGATATTATTATATTGATATTATTATATTGATATTATTATATTGATATTATTATATTGATTTTATTATACTGATATTATTATATTTATAATATTATATTCGCCCACTTTTAATAAATGTAAATAAATTCTAAACCAATTTTGATTTAGCCTGAAACCTCCAGGCCTCTGGCGCTTGACCATACTAAAAAACCTCGCATTGAAAGGGTTAATTTTAAAAAACTGATTGTAAAACTAATTGTCCAGTTATAACAAAAACTGATCACTTAATAAAGGATAATTTAATATTATAATAACTTGATCGCATGAATATAATTTATTAATTAAAACAAATTGAAATACTTGAGTATAATGTTCACAAGTAGGAGAACTGCATGTATTTGTTTTAATGTCGTAATAATAAGCTTCTGGAAACCACTGTTGGTAAATCCTATTAAAATATAAGTAGAAATTCTTGCAAAATCAAATATTACCGAGACGGATTGATGAAAGGAAAACTATCTGTAATCAGAGCACTATTATTCCCAACGGTTTTGTACGTTCCGTAGCTTATATCCTCCATCGTGACGTTATCAAACTTACATTGGTCCGCTAGGTTTTGCGCCTTCGATGCCGATTCATTGCTCCATTTCTTAAACAATTGTAATAAATAATAACTTTTTAGCGCTAAATATTTAAAAAATGATTTGTAAACTTTGAATATTTACCATTTTCAGCATACTTGCAGCAGTGGACTGCTGAGCTCCTCTTCCACTAGCAACAGCTGCTCTGAACCTGTTGTGAATATCAAGCATTTCTTTCTTCTGTCGATCTGTAAGATCGCCTTGGGCACTTTGGAAACAAATAAAATATAAAGATGAAATTAAAATGAGAACATTCATTTTATTATACATAAAAGACTGCAAAAATTACTGAATTTTTATAGAGTTTTTGCTTGCGTGACAAAATCATATTTTAATAATTTTTAATAATAAAGAATAATAAATTAATAATAAATTTTAATAATTCACATTATGTTTCTCACCTGTTTAAACATTTAAAGTTTATAAATTTCAGACACGCAGACCTGTTAGTTAAATTTATTTTATTTCAGTTTAATTGAGTTAATAAAGTAATAATAATAATAATAATAATAATAATAATAATAATAATAATAATAATAATAATAATAATAATAATAATAATAATAATAATAATAATAATAATAATAATAATAATAATAATAATAATAATAATTATAATAATAACTTCAATCAAAAACTTTTCGTACGATATATTTCAATAGCATAACTATCATCTTCAGGTACTCAAAACCAACTAAATATATTATGAATTAACATTTTATTTAAACAAATTATTTTTTATTAATTTAATTTTGTAATAAATAAATATTTTTTTTAAATATATTCAAATCACTTTTAATTAATTTAAAATTTTCATTTATATTATAATTTTTTAAAAAATTAATGTAATTTAAAATTTTCAATTATTTTAATAATATTAAAAACAAACATGATTTAACATACGTAAACTATTTAAAAACATTCAAAACATTCCTAGTCACAGCACTTTGCACATTAATGTTTAGATCCAATGACCTTATCGACAATGCTTCACATATCACGCGTTCCCAATAATTATTAAAACTTCTCAACAAAATTCTAAAATTAGACATTCCTATTTCACTTTTACAGCCTCTATTGTGTTCACTAATATTGGTCAAACCCTTCAATCGACAATGCTCTAGAACTCGAGTACAGAGATGACGGGAAGTCTCTCCAATGTATGTGGCATTACACCCATTACATGTAAATTGATAAACGAGATCAGAACACAATCCAACCGGAGTTTTTGATTTATTAATAAACATATTGCGTACCTTACACGAATTAGAGACGATCTTATATTCTAAATTTCCCATCTGTTTACTTAACTTCCTTTTATAATTTGTAAAACCTTCAGAGTACGGCAATACTAACACATATTTAGGCTCAATTTTTTTATATCCATTTTTACTATTATTTAAATCAACACTCAATTCACACAAATTTTACAAATTACACTCAGACTTTCCACAAAATGAATCCTTAGGATTTTTAATCAATTTATCAACAGTCTCTTTTATCATCAACAATAAAAATGATTTAAAATATCCAGTCTTTATCAACAACTCAACCAATTTATCAACAATTTTTACCGAATTAGCAAAAGTAGAATATAAAGACCATGAACGATAAATCAATCCTTTCACCATATTTCTCTTATACTTAAATTCACAAAAGCTTGCTGGAGAAGTATAAAGACCAGTATCATTTGGTTTTCTATAAATCTGTCTCATAATGTTTATCTTTGCGTTGGATTAACAAATCTAAAAATCGCAATTGATGACTTTCTCTCCGTTTCACTTGTGAATACAATGTTTTTATGTAAACTGTTCAAAAAATGCAAAAACGGTTCTACATGTTTCTGGTTTTCAAATACAAGAAAAATATCATCCACATACCTTTTATAAACAAAAGGTTTTTCAAATTGGAAAGAAGCAATTTTTTTTTCCAAACTAGCCAAAAATATTGATGCCATCGTTGGTGCTAAAGGGGAACCCATAGCGACTCCATCTATTTGTTGATACCATTCATTATTGAAAAGAAAATTGACATTTGAAGTAGCAAATTCAAGAAGTTTACAAAATGCCCTTCTATCCAAAATGTGATGTTCCGAATCATTTTCATTCCACAACGCACAGCATAAGTCAATCGTCTCAACCAGTGGTACATTCGTAAACAAACTACAAACATCAAACGAAACCATATTATCATTCATACTTTGTTTTTGTAGCTTTGCAATACAAGAAACAAACTCAAAGCTATCCTTGCATTCAAACTCTGATCGCATTAACGGTTTTAATAGTCCATCTAAAAACTTTGCTATTTTATACTGGGCAGTACCAACCATCGACAAAACTGGTCTCATAGGTACACCATCTTTATGGATTTTTGGTAGCCCATATAGTTTAGCATGCTGCGATCCTATTGGACGAATAGACTTACCTCCCTCTTCATCAATAAGCTTCTTCTCAATAAAACCATTTAACATTTTTTGCACAAACTCTTCATCCTTAAGAGGAGGCAATTTTCCATTCTTCCGACCCTTTGGCAATTTCAAAAAGTGAGGAGAATTTAAAAAATCATTCATTTTATTTACATACACATCATGGTCAAGAATAACTATCCCATTTCCTTTGTCAAACTTACAGATATTTATATTTTTTATATAAAAATATTTACAGATATTTATATAAAAAAATATATATATAAATATCTGTAAATTTTACATTGGAGAGACTTCACCTCATCTCTGTACTCGAGTTCTAGAGCAGTGTCGATTGAAGGGTTTGACCAATATTTGTGAGCACAATAAAGGCTGTAAAAGTGAAATAGGAATGTCTGATTTTAGAATTTTGTTGAAAAGTTTTAATAATTATTGGGAACGCGTGATATGTGAAGCATTGCTGATAAGGTCATTGGATCCAAAGATTAATGTGCAAAGTGCTGTGACTAGGAATGTTTTGACGGTTTTTAAATAGTTTACGTATGTTAAATCATGTTTTTTTAATATTATTAAAATAATTGAAAATTTTAAATTACATTAATTTTTTAAAAAATTATAATATAAATGAAAATTTTAAATTAATTAAAAGTGATTTGAATATATTTTATAAATATTTATTTATTACAAAATTAAATTAATAAAAATAATTTGTTTAAATAAAATGTTAATTCATAATATTTTTAGTTGGTTTTGAGTACCTGAAGATGATAGTTATGCTATCGAAATATATCGTACGAAAAGTTTTTGAATGGCGTTATCTTTTAATAATAATAATAATAATGATATTAATAATAATAATAATATTAATAATAATAAAAATAAAAATAATTATAATATTAATAATAATATTAATAATAATAATAATAATATTAATATTAATAATAATAATATTAATAATAATAATACTAATAATAGTCATAATGATAAGAGAATATAAAGTTTATCTAAATAGTAAGTAGGTAGATGTGTCCTATCTGAACCACTTTTTGGAACCCCCTAATAAATATTAACCTAAAATATAGCATAAACACAACAATAACAAAAAAATTAATAAGAACAAGAACATATATATGTATGCATTTAATAATTCAAATAACAGCTTGATGAGCCTATGGATATGCAGTTCAATAGTCTGTGGGAAGTTCGTAAATTCAAAGTTTGGAAAATTTAAATACTGATTGTCCTATATAACTCGGTCGACCTAAACATAAGTCTGGATTTATAAAAGAAGCAATTAAATCATTAGATATTTTGAATCTTTTTTGAAAGGTTGGTTTGGAAACATATGTAATAATCTTCTTTTCTAGTAGTGGGATCGTGGCCCTCTAGCTCAGTAACCCGCTGGCTCACATACCCTATCCCCCTGGCAAAAAAAATTTTCTATAAGCTTAAAAGTACAATTTTTTTGTAGAACAAAGACAATGACTCATCAAAAAAGTTCAAGGTCATTCAAACAAAGACCATGACTCATTCAAGGTTATAGGATGAATCATAATAATTTTTCAAGGTCATTCAAACAAAGACCGTGACTCATTCAAAGTCATTCGATGAGTCATCATATTTTTAAAGGTCATTCAAAAGTGGGTCTAGATCATTATTATTATTATTCCTATATTTATTATTATTATTAATAATAATATTATTATTGCTATAATTATTATTATTATTATAATTATTATTATTATTATTATTATTATTATTATTAACAAGTCTGTGTGTCTGAAATTTAATAAACTTTAAATGTTCCAACAGGTGATAAACATAATTTGAATTATTAAAATTTATTAAACTTTACATTATTTTATTATTCTTATTCTTCTTCTTCTTATTATTATTTTTATTGTTGTTATTATTATTATTATTATTATTATTATTATTATGATTATTATTATTATTATTATTATTATTATTATTATTATCATTATTATTATCATTATTATTATCATTATTAATATTATTATAATTATTATTATTATTATTGTTGAGATCAAAAAGGAGATGTGAGGGACTAAGATCTTAACACAGTTCGTTATCTGACTCCAAATCAAAAACAATAAAATTACCAAAATAAACTAAAATATATAAAATGTAAAAAGGTCGGTTGATGTTCTATTCAAATAAATAAATCAATGACAATTAATTACTTATAGAATTTATTTGGTGGTAAAATATAATTTGCAACAATTTATGTGTATAAATTACAAGATTGCAAAGAAAACTGGATCCAATGATCCCTGCTAAATGGCCCGCAAGAAGTCGATGGTCACTATGTCAACGCAATGACTTATCCTAAGAGACAGAAAGTAAATTTGATTTTGAAGCACCCCGAATACCACTTAAGCTGGCAACTGCTTTGGGTATTACTGATTTTAAAAATTAGTTATATTAATTACAAGCCAGATTAAAGAATCCGCTTTTTAATGTTATTTATTAATTAAAACAAAATAATATGTACCAAAATCTACCTCTGGATAATGAGTATCCAAAATTAAAGAATAATTTTTCCAAACTTTTTCCTCTAATTTCCTTTTCGAACAGGAATGATCGGAAAAGATTTGTTAGCTTTGAATTGAGTGGGTTTCTTCGAAATGTCAATACTGATGGGCCGTTTAATGAATTTCAAAATTAAATTGCTTTTTTTTAAAAATAAATATCACAATTTATTCTTCCTTTGAATTGAATCTAATTGTTTACTTAAAATCAACTTTTTCTTCGAGTACAATAATTTCCAATTTTCTTCTCTTCTAAATTTTCCGCAATATTTTTCCTAAAATAATATATATTCCATTTTCTTAAAATCAATCTTCTATCGACCTAAATTAATCTGGTCCTCTTTTAGGTTTCTTTTGGATCGACTAAATTGGTTTTGGAATCGACCATCGTACTTAAAATGTTTTAATATTTATACTAAATATTTAGGGTTAATTTACCTGTAAATTACTATTTTTATTTTTGGGGTTAAATAAATTACTATTTTTAGATTTACGTCATCAAGAATCCAAATTTAGTAATTTCTTGATGACGTATTTCCATATTAAATTACTATTATCTAAATTTAGTAATTTATTCTGTGACGTCACTGAAACGTCATGTTATTATTTTAAACGTCACCGTTTAGTGACGTCAGTATGACTAATATTTTTAGGCTAAGAGCCTGTACTTAACAAATCTTACACCCTAAACGATTTTCGACCTCGAAAAAAAATATATTTGTTCCTACTGCGAGCCATTTGCCTTACAAAATATATACCCTAACCAAAACAAATCAATAATAATTAACAACACCAAAACATAATCACAAAAATTAATAAACAGAAACGCATGTCAATAAAAATCAAATATGTCACGAATCACAAATATAAATGTCTGTTTCACACTGATTCTCCTGGCGTTGAATTTTCTTAGTTTTCTTCGGGTTCTTCAGGCACGCGATATAGGTGGTGGT
The DNA here is from genome assembly GCA_022537955.1 of Schmidtea mediterranea. Classification (NCBI taxonomy): domain Eukaryota; kingdom Metazoa; phylum Platyhelminthes; order Tricladida; family Dugesiidae; genus Schmidtea; species Schmidtea mediterranea. The sequence goes on from CM039680.1 coordinate 1,852,773, forward strand.
CTGTTGAATTATATCGGTTATGCGCTTTATGCTCACGTAACGATTTTGCGAGTTTCTTCGCCATCGTCTCCGGTTCATATGATAGGGCTAGTGCCTCCTTGTCTAAGGAGCTTACTAGTATGACTGATGATACCAAGTATGGGATCCCGTCCACATCAATTTCTTGGTATTTAGGGTTTGAATTTACCGCCATGCGGTACTTTCTTTCCCATCATATTGGGTAACTCTTGGACGCCAGTGGGTGCTTGGCCTTCGGTACCACATTGGATCATATCCATCTGTGTCTACCGAAATTGGCTTCAAAATTAAATTCTCTCGATTGATTCTCAATTTCTCGGCCACTTCAAGCTCCGTTTTTACTTATAGTTGCTTTTGTAACTCAGCGTTTGGGGGTATATATGACACTTCTTCTATTTCGTCATCTGGTTCATTGAATATCTTTGTGGGTATTGTCGAACTTGACTGTGAAGGCTTTACTTGTGGTTGACTTTATTTGATTGGTTCCTTCTTTTTGAATAATCTTTTAATCACACTTTTCATACCTCCACTTTCTGGCTTTGCTTTTTGTGACGTTGGAGGGATTGCCACTTTTTTCAAACTTGTGGCTTTTTCGGGATAATTTGGGTTACTTGTGGATGGTCTCATGACCTTATCTTGCTGATAAGCAGCATTCGTATTTTGTGAGATTTTGCTCTCCGGCTGATTGGCAGCGCTTTTTGTTACTTGAGGTTTTGTGTTTCCATATTTGGTGGTGTTTCAATGACTTCTTCTTCGTCGCAGATCGTAACGTCAAAACGCGAGTATAATTCATCTTCTCTATGAATTTTTGCCTCTTTAGGTATCATAGGTAATTTTCCTTTTATGACAACTCGCTGGTCACCCTCTGAGTGTGTATTTTGTGGGATTGACATATGATCCAGTCATTCATTCTGAATGTTCATATATATCTCTCTAATAGTTCGGACCTCATTGTCTACTGTGCAGGTAGATGGGCTACCGCTAGTAACTTTTTTTACCATTAATCCGACTACTATCTTTTTGTCACAAATCTTTCTAATCATGTGACAGCACTCTTCGTTATCCAAATCTCCTCGAACGTCGGGTTCTTTTAAATGATATTGATGGATCTGGTAATGTCTTATGGGTTCTCTGGGTGTGACTATTGTATTTAATAGTTGTTGTCCCCAGAAATCTGAGATAGATATCTCCAATAGAACAGGATTCATGCCTACTCGGGATAAGGCATATAAAAAAACTAGTGGATAGGTTTTCTTCTTCTTTGGTTAAACGCTTCCTCAAGAAGGACTCCCCATTATAGATTGTCACTTCAGTTTTGTTATAACACCAGGAAGGTTCCAAATCCGTCACTATTCTGTACGGCCTTTGATAATTTAATATTTCCAGACAAACAATAGAGTTTGGCTCTGTTGTCTTTATTTGTAAATTCTTTTCTCGTCCATCGGAATATGATAACTCGAATGTGCTATGTTTGTCCAACTCAATAGGGTTTGGCATTCCACTCAGTACTACTACCAAAGGTTTGTTAATGGTGTGGAGCCAAATATGATTTGTTCTGGGACAATCTTTAAATTCTCTAAAGATATCTGCTAATTTTAGGGTTTTGCTGCTTTTCACTACTGTGATCATCATTTGCCTTCTTGGGCCTCTCGGGAATTTAAAATCATTAGGTATGTCCACTCGTCTTGGATAATACCAATGATTTTGAATTAAGGGGTTAGTTAATGATGTGATGGTAGTCGTTATGAACCGGTAAACGAACTCTTTTTTAAAGGACGTATAAGCTTCAATTGGGCTCACGGTTTTGTCATAAGTTTGAATTGCGTGCTTCATTTGGGCTTTGTGAATTGGGTTTTCTGCTATCTACAATATGAACTGATTAACGATTTGTATCACATATCGTGCTAAAACCGCCAGGAAAAACGACATTCACGGATGCCATATTAAAATTTACTTACACTACTTACAAAATGATGAGACTTTGTCCCCCCTATACTTCGGTTTCATAATGATTTTCCCCATACCTGTTATCATACAACGTTATATGGGTCATATGCACAGCAACAATAAATATCGATAATAACATTATAGTGATCCCCCCCGTTATTGAAATTATTATCCATAGCGGGATTTTTCCTTTACTCGTAATCGGGCATGTACAATTATCTGTTTAGAGTCTTAACGCTCTTAACCGCTTTACTTTTGGGGTTGTTAAATTTATAGGTAACTTCTCTTTAGGAATCGTTAAATTTACTTTTTGGATAGTTATGGTTTTCCCCATGGTTATGGATTCCCCATTTTCTAGCACTATCAACACCACTAGTCTGTGGTTCTTGCTCCCGAAGATATGTGCAAATAGAGCTGTTTGCCCATCATATGAAATTTTTACTTTTACCGTAAAGTTTGCTGTTTTGATATACCAAGCAACTTTATAATCGATCTCCCATTGTTTTCTCATATTTTGTATATATGAATGGACTTCTAAGCTATACTCCGATTCTGGTGATACATTATCAATTACTCTTTCTCTTTTTCCATCATCTAGATCGAATGTCATTTCACTTTTCTCTGTTGAGAAGTGAAATTGATACTTTATTTGGAAATAATGCTTCAAACATATTCTAAATAATCTATCTGTGCGCTGGTATTCAATATTCGACATCTGCTTTGAGATAGGTAAAAAATCCTCAAACGCGTATGTTAACGCTATTATTGTCACAAACGTCACTGTTTTTGGTAATTGTTTTTGGCTAATTTTTTCTCTTTGATTACTATTTTTGGATACTCAATTTTCGCTGTTTCCATCTGCTTCTCTTTGATTGCTAATTTTGGATACTCAAAATTTGTAGTGTCCGGCTTTTGTTTAATTGGCGGAGCACATTTTTTGCACCGATTAACGTGTGCCATAATAGGTCCGGCTTCCTTGTTAGCTACTAATTGCAAGACCACATTTGTTGTGGTGGCTTTAAGTGCTTGGTACGGCCCTTTGAAATTTCTCATCAGTTTTGGTGAAAAAAAAACCCTTCTTGTTTGAATGGCTTTCCAACATGACAAAATCCCGGACCTGGAATCCATGGTCTTTCGCTTTCCGATCATAGTATTCTTTCATTGTTTCTTGATTATACTTTATATTGAGACCGGCCTTTGCCCAAGCTTCTTGCATCCTTTCTCTCATTTCTAATAGATAATTGGTTTCATCTAAATTTTGCGTTGCCTTTGGATAGAAAATCAAATCCACAGGCATTTTACTGTGTCTCAAATACATGAGGTAGAAGGGAGTTTCCCCTGTTACCGAATGTACCGAATTCTGGTATGTAAACAGACACGATGGTATATGCACATCCTAATCTGTTTGTCCAGAATTTACTTATCATGCCAACATGTTGGCCAAGGTTCCATTGAACCTTTCCACCAATCCTTTCTTTATTCTTTTCCCAGTACATTTGAAATTCATTTGGCACTGCTTTTGTCTCTATGGCTTGTCTGATCATATTTATTTCGTCATCACACTTTTGTGCTTCTACTAATTCTGATAATGTATTTGCTTCTCTTGTTAGCACAAAGATTGTTCCTTCCAATCTACCTTCTTTTAAGTCTTCTTTTTCCGGCTCTTGTTCCATCCGTGATAGGGCATCGGCATTACCATTCGCCTTCCCCTTTCGATAAACAATTTCAATGTTATATGGTTGTAGTCTTAAAGCCCATCTTACTAACTTTGATGCTTCATTTCGGTGTTTCAATAACCATTGTAATGGTCTATGATCTGTGTAGAAAAGGAATTTTCTACCCCACAGGTAATGACTAAATTTTTCCACAGCAAACACCAGAGCTAACGCTTATAATTCAATAACTGCATAGCTTTTTTCGTGTGGTTTTAATCCTCGGCTTGCATATGCAAGAGCATATTCATCTCCTATCTCATCTTGTTGTCCAAGTACTGCACCAATTCCTGTAGTACTGGCATCCGTCATCACCATAAATTGTATCTTGAAATCTGAAAATCTCAAGATGGGTGGTTTTACCAACGCATCTTTTAAATTGTCAAAGGCTTGTTGTTGCTCATCTCCCCAAACAAATTTTACTCCTTACTTTTCTAGGACAGTTAATGAAAATGCTATTGCGGAAAAATTTCGAATAAATTTCCGGTAATACCCCGTCAAACCTAAGAATCCTTTGATTTGATTGACATTCGTTGGCTGGGGTAAGTTTCTCACTTTCTCTGTAATAGCTGGGTCTGGTTTTACACAATCGTGAGATATCACATGTCCCACGTAAATCACTTCTTGCTCTGCCCATTTACATTTAATAGGTTTCACTTTGAGATTAGCTATTATTAATCTTTTAAAAATGTCCTCTAGATGTTCTAGATGTTTATCCAAATCTTCCGAAAATATGATAATATCATCAATATACACCATCGCATGATGTGCATCCATCAACATTATATTCATCTCCTCTGAAAAGTTGGAGGTGCTCCTTTTAATCTGAATGGCATCACTAAATACTCGAATTGATCATCGGCTGTAGAAAAGCCTGTCATTGGTATCGAATTTTCACTCATTTTAATTTGGTAAAAACCTTTTTGTGCATCCATCACCGTGAAAAGTCTCGAATTTTTCATTTTATCATATATATAGTCTAACAATGGCAGCGGGTGATTATCATTTACAGTTTGCTCATTTAATTTACGATAATCATTACATAATCTTACCGACCCGTTCCTTTTAGCTACAACCACAAGCGGAGAAGAATAAGGAGATTTACTTGATCTAATTATATTATACTTTTGCATTAATTTAATTTGTTTATTTACTGGTTCCTGTAAGCTTTGTGGGATTCTATACGGTCTGATTTTAATAGGTTTAGTTTCAGTTAAATTAATTTCATGCTCTAATATATTTACTTGGCCTAAGTCATATTCATGTTTTGCAAAAACTTGGTAATATTTTCGCAGTAATTGGTTTACCTTGATATTTTCCCTTCTTGTGAGGGATTTACTATCACAATTTGGAGCATCATAGTACTCTATATCTGGATCTTTTTCCGCTTCATGCACTGACATTACTTGTGAAACTTTCTCTTGGGGGTCTTTTAATTTCACAATTTTCCCCACTCGTGTATCTGGATACAATCTCAGCGTTTTATTATCCATATTCGTTATTCTGATTGGGATTCTCCCTTCCCGTATCGTTGCTAGATTTTGTGTAATGGGAGTGTTATATTTACTCGCAAATTCCACTTTTGGTTCGAAAATAACATCTCCTTCCATTTCTGGATGAGTTGCCACAAAACAAACTGTGACCACCCTGTCTAGGAAAACCACGTCTATATTATATGATTTCCTTTTCCTTCCCGTTAATTTTACTAACTCGCCTGTTGCACAATCAAATACAATGTCTTTCAACTTTTTGAGTATATCCATACCCACAATGCATTCTGTCATGCATTCTCTGGTGACTTTTATGTCATTCCTGAACTTTTGGTCACAAAGTCTCAATTCACAGTCTAATATTCCAATGACATTGATTGCTTGACCGTTAGCTCCTGTCGCTGTTGTCAAGGTGTGAACAATTGCTTGCAGCTCAGTTTCATTTAACAAGTTTGCCTCTATCATTGTCAAATCTGATCCTGAGTCGATCAGTGCATGGACTGTATGTCTATTGACATTTATTTTGATTGTTGGTTTATTTGCCAAATTTCCTGTGGCTACCGTACATATAGATGAAATTCCCAATACATTTTCTCTGAATCTCTTGGCTTCAAGTCCGGTTCTTTCTGCTTCTGGCTGACTTTGTTCGTCATAACTTTGTTTCAATTTCTCCAACGTGCTAAATTGGTATATTGGTACTTTTTCCGTAGTTTTCATCCCCAATGTGGGCATTGTATCGTATTGTTTTTCACGTTTTGGCCATGGTGAAAATGGAGTCTTTTCCAAATCTGTTCTATCATCATAGCGATATAGAATCTCTTGCTCAACTTCCCTCGGTATGATCCGTTTGTTGGCCTCATACGGGGGTCTAAACTTTTTGGCAAAGTTTTGTTTTCTCCTCTTTCTCACCTGAGAAGGGTATTGTAGAAATTTACCGTTTTCAAAAGTTTGAAAATTCGGTTTTTTGTTGTCTGGTTTTGATGAGTTGTAATCTCGGGCTGTGTTACCCTCTATGTTACCTCCCTCGTCAGAATTGTCATCGTCTCGATGACTATAATCCTCGTCCCACTCTCTCACTATTTTGTGCTTGATTAAGTTTCTCTGTTTCATCATTTTAATTTCCTTGTTATGATGTCGGAATACTGCGAAATCTGCACATAATGAGGACATTCTCAATAATAGCTTCCAAGACCATCCTCCGATCTTGAAGATACTATACGTGGATAATAATTGTGATGAAATGATTTTTAGTATCATAAATATTGCATATATTCCTGAACATCCTGCTACAAAGATACCGAAACTGGTAAATCTTCATCAGATTTTCCTTATTACATTTGATGCTGCTTGTCTGTAATGATCTGGTCCGAATAATAAATTATAATCCAGTTTTCCATCATAGTGCTTTTAGATCCTGGTTTTTATTTCTGTAACCCCTCGATCACGCATTTGTGGAAAAGAAATAGCTCTACTGGCTTCCTCTATGTCTTCCGGAGTATATACCCCACCCTTGGCAATTCGTTTAGTGGTCTGAATTCTATTTTTGATGTCAATTTGATAGCTTGAAGTATTTCTACTGGCTTTGATGGTGGTTTACGATCTGGTAATGTTATCCAGTGATTGTTTATCTTGTAAAGCGGTGACATTGCTGGATTAGACGTTGATTTCTGGGGTTCTTCCCCTTCTTTTAATATTCTATGCGTCACAGGTGCCACGAAACGTAGCTTACCTTCGTATAGTACTGGGAGTTCCAGAGTACATTTATCATACTTGGCAATTTCTACTTCAACTATTTTGCATTGATAACTGTAGATAGCCTCACTCATGATCCTGCCGAATGTTCCATGTTCCATCAACATTGGCATTATTAGATCTGGATTTGCCACAGAAATTGCTAATCTATTTCGTATTATTTCCCTGTTAAATCGACAATCGTTCAATACTACCTCTTGGTACATTTCTTGCATTTGCCTTTGCAAGTCATGATACAAGAAATCAATTTTGTTGTTTACGTATTTTATTATTTTGACATCAGACGTATGCATCTTTTCTGCTGCTGGTATATATTTATGAGATAGATATATACCCTTGTAATTGGTTTCATAAACCGTTGTGCTACATTTCATTTTTTGACCCTTTCTGACCAAACGTTTGGCATCATTAGGATCTTTAGACACTAGTACCAATGGTGTGCTTTTTTCAGAGATATCCTGTCTATTGATTTACTGCATTTTCCTTTCTCCCCATACTCCATCTTGGTATTTATGGCTCGTAAATCTTGATCCATTTAATTTTGTAAATGTTGTTTTCTTTAGATATCCCAATTCGCAAAATTCTCTAATGGTTGAGTACACGAGTGTAGCAGCTCCCGTTTTACAATATCCCAACTTTACATTGCATTCTGGATGGGTCATCATTTTTCCTGATGCCACCTCAAACGTTCCTCCGTACTCTCATAATTCTATTGAATAGTCTTCAAAATCTACTATACTGTTTACTACATCTCTGCCTCTTGTTTTGGTTCTGCCCACACATGATCCATCTGCTTCTCATGGTGATAGTTATCCCGAGTTTCTTTCCGACTTCCTCTGAAATCGTTACTTCATTGTCTATTTTAAGAGTACTGGTACGAAATGCATTTATACAGTCATCCACCTGTATTGGTACTGATCTAGGTATCAATTTGGCTTCCAGAAATACCGAATAACTGTGCCTACCACAATAATATTCAAATGTTGCTTTCTGCAATCTGCACTCTTTCACTCTTGTTCGGTAAAAATCTGTTTCTTGATAAACATGGTATTCCACATCCTCTCCCTTGATTACTTTATCTGGATATGCTTCCCTGCAATCCACTGTATCTACCAATGAATAAATTTTGCCTAATGACGGATTACTGCAGTCGTATGCCGTCATTGAATTCACTTGTCGTAATATTTTCATCATTACCAACATCATCATCATAATCACGAAGCTTTCCATATTTTGTGGATTTGCTTCATGATTTCCGCCTTTGTTTGGGATGTTTTCCTCTAACACAAACGTCGGTTTTACCGTTCCTTTGATCACCCAGAACCGATTTTCTGCCATCCATTCCTCGAAGTTGTCTGACATAACTTTCGCCATTCTATCTAGTTCTAGGTTTATACGTGACAGATCTTTTTGTATTACTCGAAACGCATCCTTGAACTTCATTGCCAGGATCATTATCATTTTGCCTCAGGCCATTTTGTCAGGCCTTCTTGGATAAATCGTTCAGCCATATCTAGTATGTCTGCTCCTCTCATAGCTTCGGGAATTTTCCTCATAGCTTCCTTTATTTCTACTGTTAGCTTTTTCACATTTACGCCTGGATCTTTTGGGATCTGCCAGTCTTGTTTTAAAAGCCTCATGATCTGTTGCAATCTTCTCCACATCATTGATTTAAATGTTGGATGATTTTCACTATCATCATCAATTTGTTTTGCTATTCCCGCAAAGGCTTGACGAGTTAGATTCTGTATTGTTTCTGAACTTAATTGTTCATTTGGGGTGGTTTCATTTGACTTTTCTTTGGTCTACCCCTCCCATCTTTTTTAACTTTAATCTCTAGTTGGATTATTCCTGCTCTGGCTGGTTGGTCTGGTTCTCGTGACGTGCTTGCACCCACATTTGTTTCTTCTGGATCGAGCTGGATAATTGTATCTCTCTCGTTCTCTATGATTTGCTGTCCGAATACTCTCCTGGTATCAGCTTCTCTATTTTTCCCCCTGTGAGTTGATCATAGTTTTTTAGAAATCTCTCAATTTCCTAATCCAAATCCACCGAATATGGAGGTAGTGCTGCAAATTCAAACTTTGGCAATTCCGCTGCACTGGTTCACTTTTCATTTCTTGGGCGTCTGGCTATCTCATTAATGACCATGGCTCCCTTGGAAGTTCGATTGATACTATTAACACTAGAGTTTCCTCACTTGGGAAACATTCCACATCTACCAGGAACTCATTATCGTCTACCTGGCATCCATGTATCACTATTAGAAAAAATCCTTGCAATATCTCCGAAATTCTCTCCCTGAGTTTTCTCACCTTTTGAAAACAGGAACATTGTTGCTTCAATTTCCCTCTCCCGGGTATTCTGATTTCTAACTATAATGGACTTTGTCTGCTTGCTTCATGGCGAATAGCATGTCCATTTTTGATACATAACAGCTTTGCTTGTTTTTGAAATGGTGAAGTCACTTTTAATAAAGGCAACACCAATGGCATTATATCTCTCAAAGTATTTACTGGGATGCGTAATTCTAACATCCAATCCATTATTCCTTTAATGGCTTCCCCATCTCTAGGAGTCTGCATTAACTCAAATCCCAACCTTTGTGGAATTGCATTAGCCTGATTTAACTGTTCAATTTCCATTTCAGTTATCACAAACACATTATCTGTGTCTATTACCTTCACTTTTTCTGTCAGATAAACCACGTCTACCGTATTATTATAGTTTGGCAATATTCCATAACTCAATAGCGTATTTCTCTCTAGCATTTCAACATCATATTTATATAGTACATAATTCCAACCGGGCCTCGCTTCTTTTAATCGTTTAACGAGTTCTCCCACAGTTTCATTAGGGTTTATTTCGAACCTATGCAGCATATTCCCAGGTAATACTGTGAAACTACTGCCTCACTTGTTTCATTAGCATATCTCGGGCTTGCTCCGATTTTCCTCATTAGGTTTTTTATCAGATAATAATAGTCTTCATCCCTTTCTAGAGTGCCTATTATTCCGAAAATTTTATCAATTTCGGCTTCCTCAATTTCCTCTTTATAAATTTCTTTTAATTTCTCTACTACTTCGCCTTCCCATTGATCGCGATATTTTACTAATGCTGCGCATTTCTTTATAGTTTCCTTTCTTAGAGATCTTTCAAACTCTCGTCGGCCGAATGGTATTTCAACTTTTCAATCAACATCTCTTGTGGATGACGTGGCTTTTGCTGCTTCTGGCCATATTACATAAAACATCATTGCAGGCCTCTGGCTCATTGTCCATAGCCAATCGACTTTTACCTGGTGAAACCGCTAAACCATTACCATTGGTTTCGAACTCACTGGTTCTAACCTTGAAATTATTTTCGGGATCCATGATATTAAACTCATGGTCCGCTCCTTGTTGCCTTTTCTGGCTGGAAAGCATATAAACCTCGTTATCATCAATATTATCATTTGTCGTTAGCCGAGCTAACCTGTTTCTTTCCTCTTGAATCTCTAATTCAAGTTGTTGTAGATAAGTTAGTCTCTGTTCCGAATTGACTGCGAACGTAGTTGTTTTTGGCCGATTATTATTATTATTATTATTACTATTGTTGTTGGCATTATTCATCTGATTCTGTGGACAAGAACGCATCATATGACCAAATTTTCCACATTTATGACACTTTACTTTACCTGTCGAATTTACCTCATCTCTCTGTACATTATTATTTCGATAATTATTATTATTATTATTACTTTGAAAACCTCAATTTGGATTTCTATTATTATTATTATTATTATTAAAATTATTACCCTGAGAATTTCCCCCGAATTTAGTTTTACAAACTGACGATACATGTCCCTTTGGTTTACATTTATCGCAGCTTAAGTCCGAACATTTGCAATCTATAGCGAGATGATTATTTCTCCCACATCTGGTACATAATTTATCCCTTGGTGAATTATTCCTCTTACTATTACAATCTTTAGATATATGTCCTCTTTTATGACAATTAAAACACTCGATATCAGATTTATTTGCGCTAACTGCAAAATTATTTACTTTTTCTATACTACTTTTTATTAAAACCGCTTTTCTCGTAAATTCCTCAAAATTATCTCCTATGTGCAAACTCAACGCATTTCTCATTGCCGATTATAAACCTGCCCAAAACTGGTCTTTAACTAATGCAAAGGTAGCCTCATTCCAACGGGCTCTATCTCCAAAAGCTCTTTCAGCTAGCATCATGAATTGGTACGCAAATTCCCAAACATACTCACCCGAATTCTGTCGTCTATTATAAAATTATTTTCGTAATATTCTCGTGGCATCCCCCGGTAAAATTCTATTAGTCAGTGCTACTCTAAGCTCATTCCACGCTACTGGGTGGTTTGCTAAAATAACATCATTATATTTTTCACGCTCCATACCTTTTAGATATAAGGCTAATCTTAAAATCATAACCGGTTCAGGAAGGCCTAATGCTTGCGCCATTTGAAAATATTTGGACATAAACTCAGGAAATTCACCTGGATTTCCATTATATGGTTTTACTGGTATAGTTTGGAATCTCATAAAATCCGCCGCTGGTGGTTGCTCTGGTAAATTATTAACATTCGGTAAATTATTAACATTGGGTAAGTTATTATTAAAATATTTGGTAAATTATTATTTAATAAATTCTGTGCATCTGCCATTATTTGTCTATTTCTAATACACTCTATAAAATTTTGCAATCTACGATTTCTTAGCTCAATCATTTAAAAAAAATTCAATATCTGTCTTAATTATTCAAAACCGCCTTTATCCCCAGATTTTGTATCACATCGGGCTCACCAAAATGTTAAGATCAAAAAGATGTGGGGAACAAGATCTTAACACAGTTCGTTATCTGACTCCAAATCAATAACAATAAAACTATTATTAAAAATAAACTGATATCAAAATATAAAAAGGTCGGTTGAGGTCCTATTCAAATAAATAAGTCAAAGACAATTAATTACTTATAGAATTTATTTGGTGGTAAAATAAAATTTACAAAAGTATATGTGTATAATTACATTGTTTGAAAGATAACAGGATCAAATGATCCCTGCCAAATGGCCCGCAAGAAGTCGATGGTCACTATGACGACGCAACGACTTATTTTAAGAATAGAGGATAAGTAAGTTTAATTTTGAGGCACCCCTAAATACCACGAAAGCTGTCAACTGCTTTGGGTATTATCGATTTTAAAATTAATTGGATTATTTATAAGCCGGATTAGAGAATCCGCTTTTTAAATGTTATTTTCTTTTAATTAAATAAATAAATATGTACCACAATTTCCACTGGATAATGCGTATCTAAAGTCTGTTGTACGAATTTTCTCAAATATCACTTTCAGTCAAATATTTGCCACTGGATAATGAGTATCCAATATTTGTCAATAATTGTTTTCGCGAATAACTGCCTTCGAAATTTTTCTTGATAAAGTTCTCGAATAATTGCTTCAAAACTTTCTTGTTACAATTCTGTCTTTTCCCAACTATTTCCCAAAGGAGTAATTTAGATACGTTTTCCAAAATATTAAGCAAATATTGATTTCCTTGAGTGTTTACTTTTTCTTTAATCCCAAGTGGAGTTGTTTGTTCAAACAGGAGAATTGATTCGGATTGTTTATTTAATTTTCTCTTCAGGTAAATTTACTCTCAGTAGTACAGTCAAGTTTTCTTTTCTTTTGGTAAATTATTCTCTCTCGGATTGTTTAATTGTTTTTCTGGCTAGCTTAGATTTTTTGTAAATCGGCTCTCCTTTAATTTTTTCTTTTCTTTATTTTTCGTGGTCCCTTCACAATGAGTTATTTCTCTATTTATATTAAAGGTAGATTGTTAAACTAATAATAAAATTACTATATTTATAATTTGATTACTAATTTTAGGCCCACGTCATCGGAAATCCAAATTTAGTAATTTTCCGATGACGTATTTCCAATTTTTGTAATTTTCAGTGACGTATTTCTAAATTTGGTAATTTTTCTGTGACGTCACAGAAACGTCATTTTATTAACAGCGTTTATGTGACGTCAGTATTAGTAATATTTTTAGGCTAAGACCCGGTACTTAACATTATTATTATTATTATTATTTATATTATTATTAATATTATTATTATTATTATTATTATTATTATTATTATTATTATTATTATTATTATTATTATTATTATTATTATTATTATTATTATTATTATTATTATAATTATTATTATTATTAACAGGTCTGCGTGTCTGAAATTTAATAAACTTTAAATGTTCCAACAGGTGATAAACATAATTTGAATTATTAAAATTTATTAAACTTTACATTATTTTATTATTATTATTATTATCAATATTATTATTATTATTAACAGGTCTGCGTGTCTGAAATTTCATAAACTTTAAATGTTTAAACTGTTGATAAACATAATTTGAATTATTAAAATTTATTATTAATTTACTATTTTTAATTATAAAAAGTTATTAAAATATGGTTTTGTCGCCCAAGCAAAAACTCTATAAAAATTCAGTAATTTTGCAGTCTTTTATGTATAATAAAATGAATGTTCTCATTTTAATTTCATCTTTATTATTTATTTGTTTCCAAAGAAGTGTACTTGGACTTTAAACTAGATTGTACCGCATTATTTTTGCCTGGTGCAGAAAACAATGCTAAAACAGTGCTAAAATACAGCCTTAATGTGATAATGTCAGTGACTGAGTTTTGTAGATAAAATATGATTGTTGGTGAAATTATGCAAGAATATTCCAAGAATATACCATGAATATACCATGAATATACGAATTTGTTTATTTAGTACAAATAGAGAAAATATGGCGAAACGAGAATTGATTGTAGCTGATTCATTAGTCAATTGTCAGAAATGTGTTGGGCTTACACAAGACGCAATATTCATCATAAATTACATTTACTTCAGCCAGAATATAAGAAAAAAGATTTAAATGATATCGACTGATACAAATTTCAAGCAACAACCACATTTTGAAAAGCAAAACAGCTATTTATAAATAAATGGATTCAAAAAAAGCTGAAAACATTATTTTGATTACTTGAACCAAATGTGGTTAAATACTCATCAAAATTGGTAAGAAGGAGTAGCTGAGTTTACACCTTCAACAAACAATGTTTTAGAATCATTAAATTTAGTAATCATGCAAGAAGATACATTTAGCGAGATTTTTGAATTTATGTTTGGAATCAACAAAAATATGGTCGATTGAATATTTTCATGTTGATAGAAATTGTTCCGAAATTAATCCAAAATAAATATAAAATATTCCAAAATATATATAAATTAACAGCATTCAAGTGAAAGCAAAAATTACGAATGTTATTGGTGACATGAATACGCATTTGAATTTTGAGGCTTTTTACTAAGATATCTTGATTTGGCATTCCAAAGTGAACAATTTTAACTAAAGGTTGTTGTAATTATTTAATAAAAATGTTCATTTATATCAAAAGTTTTCATAAAATTGTGCCATTTCACTACTATTGTACCTGTTCTAATATTTTAAAATATTTCTATTTTTTGTATTTTTTGGAATAATTTATATATAATTAGGAATAACCATGTAGTGTAAAATATTTGTAAATATCTAATTGTTTATAGGTGAGTAAATTTTTTTAATACTTAATAAAATATAATACTAACTTAAAAACATAAAAGTATCTATATAGTCTATATAGTGTCAATATACTTTTTAAATATTGAATTTTGATTATATTTAATAGCTCTAATTTTAATTTGTTAAGAAACAAAAAGCTGCAAAAGTCTCTAATGAAGAACATAATTCTTTTTTGGATAATGCGTTAGCATTAACTTCTGAACCTTAGAACCCGGAGCGCACATCTTTTCAGCAGCTACTGAAAAATCATTAAGTTTATCATGAAGAAATGTTAGATTTCTAAATCTACTTCAAATATGACAGCAAATTACATTGATTCAAGATCATTATTCAAAAAACTAATTAAATTAATTAATTGATTAGTATCAGTAACCCATTCAAAACCTTCATATGATAATGGTTGACATAACACCCAACCGTAGAGATTATTGGTAAAAGTCACCTAAAAGAAAATCATCAAGTTTGAGGTAAACCATTATATAATCTAGTAAAGAGTTACAATTGGTTTCTTCGCAAATTGATTGAGCCTTACTATATTCGGCTTCAGTTACATCTTCCCAAATCGGTGGAAGTTCATATGTAGTTTCTAAAACTTCTTGAGAAGTTGCAAAGTTATAATAGAAAATGCCTTTAGTATCGATATAGCTACCTACAAATTCCGAACGAGATAAAGAAGAGTGGTCATTGTTTTAACTGCGTTACTTAATGAACTATTAATAAACTGACAAGAATTAATGAATTTTACAGTTAATCCACTGATTCTTGCCGACAAAGAAAGAAACTTTTAACTTCTTACAGGAATACCACGTGTTATTCCACGTGTTAAAATCACTCATACCATACTTGAGGATATGGTGAAGATCATACCATCTCAAATTATGAAGAACTGGAAATTCAAACCTTATTTGTCGAGAAATATTACATTTGGAACAAGCTGCTCCCAAATATTTTCCAGTAAAGTGATCATGGTCCTTAACCTGTACTGATAAAATCTTACTACACAAATAAAAACAAATTGCCGAAGAAAACCAAAGAATATCTGAGTCTGTTAATAATATTTTCTTTTTATAATAATTTTAATAAAATGTTAAAACAGTATTAATTGAAATATTATTTATTTCTTGTAGAAAACTAACTACACAATCAACACCCAAGTAGTGGAAAAATAGGGAGAACGACTCCAACCACCCTAAATCAGGGTACCTTGAAACTAAGTCCCAAAATTGGAAACTGACAAATTTAACGGATACGCAATATTCTTTTAAAATTCTTTTATTTGATTTTGATAAATTCTTCTTTGCTTTGAAAGGTCTTAAGTTTATCCAATTAAAACGTATTTTTAATTGTTCTTCATCTTTAAAATTAAAACTAGAAACTGGTAATGTGTGATCTATATGCCAATAAGTACCTGGATTTTCCCAAGTCATTCCATCATAAAATTGAAATTCAATCCATTGATAAACATTATTTATTGAGCATTCTAAATACTTCATTAATATTCGACTTTCTTTGTTTTGTTTTAATGCTCTTCTAATGCCTCCATAAAAATGATGAGTTAATTTAGGTTTAGGATTTTCATTATATCGGTTTTTATGCTGTTCATTATATTTTTTCCTTATTATTTTGTGCATATTTTCGTTCACACTCTTTGCATTCAGAATTATAAACATAATAATCCCTCTTTAATCTAATCCTAAATTCACTTTTAGGTTTTTCAATATTACACCTTGTACATAATTTTATTGGTAAAATAGCTTTCAAATTTCATATTCCTAATAAACGTTTCTCTTTATATTTTTGTTCATTTAACTTATGATATATACTTTCGCATTCTTTACATATACCAAGAAAGTAGGATTACATTTATTACAAATTTTTAAATCCATTTTAAATTTAATTATTTTATTATGAATTTAGCAAACACTAGCATGATCTTTTTAAAAATATACTTGAGCACCCAGTCAACCCAAATCATTGTATTTTGGAAGATGATGTTCTCTTGAATATTTTGACCATAAAAATTCTGGAAGTATAGAACTTAATTGTTGTAAATCTCCCCTAGAAGGTAGAAAGGTATAAAGTGTGAAGTGTGAGACATTTTCTGGTGAATTTTAGTTTTTTCATGTTTTACTTTGTGAGCTTTTGAAAGATATTTGTTACAAGAATTACAAAAATATTTTTCTCGAATTACCATATTTTTAAAATTTAAAAATTAAAAATTTGTGTATTTGTGAATAAATATTTTTCAACTGGGAAATCACCAATGTGCGAATGTTTGAAAGTGAAAAATTTAAAAGTGAATATTTGAAAATTTCAGTATTTATCAATTATTCAAGTAGTGGAAAATAGGGAGAACGAGTTCCGCATTTCCAATTCAGTTTTTCTAAAGTTGTCAGTTTCCATTTCTGGAAATTTACAAGTGGAAATTTCCAAAAAAATTTTTTGTTGCAAATTACGCATGCGTTAAATTTTTTCAGTTTCCAATTTTGGGACTTAGATTGAGGGTACCCTGATTTAGTGTGGTTTGAGTCGTTCTCCCTATTTTTCCACTACTGATTTTTCACCTGTAAAATTGTTAATTAAAAGTAAGTCGACCAAAATCGGCATATGTATTTGAAAATGTCTGTCATCTGAAGGTAAGATAGCCTCAAAATTCCAAGTTTTTATTTAAAGGTAATGAATTAAGTGTTGTGCCTAATTGATTTTTATCGCACAACCCTTTATGTTTATTTAATGAACTTATATTGCAAAAACCATTTACGCATCGATGACACCATATACTTTGAACTCTAGTATCAGTAAAAGAATGATTCCTATAATTTAAAAGCCTATCTGATTTAGTAACAGCGATATAATGATAGGAATCAAGGCTTTCTAATAAAATAAAATTAATAGATTGTCCCCCAACAACTTTAGAACGATGGATTATTTCGACATAAATGTGTTTGAAAACTTCAGGGTTAGAAAAATTATTAATAAAATTATTTTCATCATACGTAAGGACATTAATTGAAAGATTTGGATTTTTAGCATCAAACTTTGGAATATCACAAATCCGAAGGTGAAAAGTCAAATTCAGATGTGTTCTTGTTAAAGGTTTCATTTCTATGATGGTTACTTATATTTTCATGATTTAAAATAGCTAAAATACTATAAATGAAGCATAAATTATCGGAATTAGCAACATTTACAGTACAATGTTTAATTTAATAATGATAATGGTGTTGGAATAAATCCATGACCACTCAACCGATTTATTTGTGAAAATGAATTTCTTTTATTTTATTTATAACCCAGTTCGATCTTTCTCATTAATTATTATTTATTTTTCGTCAATAAGAGTAGCGCTTTTATCTAAAAATGAATCACTCATTATTCTGGCAGAGTTTGAAATGATGAAAGATTGAAATTTCCCATTTTTTCAAACTCTACATCCATACAAAAATGAAATTTAACAGATTTGATTGATAACATTATTTAATCTTATAAAATTAGATTATAATAGTTTAAAATCTAAAATGAATAAAGGTAAATGATTTTCATATTATGTATATTATTCATTAATTGTTTTTATAGAAACATCGGTAAGAAAAGAAGCTGTCAAGTTAATTCTTGAAGAAAATTCCGTAAATGCTATCAGTTTAAGCAGAAATTCACCAGTAATGTTTTTACAATATTCAATGGAATATTTAAAATTTCCAATCATCTATTCATTTAGAATAAGTATTTTCATTAAATTTATTAATATTAATAAATTTTTATAGGAACCAACAACATTGAAACAAAGCCTATATAATATGAAAGTTGGTGAAATTGGAGAAATTGATCGAAAAAATATAACAGAATTATTACTAGCAATCAACAAAGATATTAGTTTTAATGAACAATTCACTTTTATGAATTGTGAAAAAGAATGTAATTATGATAATAAAAAAGAAAATGAACATTTTATGATTAAAATAAGAATTCAAGGATATAAAGAAGGAAACCAGACTATTCGACCAATTTGGAAAATTATTGAAGCCAAATGTATTTAAAGAAAATTTATTAAGCTTTATTCATCCTAGTTTTTTATTTTTATTTATTTTTTTTATCATATTATTTTGAATTTATTGTGTTTAAATTAATAAAATGTTATTATTAAATTTAATTCAAATAACCTATTTATAATTATGATATGATAGTTAAAATTTAATATTACTTATATTTTACTGTTTTATTTTTGCTAATCGTAGTTTTCTTAACATTTGAAAATTTTTGTTGATCATTTTTATTAATGATTTTAATTCTTTAATTATATTATTGACGGATTTCATTTTCTAAAAATAATTAAAAATAATTAAAAATATGATAAAAGACTTACTAAAGTTTGGTATTTGATAAAAGTGAGTTTTTAAAAAAATGCATTCAGTTATATACTAACAAACATGTAAGTAGTTACATGATCGACCAATTAAAATTTAGTTTATAAAACACACTTAATTACATAACATCAAAAAACAATTAAATACATATAATCCTTAGAACTTAATCCTTTAAAAGTAATATGTATTACATAATACATCTTTAATTACACTTATAATTAAAGAAATATTTTGAAACGAAACTTTATTCAATAAATTCATTTATTTTTCATTGTTTATAACCAAGCTAAGCAATGCTGTTCACATGGTTTTGCAAATGGAATTTGATAACCAATTATATTGTATTCAATTGGCATTACCATCGATTCTAGTTTATTAATTAATATTGGGGGATAATAGAAACCCATTGGATCAAATACATATATTTTATTTTGTTTCATATAAATTGCAAGCCAATGTTCGCCACTGAGATTAGACGATTGAATATTTACAATCAAAACTTTGTTAACATCGATATATGGAATTTTATCTAGAGGGAAAACTCCAAGAAATTCTTTTCCCAATAATTTTTTACCAATAGAATCAATCTGAATAGAACTAATAATAATTAAAATATATATAATTAATAAAATTTCTTACTTCATACTTGACAAATCAAAAATCACAATTTTTCACGATAATCACTTCCTCTACTTAAAGTATTTGACTTAACGTTAAAGTGATCAAACATAGTAAATGTATCTAAAAAAGAACCACTAAATCTTTTATTTCCCTGGAAAATTACAAATTAGGTAATCGCCTATCTCCAAATATTTGTTCCTTAGTAAAGGTAGAAGATCCAATAGGTAAAGAAAACTCAACAACTTCTTTGCTTCGCATTGGATAAATTGCATTTCTTGTAGCAAAACCTATTTGATGACCCGATAAAAACAAAATGTTCAACACGAACTCTTCTAACCATTAATTTTGCATCTAGCAATACTATTTTAGGTACATATTTAATACATGTCACACTTTATTCTGGATTTGTTCTTGTTAATATAATTTGGACACTAATATCTGGTAACAAATATTTGGGTTGATCAAAGAAATCAAATTGAAGTGGAGAACATAATGAAAATGCTATTTATTTTGGAATCCATGTTTTTCGCATAAGATCATGTTCAGTGTAACCCATTCCCCCTAAATATGTATGTTTAGTATCTTGATTATAACTTATAATAGTTTCAATTAGGGCTTTGTGTGCAAAACTATAATTTGCTTCTTCAATTTTGGTAGAAATAAAAACTAATTCAGAGTCTTTTAAAAGAGTTTGAAAAAAGAAATTGTTTGCTGTTACGTCAGCTTCTTGTGTAATATTTGCACCTAAGATATTTACAACTTTCAACTGAATATATAACAAAGTATCGTTCAAATCTAAATATTCTGTTTGTGATCCGTCAATGTAAAATTGAATCGAAGAGGTACCAACATCAGTCTTTGAATTCATTGGGAAAATATCTTCAAATGAACCATGTTCAATTAAGGCTTGAAGAGATGATCTATCAAAAAGACATAATTCAGACTTTGCACTAATCATTTTTCAAATATATTTCCGAATTCTCTCCTTCTTTTGTTTATATGTTTCTTCATAATCTTTCTACGCTTAAATGTCCCTCCTTTTTGTTCATTTTCACGATTAAATACATCACTTACTTTATTAATAACACTAGGTAACATTTTTATAACACTAAGTAAAGATCTTTTAATTTCAAATATTGCATTTGATTTTAAAGCAGGTAAAAAATCAGAATTATTATTTATTACGTCATTTGCCGTTTTTATACCGAAATTCCCTATAAGTCTAAGAATAGCTAATGCAAATCTACCTATTGTTTTCAACCAACCGGTTCCATATTGTTTACCTATAAAATATAGTAATTCTCAACCAGATTGACAATTACTATAAAAATTTACTATGTCAGGATTACTCATTTTACGTAAATGTAATATAAGAAATGTTTTATCTTCTTTACCAAATATTTATTTTTCACTATCGTTGTGAATATTGATTTCTATATTGTTTATATATGTTGACAATACAGACAAATACCTTGGGTTTTTCTCTATAATTTGAACTAGATCATCCTTTTTATGTTTGTCAACCCATACACATTTTAATAGAGGTACCAAAACATTACCAACAAAAATAGGTTCAATAATATTTATATAGATCATCATTTGTTGATTACTTTGCAAAATTTCTGGTACACATAATCCAAGAATAACTTTTTCTGAATATGA
The DNA here is from genome assembly GCA_022537955.1 of Schmidtea mediterranea. Lineage (NCBI taxonomy): Eukaryota > Metazoa > Platyhelminthes > Tricladida > Dugesiidae > Schmidtea > Schmidtea mediterranea. The sequence goes on from CM039680.1 coordinate 1,873,992, forward strand.
TTCTTCACTTAATCCCAAACTTTGAGCCAAGAATTTACTAAATTTAAATTTACTGACATCATTTTCCAATTCAATTTAGACTAATCCTCCTTGTGCAATTTCGCAAAATTTAAATGTATGCGGATAATAAGTCATTAATTTATCATTTATTTGTGATAAATTAGTAATGATTAAATTTTCTTCAACTTTATCTTACGATTATTTGAAGGATTTTTAATTTGATTTAAGCTTTCAACAAAATTTATTTCTTTTTTATTAAATCCTAATTGTTGAGTTTCTGCAATACTGTCAAATGAAATTTTAAATGGAAAATATTTACAATTAATATTTAAAGTATTTCCATCAATGTAGACTATATAAAATATAATTGTGACTAATTGTATATTCATTCTTTGCATCATTATAGTAAAATTTTTCATAACTTGTATGTAATGTTACTATATTTAATATTTGAGTTGTTATAAAATGAAAAGTTATTGTATACAAAAGTGAAATCGGTCAGAGCAACTTGCCATTCACCTTCAAAGTAAATTGAACTTTTAAATTCCACATTAAATTTATTAGCTTTATCAGATAAGTAAGAAGACAACTATTACTCGGTAGATTTATATAAAATTCTTTATTCATTTATTTTTCTAAAATGTATTGATAAATGAAGAACGTGATTCTTCTTTGGATAATGCGTGAGCATTAGCTTCTCAACTTTTGAATTTGGTGGGCACATCCTTTCCGGTCCAATCGGAAAGTCATTTAAAAAATCATACAAATTTTCAGGGATATCAATATCAACTTCTATAGTATATCCATATGGAAGGATTTCAATATCCGCAACATTCATACACTCATTCAATACATCATCCAAACCATCATACACCCAAACAAAATCAGCATACGGCAAAGATTGGCTAAGAGCTCAACCGTACAAATTATTTATGTCAATATACAACAATTCGGTGTCCTCTTAAGAAACAACATTGTGTTTGTTAACAAACGTTAACCCTCTTCGTATTCCTCCCTCGTAAAAATTGAACATTTCCATGTCCTGTAAAACCTCTATGGGTTCATCTAATGCCATAAGCGCTGACGCCCATGACATTCCAGGAATACCATAGAAATTTAAAGGTTCAAGACCATTGTTGCAATGGCTTTTTCACGGAACTGTTGAAAGTAATCAGCGAGTAGGAATACATCAACTTTTAAATAATGCATCATATAGTCACGCAAATTACCACAGTTTTTTTGCATTCAAACCAATTCAGCAGTCACATACTCATCATCCGTCACACCCTCCCATTTAGGAGGCAATTCATAAGTTGTTTCAAGAACATCAAAAGACGCAGCATAATCATAAGGAAATATACCTTTAGAATCTATAATTGAACCAGGAAAGGCAGAGGTAGTAAGAGGTAATGTAGTAAGTGTTTTAACAGCCTTATATAAAGAGCAATTTACAAATTGCATGTTATCTATAAATCTAACAGCCAAATTATTTATATGTACAATTAAAGAAATAAGTTTTTTAGTCGAGGTAGGATTAATATCTAAATTCCAAGAAGGAAAACCGTTGAGACCATGTTTTAAAATATTATGCAGATCGTAACCTTTTAAATTATGAAACACTATCGGAAGCAACTTGTATATTCTACGCGCAAAGTTACATTTTCGGCACGCTGCACCAAGGTATTTACCTGTAAAGTGACAATGGTCTTTAGCGGGATTTACAATCGGTTTCTTGCAAAGATAGCAAGTTCGAAATGACTTAAATTCTCGTTGTTCGGTGAAAGACATAAAACTTATCAACTTTTTCTCTTCCACGTATTAATAAAGTAGGACAATTGTGACAGCAATTTCCTCTACTTTTTTAAGAAATAAAGAAATGCAGTCAGGTCCATAAAATTCAAAATATTGTTGTGTTTTTGTGTAGTTATTTAATAGTAAAAGGCCTGCTGAACTAGGCATATGAATTTGGTGATGTCTAATATCAGGTGGTAAAACCGACTTGAAATCGGCATAAATTACATAGGGAGGGGTGATGGTTTTTGAATAATTTTCAAATTTTAAATCTTTGTTATCGGGTAATGTGTAAAGGGTTGTACCCGTCTGATTTTTAGCGCATAGAGCTACATGTTTATTGAAGGCGTTATTCAGCCTGAAACCATTTAGGCAGTGTGGGTACCATCTGCATCTAATTTGAGCTGTACAATCGGTGTTCGGATGATAATTCATTAATTTATTGAGATCACTCACCGCGGTGTAGTAATTCCTATCAATTTTCTCTAATAAAAGCATATAAAAAGGTGTTCCGTCAGTGACCTTTGAACGATGAATTATACTTAAATGAGGGTGATGGAAGACATAACTATCAGGAACCTCGTCAATTATCACAGTTGGAGTATAAGAAAGGACGTTTATTGCTAAATTTAAACGGTCATTTTTCTTTTCAAACTTTGGGATATTTATTAATTTCATGTGGCAATCCGTGATCTCATCATATTCTAACTCCTATAAAAACTCTGTATATTTAGAGACTCTTTGCGGATTTTCACCAAATATATCTTTCTTTAATAAATAAAGAATGGAATAGAGGAAGCATTTGTCGTCATTATTTTTTATAGTTACTATAGCTCGTTTAATTTTCAATTCAGAAAGGGTTTTAATATATTTATGTCCGGACAGACGATTAATAGGAGCATATTTAGTTAAAATAAAGTCTATTTCCATAATATTAATAACACGCCATCCACTGCCTAAATGAGTGAATTGTTCTATTTTTTCATTGTGTTTATTAACCCCTTCGCTTAAAAGGTTATCCGGAAATTTTTCTGCGTTGTTTGAAAAATAATTATCACGGATCTCACCATCTTTTTCAAATTTAATTAATACTGCGAATTGGATTTTAAAGCTCCCCATTTTATTTATTTCTAAAATTAATTAATTACTGATTCGCTCAGTTAAAGATATTTTAATTAGTTGCACTTTAGATATATCAAAACGTAAAGTTTTGATAGCGCCATTTAAATTTACTGATATGTTCGGCTCATTGTCTAATATAGAACCTCCGAATTGTATAATTTCATTATTTATAATAGGAATAATAGGAATAATATTATTATTATTTATAATAGGTATAATACCATTACTTAAAATGTTTTCATTATTTATAATAGGTATAATATCATTACTTAAAATGTTTTCATTATTTATAATAGGTATAATATTTACAGTATTTATAATATTTTCATTATTTACATTATTTATAATATTAGAGTCATCATCATCACTGATTTTGATGACTTCTTTTTTAATTATTTTATTAGGGATATTAAGTTTAATATTTGCAACAGGCCTTTTATTTGTTTTATTTGATTTTGTTTTATTTGAAGTATTTTTATTTTTGCAATATATTCAAAATATCTATGTTATTTTTATTAATTTCCTTAAAAAGTTTAATTTTATTTGTCTTAAAAGAATTTAAATGATTCGAATGTTCCGTATAAAATTCTTTATATTTAATGTTCTGGGCAGTTTTGCATATGGCGCATATAAAAAGTCGATGCCATTAAATCTATGGCGGTAATACTTTTTCATGTCTTTATGACATATTTAACTGTGTTCTAATGATGAGATGCAATATCTTGGATAAAAAGTGCCTAATAAAAAATAAAAATAATAATATATATGTACAAAACCTATATAAAGTTTCTAATAATTAATCTAAAAAAGCTAACTATTAAAATTTTTATTAATTCCTATAAAACCTATATTAAATATCTAATAAAATAATATATACAAAACATATATACTATTTGCATGCTCACTGCAAACTATTAAATAATTTCTATATAAAGTATCTATTAAAATAATTCCTATATAATTCAATAACAATTACTGTAAAATCTATATAAAATAATAAATTAATATATATATATATATATATATACAAAACCTACATATAATATTTGTATGCTCACTGCAAACTAATAAATAATTTCTATATAAAGTATCTATTAAAATAATTCCTATATAATTCAATAACACTTACTGTAAAATCTATAATAGAAAATGCATATATAATTCAATATCTATTATGGCAATATATTTGTATCTTTATAATTTTAACTTATTATGATAATATCTGTTTCAATAATAATGGTTGTTTCTTTTTAATTTTAATTTATTATAAATTAATGATATTTGAAGTATTATTATAATAATACATTAAATTTCACCAACTTATATTAAAATAAAAATATATTTATCATAAAACTTATAGATTGAAAAATAAATAGAACCTTATTATAAATTATTGATATTTGATGTATTATTTTAATAATAATTCAAATATCATTAACTTAATTTTTTAAAAATAAATAAAAGTAAATAAAAAACTAATCGTCATCCTCTAAAGAAGAGAGGTCCTCCATATCTTCCCCAGAAACAATGACATTCATATCACCTTCAGAAGCATGGACATCCATAGAAACGATAACATTCATATCATCCCCAGAAGTGGGGGCATCCATAAAAATATGGACATCATTAATTAAGTTTGCATCCATAGAAACAGGGGCATACATCAAAATCTGGGCATTCAAAACAACTAAAATATTTTTTTAAATATATAGAAAAAATAAATTTAAAATTTACCATCATTGATAATAACTTTACTATCTTCGATAATGATAACAACATCATTTTCATCATCTTCGATTATCATAACATCATCATTTTCATCTTCTTTAATAATGATAAATTCGGTATCTTCAATAACAATAACGTCATTTTCTAAAATAATTATTAAATAAATCACAAATAAAATTAAAATTTACCTATATCATCATCATCAATAATGATAACTTCATTTTCAATATCTAACTGGTCTTGCAATTCAGTTATTGTAAACCAATCTAAAATAATAAATAATATAATAAAAAATTAAATTAAAAATCCTTACAAGTTTCACTTGTTAAAAGATTCCTTAAAATATTATTGTTGTTCATTTTTGAATTGGCAAATTTTTGAATTTTGTAAATTTTTGAAATAATTGTGACAAATTTGGAATTTGTCAATGTTTATAAAGACAATCTAATTCTCAGGATTTAGCCAATCACATTTTAGCAATACACACATATAGATGAGAGATTTTTATGCATGCAGCCTATACTGTGTAGGTATGTTTTCTTTGTAAAACACATGCAGTCTATACTGTGTAGGCATGCGTTGTTTGTAAATCACATACAAAGAAAAGTATGTATGTGTTTTCTTTGTAAATTACATACAGTCTATACCATGTATGCATGCGTTCCTTATTACTAATCACGCACTTATCATGCACTGTCTTTGTGATCACGCATTAGATTATCTTTAATTAAATATTAATTAAACACATTATAATAATATTAATAATAATAATAATAATTATAGTGATTAACTTTATAATCTATATAGCTTATTTTAATTTATAAAATGTATAGTTTATTTTAATAAGTCCCTTTTTCTTTAATATTATAATTTTTACAAGCTTATTATTTTTTGTCTAAATTAATATTATAAATCTTACAAAAGTATTATTTGCAAATTTAGTATTATAATTTTTACAATATTATAATTTTTTGCAAATTTAATATTCTAATTCTCACAAAATTATTATTATAATTTTAACAATTTAATATTATAATTCTCACAATATTATTATAAAATTATTATTAATATGATTATTTTTATTATTTTAATATTTTCAAAACTTAAATATTATTATTATTATTATTATTATTGAAGGACAAAGTTATTTAATTAATTAAAATTAATTTAATGGTTATCAAATAATGTAGGTAAATTATTAAAAACAATAAAATTGAAGGCAAGAGAAGACAAGATGAAGTGCATTCTTTATTATTTTCAGGCCTATTGAGCGGTGACCAAATACCTGTGCCTAAAAGACACGCTGAATATTTGTTCGCTTGAAAAAGGCTCGTCTGTGCCTCCTTAAAGTGGGGTCAAAAAATTACTGGGTGTCATAGCACAAATTAGGTCTAGCTTATAGATGTAGTTACCCAATTCATAACTTTCATTGTGAATGCGTGGACACTACAAAGCGTCATAGATACTATGACCAAATAATTAATGTTTTATTTCTGACAAAAAATAATTATTTGCAGAGGCCTTCGACTAGCTACATTACAACCGCCAACCACGACGGCCAGCTTGCAAATAAAAATTTAATAAAGGGTAAACAAAACCCACCAAACCCCATTATATTTAAAAGTAGTGGGATGTGTCACATCCAGCACATGTCACATCCAGCACAGTACCCCCTCCCCCTCCCCCCTCCCCCGGCTGAGAGAAAATTTTTCTAAGTCCAAAAGTACAAAAAATTTTTAAGACAAAGACAATGACTCATTCAAGGTCATTTAAACAAAGACCATGACTCATTCAAGGTCATTGGATGACTCATCATATTTTTTCAAGGTCATTTAAACAAAGACCATGACTCATTCAAGGTCATTGAAACAAAGACCATGACTCATTCAAGGTCATTGGATGACTCATCATATTTTATAATATATATTTTTAATTTTAAACAAAGACCATGACTCATTCAAGGTCATTGGATGACTCATCATATTTTATAATATATATTTTTAATTTTAAACAAAGACCATGACTCATTCAAGGTCATTGGATGACTCATCATATTTTATAATATATATTTTTAATTTTAAACAAAGACCATGACTCATTCAAGGTCATTGGATGACTCATCATATTTTATAATATTTTAAATTTAAAACAAAGACCATGACTCATTCAAGGTCATTGGATGACTCATCATATTTTATAATATTTTTAATTTTAAACAAAGACCATGACTCATTCAAGGTCATTGGATGACTCATCATATTTTATAATATTTTAAATTTAAAACAAAGACCATGACTCATTCAAGGTCATTGGATGACTCATCATATTTTATAATATTTTTAATTTTAAACAAAGACCATGACTCATTCAAGGTCATTGGATGACTCATCAAATTTTATAATATATATTTTTAATTTAATTTATATTTATTTAATATACTTTAATTATTTGTTTTAATCAAGTCAATAATATTATTTATTTATTTTTAAATTATATTATTATTAAATTTAATTATTTGTTTTAATCAAGTCAATTATTTTATTTTTAAATTATATTATTATTATTAAATTGTTTGTTTTAATGAAGTGAATATTGTTTTAATCAAGTCAATAATATTATTATTATATTGTCTGTTTTAATGAAGTGAATATTGTTTTAATCAAGTCAATAATATTATTTATTTATTTTTATTTTATTTATTTTTTATTTTATATACTATAATTTTTTGTTTTAATCAAGTCAATAATATTATTTATTGATTTTTATTTTATTTATGTAATATACTTAAATTTTTTTTTGTTTAAATTAAGTCAATATTTTATTATTTATTTACTATTTTTAAATTATATTATTATTATTATTATTGTTATTATTATTATTATTATTATTATTATTATTAATATTATTATTATTATTATTATTATTTTTTATTATACTTATAAATTTGTAAATTTTATTCTATATTATTATTAATTTTTATAAATATTATTATTATTTATATACTTATAAATTTGTAAATTTTATTCTATTTTATAATTAATTTTTATAAATACTATTATTATTATTATTATTATTATTATTATTATTATTAATATTTTTATTATTATTATAATTATTATTATTATTATTATTATTATTATTATTATTATTATTATTATTAATATTATTATTAATATTTTTATTAATATTGTTGTTGTTATTATTATTATTATTATTATTATTATTATTAATATTATTATTATTATTATTATTATTATTAATATTATTATTATTATTATTATTATTATTATTACTATAATTAATATTTTTATTATTATTATTAATATTATTATTAATATTGTTATTATTATTATTATTATTATTATTATTAATATTATTATTATTATTATTATTATTTTTATTATTATACTTATAAATTTGTAAATTTTATTCTATTTTATTATTAATTTTTATAAATATTATTATTATTATTATTTATATACTTATAAATTTGTAAATTTTATTCTATTTTATTATTAATTTTTATAAATACTATTATTATTATTATTATTATTATTATTATTATTATTATTAATATTTTTATTATTATTATTAATATTATTATTATTATTATTATTATTATTATTATTACTATAATAAATATTTTTATTATTATTTTTATTATTATTATTATTATTATTATTATTACTATAATTAATATTTTTATTATTATTATTAATATTATTATTAATATTTTTATTATTATTATTAATATTATTATAATTATTGTTGTTATTGTTAAGATCAAAAAGTGGGGGACTACGATCTTAACACAGTTCGTTTTATCTGACTCCAATAAAATTATATAAAATTATATTTAAAATATAAACGAATCAAAATATAAAAAGGTCGGTCGTGGTCCTATGCAAATAAATAAGGCAAAGACAAATTATTTACCTATACAATTTATTTGGCGTCAACAATAAAATTACAACGTATATGTGTATAATTTAATAGAATATACAGATAACTGGATCAAATGATCCCTGCCAAATGGCCCGCAAGAAGTCGATGGTCACTATGCAGACGCAACGACTTATCCTATACGATAGAGGGTAAGTAAGATTTGATTTTGGGGCACCCCGAGTATCCGAAAGCGGTCAACTACTTTGGATACTACTTGATTTTAATTTAATTAAATTACTTATAAGCCGGATTAAGGAATCCGCTTTTAAATGTTATTTTCTTTTTTTAATTAAATAAATGAAGCGTACCAAAAATATTCCTCTGGATAAAGTGTATCCAAAATTCACGACTAGGTTTTCCAAACTTTTCTTTTAATTTTCTTTTCAAACTGGTATGATCAGAAGAGATTTGGCAATTTTCGAAATAGGTTGCTTTATGAATTTTCAAAATTGAATTTCTTTTAAAATCAGCTTTTCTTCTGGTACAATATTTTGCAATTTTCTTTTGTCTCCTATTTTCCACTCTGGCCGTGATTTAAATAGTTCCTTTCGTTTAAATAACACTTGAATCCGTGAGGTAATCCGTTTTCTATCTTGAGTGTTTCTGATTTCAATTAGGCAGATGTTTCCCTGAAATTTTCTCGCACTGATTTCTGAATAATCGATATTTCCTTTTTCTTAAAAACGATCTTCAATTGATTTAAACTAATCTGGTCCACTTTTAGGTTTCTAATCGTATCGGTTAGGTTTTCTCCGTTTTTTCTGTATTCGGCTCAATTAATAATTTTGTTATCGGCCCCTGTACTAAAAAATAGTCCTCTATTTATATTAATTAAAAATTAATGAAATTACCAATTTTAGACCCGCGTCATCGGAAATCCAAATTTGGTAATTTTCCGATGACGCATTTCCATTTTTAGCAATTTTCAATTGCTTAATTCTAAATTTAGTAATTATTTTCTTGACGTCACTAAACGTCATCACAATATATTTATTTTTTTTTTTAAAAAAAACGTCACTGTTTAGTGACGTCAGAATGACTCAGCTATATTTTTAAGGCTAAGAGCCTGTACTTAACATTATTATTATTATTATTATTATTATTATTATTATTATTATTACTATAATTAATATTTTTATTATTATTATTAATATTAATATTAATATTTTTATTAATATTGTTGTTGTTATTATTATTATTATTATTATTATTATTATTATTATTATTATTATTATTATATTATTATTATTATTATTATTATTATTATTATTATTATTATTATTATTATTATTATTATTATTATTATTATTATTATTATTATTATTATTATTGTCAAGGTTATTGGATGACTCATCATAATTTTTCAAGGTCATTGAAAAGTAGGTCAAGGTCATTCAAAAGTAGGTCAAGGTCATTCAAAATTTCTCGAGGTCATATTATTTTTAAACAATTTATAATTTTAATTTACTACTTATTTTTATAAGTAGTATATATTTTGTAAATTTATTTTATTATTATTATTATTTTTATTATTATTATTAATATTATTATTAATATTATTATTACTTTTTATTATTCTATTATTACTTATAAAAAAAAAATTTTTTTTAATACTTATAAAAACTTTAATTATTATTAATATTAATATTTTTATTAATTTTAGTATTATTATTATTTTTAATATACTTATTACTTATAAAATTTATTAAAATTTTTATTATTATTAATACTTTGAAAACTTTTTATAATATTATTATTATTATTATTTTTATTATTATTATTTTTAATAATATTATTATTATTTTTAATAATATTATTATTATTTTTAATAATATTATTATTATTATTAATGTATAAAACTTCTATTATAAGGAAATAATTTTATTATTATTAATATTATTATTTATATTTTTATTATTATTATTAATATTATTATTAATATTGTTGTTATTATTATTATTATTATTATAATTATTATTATTGTTTTTATTATTATTATTGTCAAGGTCATTGGATGAGTCTTAATTTTTTTTTTCAAGGTCATTTTAAAGTATGTCAAGGTCATTTAAAATTTCACAAGGTCTTAGTATTTTTAAACATTTTTATATAAATTTACTACTTATTTTTATAAGTAATGTTTTAATGTTTTTTAATTTTAATTTTATTATTATTATAATTTTCTCAAAGTCATAATATTTTTAGTCATTTTTAAATATAAATTTAGTACTTATTTTTTATAAGTAATGTTTTAATATTTATTATTATTATTATTTTCAAGGTTATTGGATGAGTCATAATATTATTTCAAGGTCATTTAAAAGTAGGTCAATGTCATAGTATTTTTAAACATTTATAATTTTAATATACTACTTATTTTTTATAAGTAGTGTTTTAATGTTCTTTAATTTTTATTCTTTTAGTATTATTATTATTATTATTATTATTATTATTATTATTATTATTATTATTATTATTATTATTATTATTATTATCTTATAAGTAGTGTTTTAATGTTTTTTAATTTTAATTTTATTATTATTATTATTATTTTTATTATTATTTTTATTATTATTATTGTTATTTTTATTATTATTAATAATATTACAAGTTTTTATTATTATTATTTTCATTATTATTTTATATAAATTTTCAACAAAGTATATAAAATTAATATTGAATAGAAAAAGTTTGTTCAATTGTGGTTCATAGTATAGAGGGATAGAACAATTGTAAATGTTTGTAAAAAGTTAAAGAAAAATTCTATATTTTTAAGAAAATATGTGCAAATAAATATCAAAACTAATTATGGCTCAAATGTGTGTGTTAAACCATCGATATGTTACAGTGTTTATGGAAAAACTTTAATGAAAATATGTGTTATTTTTCAACAATTTATGAAATATTTATTTTATGGCTAATAATGTGTATGTGTTAAATCATAAAAATAGTTCAATATTTATGTAAAGTTTGAGATTGTTAAGAAAATGTATATAATTTATGATACACACGTGTTTTTGATTGAAATATGTGTGTTTGTTTTACCGATATAAGAAAAACTATGGACAATTTTTAAGAAAATACACGTAATTTATGATTATCATGGGATTAGAATTTGATTAAAGTTGTGAGAAAGTTGTTAAATTTGAGATAAAACTGATTAATTTGTAAATAATGTTATTACTTTTAAAATAATACCTTCAGCAAATTGGTAAGAAAATAGTAGTTATTGAGTAATACTTATTAAAATTACCAAAGTTTTATAATTTTTGACAAGTCTTGATAGATCTTTAATAAAATTTGTTATGAATATTAAATTTGTCAGATTTATTGAATATTCGCCGAATTAGTATTCGCGCACGGTTATTGTTTTTAATAACTATTCTTCCGCGCATAAGTATCCATCAAAAATATATATCCCTATTTAAATATAATTAACCGATGAAATCTACTCAATTGTTAATAATTTTTAATTTAATATAATAGTAATTAATACACTCTTAAAGTACAATTGATTTTCAGTGAATATTTTCATCTTTTATGTATATTTGTTGATCATTGAATAATTCAGACCATTTATTTCAAGTATTTCACAATATTTAATTGATATTTCATCTCATCATTGAGAAATTTTACCGACTAATTTATTATAAGCAATTCTCGATTCACTGAATATTTGTTAGCTTCAATTCATATTTTCTCACTTTAATGATTGCTTTCCTCTTTAATGAATATTTTCTCTCTTCAATTAATGTTTTCTTTATTCAATGAATATTTTCCCCTTCGATGTATATTACCCTTGTAAGTTATTAAGATATCAATTGATATTTCATCTATTTAGTAGATATCTTTAGCTATCCCACTGTTTTCAGTAATTTCAACGATTTTAGTCACTTAATGTACTATCTCACCAATATTACTTCTTCACTGAAAATTTTCTTTATAGAATATAATCTTTACTAATTAAAATTCCATTTGTTGACTTGTTATTTTCAATGAAAATTTAACTAAATAAATTACATCTTTCAATAGATTAGGTTGTACTCGACAAAAATAAAATAATTTTAGGCTATGTAAATCAATTAGAGCTTTTAGGGAAATTTTATTATAATTTAAGTAATATCTAGTTTTACGAGGTATTTATTTTAGTAAATTTTAATCATCTTTGTGAATTTTATGGTTTTCTTTTGAATTTTAATGGATTTAAGGTTTGATTATGTTTTTAATGAAATTATTGAAGAAATTAGGGTAAATCTATAATTTTAGAAACAATTAATTTCTTCCTAATTTATTAGATTAGACTTGATTTAGGATTATTTTAAATAAAAATAAATAAATAAATAAATAAATTTAGGATCAAAATGTTTATGAAACATCTATTTAAGATAATTATTTACCAATTAGAATCCAATTTGACTGATAGATTTTGAATAGTAAATGATATTTTAATTATAATTTTATGTTCTATTTAAATAGTTGATTAAATCAGTTAATTTTTAAAAATATTTTAGTGAAACCTAAAATTTTAATTGATTTTACAGTGTAAATAAAGGGGTCAATAATTACTTTCATTTTCAAATCTAATATTGATTTCATGGATATCAATCACAAAAGTAGTATAATTTAGAGATTTTTAAGGGGATGCTCAGTGTGGTTATCAGTATAGTTATGAAAATCATTGAATTATCTCTAATGGTTGACTGGTAATTTTTATTGAATTTATACTTGATTTACTGATTAATTTTAATGAGCAATATGATATATATTTTACAATAATTTAATTTATGTGGGAAACATAGACTTTATTCGATTTTAGTCATTTTTGATGAATTTTTTAATTGCTTGAAATTGTTGCCAGAACAAAATTGTGGTGATTTTCGATGGAAAATGATGATAACAATTTTGTAATACTTTAAAGAAAATTTATTTTTATTGGTAAAATTCAAATTTTTATGATAATTTTAAGGGAATTTGATTGGTTGAATACATATAGTAAATATGATTCGAATGATGAATTTTTAAGGAGTAGAGTCGGTTAAACATAGATTTCTAAAGAAATTTTACCTTGTAGGTTTTTAAAAAATATGTATATTATTGGTGCAGTTGGGGGGAAATGTTGTTTCAATGGAAATGATTGGTTAAGAGTAAATTTTATGATATTTTAAGGAAATAATCGATTAAGAACAAGTTTGTTGATATTTTTAAGGGGTTAAGTTGGTTGAATATCTGTGTTCAAAGGTAAATATTTTCTAAATGGAGAATATAGAGGAGGAATTTATAATATTTTTAGGGGGATTTGTTCAGATAGATATCAATATGTGTGTAAATCTTTTGAGAGAGTGGAAATATTGTCATTTAAAGAGAAATGATTTGTTAAGAAGAGAATTTATGATCTTTTAAGGGGGAAAGGATTGGTCACGAGATGAATTCTATTTTAAGGGGATTTCAAGAAATTTATTCGGTTGAATATCGATATAAGTCGGTGATTTTTTATGAAAATAATGAATATAGCTTAGATTAATGTCATTTAAAGAGAATTTTATTTTATTTTAGTGAGAAACAATTGGCTAAGAACAAAATTTATAATATTTTAAGGGGAAATAATCGATTAAGAACAGATTTGTTGATATTTTTAAGGTACTGAGTCGGTTAAATATCGTTATTTAAAGGGTGATTTCTATAAAAAATAATGAATATAGTTGGTAGGGTAAGAGTAAGTGTTATTTGATGGGAAATGATTGGTCTAGAGTGGAATTTAGTTTAGTGAGAAATAGTCAATTAACAAGTTTGTTGTCATTTTTAAGGGGGTTGGGTTGGTTAAATATTGTTATTTTAAGGGGTAAATATTATCTAAATTGGTATTTTTATGATTTTGTTTTTATGAAAAATATTGAATATGGCTGGAAATATTGTTATTTGATGGAAAATGATTGGTCAAGAGAGTAATTTATAATATTTCTAAAGAAATTTACTGGAATGAATATTGGTATTCAAAAGGTAAATATTATCTACTTGATAGGCTTTTATAAAAATTATGAATATAGTTGGTATAATGGAGTGAAAAATGACATTTGAAGAGGAATGATTGGTTGAGAGTCGATTTTTTTTTTTATTTTAAGGGGAAACAATAGGTCAAGAGGAGGAATTTATTTTAAGAGGATTTATTCGGTTATATATCAATGTCAAAAGATGGATACTTAGTGAAATCGATACATTTTCATTGACTTAACGGTTTTCAAAATATAAAAATAAGATTTTGGTTAATTTTAATGATATTATTGGAATCTGAATAAAATATACGATACGTGTTCAGTTCTAAGAAATTGTTCGATTCATGTATTCAAGTATTTATTTGATTTTATTATTATATTTGTAATTAAATTAAAAACTAAAATTGACTAGTATTTAAAAATATTTGGTTACCTATTATTTATGTTGTTATTGACAATTTTCTGAATAATTTAAATATTTACGATTATTTCCAGGAATGAAGAGAAATTGTACGATTAAAAACTATGAGCTATTGATAAAATACATTAATTTTTATTCAACAAGTACCTAGAACAATTACCTAACAATCTTAAAATTTTAAAAAATCTAACAAATTTTTTCAATTATTTTACAACTTAGTTAATTTAATTAACTGATAAGTACTAGTTTCTTTACGATTTGCTACTGTGTTGAAACTTTTTTTTTTTTTTTAAATTCTTATTCAAAGTACTAACAAATTTTATTAAAGATCTATCAAGACTTGTCAAAAATTATAAAACTTTGGTAATTTTAATAAGTATTACTCAATAACTACTATTTTCTTACCAATTTGCTGAAGGTCTTATTTTAAATTTCTTCAAAATAATAACATTATTTACAAATTAATCAGTTTTATCTCAAATTTTACAACTTTCTCACAACTTTAATTAAATTCTAATCCCATGATAATCATAAATTATGTGTATTTTCTTAAAAATTGTCCATAGTTTTTCTTATATCGGTAAAACAAACACACATATTTCAATCAAAAACACGTGTGTATCATAAATTATATACATTTTCTTAACAATCTCAAACTTTACATAAATATTGAACTATTTTTATGATTTAACACATACACATTATTAGCCATAAAATAAATATTTCATAAATTGTTGAAAAATAACACATATTTTCATTAAAGTTTTTCCATAAACACTGTAACATATCGATGGTTTAACACACACATTTGAGCCATAATTAGTTTTGATATTTATTTGCACATATTTTCTTAAAAATATAGAATTTTTCTTTAACTTTTTACAAACATTTACAATTGTTCTATCCCTCTATACTATGAACCACAATTGAACAAACTTTTTCTATTCAATATTAATTTTATATACTTTGTTGAAAATTTATATAAAATAATAATGAAAATAATAATAATAAAACTTGTAATATTATTAATAATAATAAAAATAACAATAATAATAATAAAAATAATAATAAAAATAATAATAATAATAATAAAATTAAAATTAAAAAACATTAAAACACTACTTATAAGATAATAATAATAATAATAATAATAATAATAATAATAATAATAATAATAATAATAATACTAAAGAATAAAAATTAAAGAACATTAAAACACTACTTATAAAAATAAGTAGTATATTAAAATTATAAATGTTTAAAAATACTATGACATTGACCTACTTTTAAATGACCTTGAAATAATATTATGACTCATCCAATAACCTTGAAAATAATAATAATAATAAATATTAAAACATTACTTATAAAAAATAAGTACTAAATTTATATTTAAAAATGACTAAAAATATTATGACTTTGAGAAAATTATAATAATAATAAAATTAAAATTAAAAAACATTAAAACATTACTTATAAAAATAAGTAGTAAATTTATATAAAAATGTTTAAAAATACTAAGACCTTGTGAAATTTTAAATGACCTTGACATACTTTAAAATGACCTTGAAAAAAAAAATTAAGACTCATCCAATGACCTTGACAATAATAATAATAAAAACAATAATAATAATTATAATAATAATAATAATAATAACAACAATATTAATAATAATATTAATAATAATAATAAAAATATAAATAATAATATTAATAATAATAAAATTATTTCCTTATAATAGAAGTTTTATACATTAATAATAATAATAATATTATTAAAAATAATAATAATATTATTAAAAATAATAATAATAAAAATAATAATAATAATAATATTATAAAAAGTTTTCAAAGTATTAATAATAATAAAAATTTTAATAAATTTTATAAGTAATAAGTATATTAAAAATAATAATAATACTAAAATTAATAAAAATATTAATATTAATAATAATTAAAGTTTTTATAAGTATTAAAAAAAATTTTTTTTTTATAAGTAATAATAGAATAATAAAAAGTAATAATAATATTAATAATAATATTAATAATAATAATAAAAATAATAATAATAATAAAATGAATTTACAAAATATATACTACTTATAAAAATAAGTAGTAAATTAAAATTATAAATTGTTTAAAAATAATATGACCTCGAGAAATTTTGAATGACCTTGACCTACTTTTGAATGACCTTGACCTACTTTTCAATGACCTTGAAAAATTATGATGAGTCATCCAATAACCTTGACAATAATAATAATAATAATAATAATAATAATAATAATAATAATAATAATAATAATAATAATAATAATAATAATAATAATAATAATAATAATAATAATAATAATAATAATAACAACAACAATATTAATAATAATATTAATAATAATAATAAAAATATTAATAATAATATTATTAATAATAATAAAAATATTAATTATAGTAATAATAATAATAATAATAATAATAATAATAATAATAATAATAATAATAATAATAATAATAATAATAATAATAATAATAATATTAATAATAATAATAATAATAATAATAATAATAATAATATAATAATAACAATATTAATAATAATATTAATAATAATAATAAAAATATTAATAATAATATTAATAATAATAATAAAAATATTAATTATAGTAATAATAATAATAATAATAATAATAATAAAATTAATAATAAAAATATTTATTATAGTAATAATAATAATAATAATAATAATAATAATAATATTAATAATAATAATAAAAATATTATTAATAATAATAATAATAATAATAATAATAATAGTATTTATAAAAATTAATAATAAAATAGAATAAAATTTACAAATTTATAAGTGTAATAATAAAAATAATAATAATAATAATAATAATATTAATAATAATAATAATAATAATAATAATAATAATAATAACAACAACAATATTAATAAAAATATTAATAATAATATTAATAATAATAATAAAAATATTAATTATAGTAATAATAATAATAATAATAATAATAATAAAAATAATAATAAAAATATTTATTATAGTAATAATAATAATAATAATAATAATAATAATAATAATAATAATAATTATAATAATAATAAAAATATTAATAATAATAATAATAATAATAATAATAATAGTATTTATAAAAATTAATTATAAAATAGAATAAAATTTACAAATTTATAAGTATATAAATAATAATAATATTTATAAAAATTAATAATAATATAGAATAAAATTTACAAATTTATAAGTATAATAAAAAATAATAATAATAATAATAATAATATTAATAATAATAATAATAATAATAATAATAATAACAATAATAATAATAATAATATAATTTAAAAATAGTAAATAAATAATAAAATATTGACTTAATTTAAACAAAAAAAAATTTAAGTATATTACATAAATAAAATAAAAATCAATAAATAATATTATTGACTTGATTAAAACAAAAAATTATAGTATATAAAATAAAAAATAAATAAAATAAAAATAAATAAATAATATTATTGACTTGATTAAAACAATATTCACTTCATTAAAACAGACAATATAATAATAATATTATTGACTTGATTAAAACAAAAATTATAGTATATAAAATAAATAAAATAAAAATAAATTATATTATTGACTTGATTAAAACAATATTCACTTCATTAAAACAAACAATTTAATAAAAATAATATAATTTATAAATAAATAATATTATTGACTTGATTAAAACAATATTCACTTCATTAAAACAAACAATTTAATAATAATAATATAATATAAAAATAAAATAATTGACTTGATTAAAACAAATAATTAAATTTAATAATAATATAATTTAAAAATAAATAAATAATATTATTGACTTGATTAAAACAAATAATTAAAGTATATTAAATAAATATAAATTAAATTAAAAATATATATTATAAAATTTGATGAGTCATCCAATGACCTTGAATGAGTCATGGTCTTTGTTTAAAATTAAAAATATATATTATAAAATATGATGAGTCATCCAATGACCTTGAATGAGTCATGGTCTTTGTTTAAAATTAAAAATATATATTATAAAATATGATGAGTCATCCAATGACCTTGAATGAGTCATGGTCTTTGTTTAAAATTAAATATATATATTATAAAATATGATGAGTCATCCAGTGACCTTGAATGAGTCATGGTCTTTGTTTAAAATTAAAAATATATATTATAAAATATGATGAGTCATCCAATGACCTTGAATGAGTCATGGTCTTTGTTTAAATGACCTTGAAAAATATGATGAGTCATCCAATGACCTTGAATGAGTCATGGTCTTTGTTTAAATGACCTTGAATGAGTCATTGTCTTTGTCTTAAAAATTTTTTGTACTTTTGGACTTAGAAAAATTTTCTCTCAGCCGGGGGAGGGGGGAGGGGTGGGAGGGGGTACTGTGCTGGATGTGACATGTGCTGGATGTGACACATCCCACTACTTTTAAAAATACAATTATATTGATTTGTTCAGTTAGAGTTCAACTCATCGAGATCGAATGATTGCAGCCAAATTTCTTAATTAGTCTAAAATCATTGAATAATTATTAACAATATCATTACCATCATTATTCTAAATATTATAATGATTATTTTGGATATTTAACTCATTATTTTTCGTTTAGGCATAAAATAATATATACAAAATTTATATAATTTCAATTATATTGAATGCACTAATTAGTGAAATTTCTACAAACTCGCAAAGCTATTAAAATATAAATTGCAATTGATATTAAATCAATAATTCGTGAAACAATTTTTATAAGTAAGAAATTTTGAGTATTATTTTGAACATCTTATAATGGGTTCCGCAATCCGGTTATCAAACCATATTAAAATACAAAAAATCCACCTGCCAAAAAATAACTTGTAGTAAACTAAACAAAAAGTATTTTAAACATAAATTATAAGTACAAAATTCGATAATCCTAAAAACTAATTTAGAGAAATCATGAGAATTAATAATTAACATCTACGACTTTGCATGATTATATTTCTAAATTTTGAGTATTTTTTACTTCTTCAATATTCCAAGCAAACAACGATTATAAATTAGGTTTGATTTAATGAATTTTCTATATTTATGTTGATGAAAGTTTAATTAAATTATACATTTCTAAAACTATCAAAGTTATATAATTAAAATTTGCCTTAAACGAATATTTTATATTCTTTCAACTTCATTAAATTTCATTTAGTCTATTTTCTTTTTGATATTTAAAATGGTATTAATGTGACGAAAATATTCTTTATATGAATTGAATACAACTAATGTAAATAAGCCTAAATATCTAAAAATAACATATAATCAAAGTTGACTAATACTTAAAATTAAATTAAATGTTATATAATTATGTAATTATTAAATAAATAAAACTTTAATATAAGTATAGTAATTTATATAAATAAAAATTTATAAATATTAATTTACACTTTAACTTGAAAAATTGAAATTGATTTTAAAATTTTAACTTTAATATTTAGATTTCAATTTTCGTTTACATATTTAGAGTTCTTATTTAGATTTATCTTAAAATATCAATGTAACTTTAATTTAAAACCTTGCATGTTCTTGATCACACAAATGAAAGTTTTCAAAATAGATATATTTACCAGAGTCTTTGCAAAGTATACAAATATCGGGTATAACTACCAGGATAACACTTACCAGAGTACTGATAAATTAAGATCTAATGAGTTAGTTTTAGTGAGGTTCAATAAAATTAGTAGGATTGAATGGGTTATGATGGTATAATTAGGTTAATTTATGTAGGGTTAAAGACATTGTAAAATGTATCAGTTGGAAAGATTAGTACTGGACGAGTAAATTGGCATTGTAGGGTAACTTTTTATCGGGTAGTAAATTGGTGTTTGATATGGCTCTAAGATGGTCATTTTAATAAGGTTAAATAAATTAGGGAAATTTGATGGGTCAGTGTTGGTGTAATTAAAATGATGGATTGTTTTATAATGCTGGGGTTAAAAACGTTGTCTAATAGAAGAAACCATTAAAACCCTGGTCAGTACATAATTAAACATACATGTCGAAAATAAACATGTACCATTTTTACAGTTATTGTATTCAAATTGTGTGCATGAATAATAAAATTATCAAAATATTAAACTTCATTAAAGACATTAAGCAGTTTTTATAAGCAAAACAGAATGCATTAGTAGAAAAATAGTGCAACAGATATCGTTAATCATTTAGTTTCATCAACAGCCTTATCTATTAGTTCGCTGAGTAATTTTAAGTTCGTTATAGTTTTGATTTTTAAGCTTCAAACCCGAGAAACTAATGGTATGTTTTGCTTTATTTATCATAGATTCCCAGAAATTGTTCAGCCACTAATGTGAGACTAAGTCTCTATTATAAAACCATGGATATTTTTCAATAATACATGAGAAATTAATGTAGATTTTGACTAAAATAGATTTACAGTTTGGGCATCCTCTAGAATTTTTAGGGCCTAAGGGTTTAATAAAGTCTGATATCAGAAGAAGAATATTATATTTCTCTCAGTTATTCATTTTTATTTTATTGATGCATCAAGTTATCCTAAAATTAATAATGAATGAGGTATCATTAGATAAATTTTAATAAAATATATACAAACACAATTAAAAATAATAATAATTAAAAAGTTATAAGATCTATTTTAAAATACATTATTATTCTTCAAAATTATTCTTCATTCAAGTTTTCTTTTAAATTTTTGTTTTCTCCTCTGAGTTCTTCTAACTTTGTACACTTTTTTCTATATTTATTAATAAGAACTTCTTTTTCTGCGAGATATTTCTCAAATATGTTCATAAACTCTTCTCTCTGCACTTTCAGATGTTCCTATAACAATGTTTCTTCAATCATCTTTTTCGTATTTTTTTCAATAGTTTTTCCTAATATTTATTTATAAATTATATGAAAATTAAAATATTTAATTATCGAGTTTTCTAGTCTTCAGTGGTTTTATTTTCTTTATTCGTAATGTAATAAATTAATTATAATGAAAATATTAAGAGATAAATACTATCAGTAATTACTTTGCAGTATTTTAGGATTATTTTACGTTGCAGTATTTTCAAATAACTTAACAAATATTTATTCATAAATCAAATATTATTATTCAGTAACTGATATATATATATATATATATATATATAGTTATTAACTGTTAGCAAATATACCTTTATGTAAACTTAAGTATTTCACTTACTATACTAATAATTTATTAAGAAAGTTTAAAGAAATTATAAATAAATATTTATCAATTTTTTCAGTTGATATTTAGCTGATATCTTTAGATTTTCAAACTTTTTTAGTAATTTCAACACTTTTTAGGGCTATGCAAATCAATTAGAGCTTTTAAGGGAATTTGATGACATTTTCATCAGTAAATTAACATATATTTCCCTTAAAATCTCTAATTGATTTGCATAGCCCTAAAATTATTTTGTCGATTACAACCGATAGTCTTAAACATGGTACTTAAATTTATTTAAAATTAATTAAATTTTTCATTGAAGGTAGAAGTATTTAAATTTTAAAATGGTACTTAGTAGGTGGTTTAACTCACTGAAGTCAATGTTTGGCGAAGAAGTATATATACTTATGTAGAAATACATTAAGTGACTAAAAGTGTTAAAATTACTAAAAACATTTGTGTAAAAATAAATTTTAAGAGAAAAATACTACCAAATATTGACATAAATTCCTAAAAATCTAAAACAATTAATTAGTTTTCTATTCAAAATGCATTTAATGATAATGTCAACAAAATTTAAATAATTTAATTATTCAGTTTGTATTTTTACAATTATTTTCATTAAACTTTGCACTCGCTAACTGACAATAACTTTACCTTTAAAAACATATTGAGTTTTAGAATTTTTCAAATTTTATTTTAATTTATACTCACATTTTTGATTTAATATTTAAATTTTATTTTTGCACTTTTTCGAATATCCAAATCATTTAAACAAATGACAAGCCTTTACAGGAATACTTATGTAAACAGGAATTATGCTGAGGTGGTCAAAATTGAAGAAAATGAGGAAAAATGCATATTATACATGTGATTAATTATACAATCCCCAAAGCTATTGTGTATGATTGCCCACTTGTTTGATTGATAAATATTAAATGTCTGGTCGAAAGGTTATGTCATTGTTTATTGTAATGCTTATTATCAACAGATGAGCATCGCTACGTACAAACGCAAGCATTAAATAAATGTTAACGTGCATTTTGATATAAAACGATTCGCTTAAATGCCACAAGTAAACATTTTACAAAGACTGCCAATGCAAATAATATTTTGTTTTTTTCTGTTACTCTTTAAGTAATTAGTAAG
Organism: Schmidtea mediterranea; assembly: GCA_022537955.1. Taxonomy (NCBI): domain Eukaryota; kingdom Metazoa; phylum Platyhelminthes; order Tricladida; family Dugesiidae; genus Schmidtea; species Schmidtea mediterranea. The sequence goes on from CM039680.1 coordinate 1,897,404, forward strand.
CAAAGATAAAAATCTACGAGGAAAAGATTTATAAAAATGGCCGCAGTTAAATGAATGAATTATCTGGATAAATTTGTCTTGATCACGAAGCCCTCAATCCTAGCTTAAAGATGTTAAGCTCAATTTAAAAGAGCCTTACCAATGCACGAAACCGGACAAATGGACCAAATCGGCCACCAAGCAGTACCAATATATCAATTAATGTGCAAAGACAAAAGAACATTAAAAACGAAGAAAAACTTTTTGGTAAATGTCAACAAAACAATCAAAATAAATAATTTATTTATTATTTATATAATTTTATTTGCAGTTGTAAAAATTCTTAATCATTTGCAAATCATTGGCTGTCGTCTCGTGATTGTATCCGATCGCTCCTCCATTTTTCTTCACCACGACTTTCTCGCTTGGATTACAAGCGAATCCTTCGCTGTTGTAATGCATGACGCTCTCAGTCTCGTACGGTCCGTCGGGTTCGCATCCGTCGCATTTCGTAAACTGACTGCATTCTTGATAAATGGAAATAGAAAATGAAATCAACGATATAAATGACATCACAATAACATACGACTTGTGAGGATTCTGTCCCATTTGATAGTGATGTGGTTGTCTCTGTCCTTTCTCATGTGGGTGTGCATGAATCCGAGGGCGTGGATAAACTCGTGTTTGATAGTTCCTTTTGAATACATACATCCAGGGTTTTCAAGATTCAACGGCTGACTAGGACCTCCTGTGACTCCCAACATAGAATAACATCCTTCACGTTTCGAGTTGACTTCGATGTAATGTCCGTTTCTTCCTTCTTGAAACTTGACACAGTTTTGTAAATCTTTCTGTAATTCTCCTAGAGATTGTCGCACAGTTTGGATCTTGTCTTGAGCTGGAATCAGAAATCAACATTCAAAATTATCATTTCTGGCATCAACGTAAAACGCCTTACGGAAGTTTCCTGCAAATGTATACGTGACGATATTGTTGGGCCACTTCTTGCTGTTTGCGTAATGATTCTTAAACTAAATATGAAAGAGAGAATTGAGATGAGTGGATGAAGTATTGTGGAATATGAATTACCCCATTGATGATCTGTATATCTGTGGAATCCAAAAGCATGTCTCCCATCTTGACATTGTCGAGACCTCTCGTTCTCAGCTTCACCGACTGGATGAGACAGAATGATGAGGCTTGATAATAATAAATGATCTCACTTGACGTGGACATCCACATTGGCCGTTGGCATAGTCAATCACAACAAATCCTAAAAGTAAGAGAATTAATTTTTCCATGAATATTTTGATACTGAATTCTTCCGGTTTTTATACGATTCCCTTGAGGCAACGTAAACAGGAAGTTCGTCTCCAAAGAATACAATCTAATTGAGAGTTGTTTTCATAACATGCACAAGTTGTAAATCTTGTTTTCAAATATTTTTGTAAGAATTAATTGAGAAGTATTTCTCGTTAATTAAAATTAATGAAATTTATAATATTATTTTATTTTCGTTTGTCCTTGCTCAAGATGGTATACTATGTTCAATTTGGGGGTGCCCCAAACCAAACAGGTTTTAACAAGCCTTCATGTTTCCATGGAGCATGTTGTTTGTTCCTCAGCATAATTCCATCGTTGTAGAGGATAATGTCTTTCTCAATGTTCTTTTAAAAATGGTTTGAAGAGTGTTGCGAAAATATCATTTGAGAGAAGAATAAACCTTCCCCATCAGTAGGTAGTTAGGAGCACACGGCGCCTACACACCATTGTATAAATAAAATAAAGGAGGGGGCGTTTTTTTGAAATTATTTATCGAATTTTTTTGGAGGATATTTTTAAATTCAAAATTTGGCAAATTTTTTTTGAAATAAAATTGTTTTGAATATTATTTTGAATAATTTTTTTCATCCACAAAACTTTTTGGTCGCACTATAGTCAGGGGGTATTTTTGACTCTCAATAAAAAAGAATAAAATTAAAATTGGTTCAAATCACCTAGGATGGTCACTGAGGGAATTTTTATCCACAAAATATTTTTTTCTCGATTTTTTGACTCTCGATAAAAAGCCTGAGATAAAAATTGGCTTGAATCGTTAATCAATAAAAAAGCATAGAAATATTTTATCGATTAAAAATCCTAAAAAATATTTCTTTGATTAAAAAGTTTAAAAATATTTTCTCGATTATAAAGCATAAAAGAATTTCTTTGATTAAAAAGCCTAACATTAAATTCTCGATTAAAATGCATAAAAAAATTTTCTTTGAATAAAAAGTCTAAAAATATTTTCTCGATTATAAAGCATAAAAAATATTTCTTTGATTAAAAAGCATAAGTAATTTTTCTTGATAAAAAAGCATAAAATAAAAATTGGCTCAAATCGCATAAGATGATCAAACTTTAGTCAAGGATATTTTAAACTCATAATAAAAATCAATGCAATATTTGGTCTCAATATTTTCTATAGGTAAATATAGGTATAAAATAAAAATGGCTTGAATCGCCTACCGATAAAAAATTGTCAGGGGTATTTTATAGGCTTGTTAAAAAAACACTTTTAATATTTTGTCACACAATTTTTATAGGCAAATTTAGGCTCTAAATAAAAATAAGTTAAAATACCTTAAAGTAAATTAAGGTAAATTAAAGTAAATTAAAAGGTATTTCATATTTTACGCTGTTCATTGATTGTTTTCCCTCTTCAATAAATATTTTTTCTCTCCAATGAATAATTTCTCTTAATGAATACTTTCCTCTTCGATTTATGTTTTCTTCATTCAAAGTATATTGCCCTTGTAAGTTTTTAATATATCAATTGATATTTCATCTATTTAGTAGATTTTTTAGCTATCCCACTTTTTCCAGTATTTCAACGATTTTAGTCACTTAATGTACTCTCCCGCCAATATTACTTCTTCACTGAAAATTTTCGTTATAGAATATATTCTCTACTAATTAAAATTCCATTTGTTGACTTGTTATTGACTTATCATTTTCATTGAAAATTTAATTAACTTAATAAATTTAATTACACCCTTCAATAGATTAGGTTGTACTCGACAAAAATAAAATAATTTTAGGCTATGTAAATAAATTAGGGCTTTTAGGGAAATTTTAATAATATCTAGTTTTACTAGGTATTTAATTTAGTAAATTTTAATCATTTTTGTGAATTTTATGGTTTTCTTTTGAATTTTAATGGATTTAGGGTGTGATTATGTTTTTTATGAAATTAAAGAAGAAATTAGGGTAAATCTATAATTTTAGAAGCACTTAATTTTCTGATAATTTATTAGAATTGACTTGAATTTAGGATTATTTTATATAAGTTAAATTTACGAACAAAATGTTTATGAAACATATATTTATGATAATTACTTACCAATTAGAATCCAATTTGAATGATAGGTTTTGAATAGTAAATGATATTTTAATTATAATTTTATATTCTATTTTAAAGCTGATTAAATCAGTTGATTTTTAAAAATATTTTAGTGAAACCTTAAATTTTAATTGATTTTACAGTAAAAAAAGGTTGGTCAATTAATTACTTTCAATGTCGATTTTATTGATTTCGTGGATATCAATCACAAAAGTATGTTTGGATGAATATCAATATGTGGGTGAAAAGATGGTTTAAATAATGTAATTTGATGAGAAATGATTGGTTGAAGAGAAATTTATGATAATTTTAGGGGGAAATGATTGGTTAAGAAGAGAATTTATAATCTTTTAAGGGAAAATGATCGATAAAGAACAGGTTTGTTGATATTTTTAAAGGGGTTGAGTCAGTTGAATTTTGTTATTTTAATGGGAAATGATTAGTCAAGTGATGAATTTATGATCGTTTAAGGGGATTTCAAGAAATTTATTTGGTTCAATATCGAAATAAGTGTGATTTTTATCAAAAATACTGAATATAGCTGGGATTATTGTCATTTAAAGAGAAATGATTGGTTGAGAGTAAATTTTATTTTAGGGAGGAGGGAAATTTACGATATTTTTAGGGGTATTTATTCGGTTGGATATCGATGTCAAAGGATGGATACTTAGTGAATCCGATACATTTTTATTGATTTAAGGATTATCAAAATATCAATAAGATTTTGGTTAATTTTAATAATATTAATGGAATCTGAATAAAATATATGAATATTCTAAGAAAATGTTTGATTCATGTAATTATTGTATTCAAGTATTTATTTGATTTTATTATTATATTTGTAATTTAATTTAATTAAAAACTAAAATTCACTAGTATTTAAAAAATTTATGTTATCCGTGACTTATTTTGTTTTTGACAATTTTCTGAAAAACTTAAATATTTATGATTATTTCTAGGAATGAAGAGAAATTGTACAATTAAATACTATGAGCAGTCAATAACATATATTAATTTTCATTTTCAAGTACCTAGAAATATTTCCTAACAATCTTATAAAATTTTAAAAATGATCTAACAAATCTTTTCAATTATTTTACAACTTAGTTAATTTAATTAATTTTTCAATTGATAAGTACTATTTTCTTTACATTTTGCTACTATGTTGAATCTTTTTTATAAACGTTTTATTCAAAGTACTAACAAATTTTATTAAAGATCTATCAAAACTTGTCAAAAAAAAACTTTGGTAATTTTAATAAGTTCTACTCAATAACTACTATTTTCTAACCAATTTGCTGAAGGTCTTATTTTAAAATTTCTTCAAAGTACTAACATTATTTACAAATTAATCAGTTTAATTTAGGGGCATGTGAAAATAAATGGAAAGTTTGACATTCATCTTTGATAATAACTTTTAATAAATGTTCATTATTGGATGTTATTAAAAATATTACAAAAGTAATAGAATCATTTCAAAGTTTTTAAACAAAATTTTAAGTTTTATAAAATAATTTCAATAAATCACATACAAGACTGTAAACAAAGCTAAAAATATTTATTCAGAGAAAATCCAACAATTGATTGAGCTTCAATGAATTTGATTAATATTTTCTTGATAGCAACCATTAAACTAAGCAACCAAACAATTTGGAGACATCAAGAATCGATAAAACAGTGAATAAGTTTATAAAATTTGTAATTGAAATTGTATTTCTTTTGATTGTTCAAATTTTTATGTGCTTTTTTTTAAAGATTTCTTGATGAGTAAACAATTATTGATATTGATTTGTTCAGAAACTAGTTATTGATAACACATTGTGAGTGTGTGAATAACCAATTATTTTATGGGGAAATGATTGAGAGAAAATTTTATTTTATTTTTAGATGGGTTAAGTTGGTTGAATGTCGGTGTTCAAAGGGTAAATATTATTTATATAGGGAATTTTAATGAATAAGATACTCAATTATTCAATGCCTATTATGTATATAGTGAGTTGTACAGTACTCAGTCATTTGTATACAATACCTGTTGATTGTTGTTCAGTTATTAATAAATGGATTGTTCAGTGTGTATGGGTTATCAGTATTCAGAAGTTGATACCAAGTAAGTTAACTTCTCCTTTGATTGTTGATGAATTTATTATTATTATTATTATCATTATTATTATTTTGAAAATTTCATATTAATTTATTTTTTCAAATCTTACTTTGAAATATTTTTATCGTCATTAACATGTGTAAAAGAAAATTCAGAAACTTTATCCAAGAATTAAAAATACGTTGGATTATTGCGCACCAGAGATTCTCTCAACAAAAACTTACCATTTCACAGGGATTAACATTGAAAAGCTTCTCGAGATTCACTATGACAACGTTCAGGGATCTGGTGACCGATGTATTGGAAAGATAAGATAGTATGAGCGTAACATGTTCAAATGGATGTCTATGTTGACACGATTTCAAACGTGACCAAACAATCCATATATTGATGGCCGAAATGCGTAAAGCATATTACTCGGATATTTTTGATTTGAAATAAAAATTAATCTTTTTTATTTAATCTTAATTGTCAATAAAAATATTTGTATGGATTGAAAGTTTGTTTTTTTTACAATTCAAAGTTTATCGATGAGATATCAATGTTTTTTACATTAAAAAATTATACTTCGACTTACAATTAAATTTTAAAAATAAAAATAAATAAATAAAAATTATTAATAATAATAAAAGAAAATAATAAAAATAATATAAAATAAATAATTAAATCAAAAAAATTATTAATAATTATTTAATTCACTTCATTAAAACAAACAATTTAATTTAATAATAGTATAATTAAAAAAATAATTGACTTTATTAAAACAAACAATTAAATTTAATAATAATATAATTAAAAAATAAATAAAATTAAAATAAAAAATTATTCAGGGTTTTTAATCGAGCAAATACATTTTAGGTTTTTAGTCTCTAGGCAATTTGAGCCAAGTTTTATCGAAAATACCCCTGACTATAGTACGACCAATCGTAAGCAATTAGGGCCAATTTTTTTTTAGGCTTTTTAATCGAGAAAAAATGCTAAGGTTTTTTTATCGTGAATTAAAAAATTTTAAATTTGAACATTTAAACAAAAACTTAAATAATAATTCATTCATTAAAACAAATAATTTTAAAAAAAATTTTTGGGCAATAAAGAAAAATAACGGAACAGTTTAAATCGAAATCCAAATCCAAAGACCTTCACAACTACAATTTACGGATTTAGTGGAAACTTCTTTAGTTTGCAACTGTTCTTCTTACAGCAATACGGAATAAACGGATTTTACCTTTAATCATAGGATAAAAGACGATTAAACAATTACAAGAATTTATTCAAATAAATTATCCACATCTGTAGAGATTCCTGATCATATCAAGGTCATTAGGAGTAGTGTTATGGTTATAATCTATCAATTCCCCATTGGTTTGAATCATGGTGTACAACCCTTGTTGGCATCCGAAGGCGTCACTGCTATAGTGCATCACACTGCGGGTATCGTATTCACCGTCCAAAATACATCCGTTGCATTTCTCAAAGTTAAAGCATTCTACAACAGTCATATATTAATCCAATTTTTCTTCATAACTCACGATCTGATTGAATATTTTGCCAATTAATAGAAATGAAATCATCTCTGTCCTTCCTCATGTGAGTATGCATGAAGCCGAGAGCGTGGATAAACTCATGCTTGATTGTCCCTTTCGAATTCATGCACCACGGATTTTGTAAGTTTAAAAATTGACCTCTTTCACCAGTAAATCCAATCATAGCATAACAGCCTCTGTCTTGAGCATGAACTTCAATGTACGGACCTTGAGTAGATTCAAAGAATCGAACACAGTTACCCAAGTCAGATTGCAGTTCATACAAACATTGCTTGACCAGATTTCGTTTGTCATAAGCTGTAAAATATGTCGTCAAGGTCACATATCAAAAGTCGAAATAATAAGATACGGAAATCATTTCCAAAAGCAAACAAAACGTTTCCGCCTGGCCATATACGAGCATCCATTTGATGGTGCTTAAACTGAAAGGAAAGAAATTGGTAAATATTATGAATGCTTCAATCAAAGTAAACATACCCCATTGATTATAGCGATATCCCCCTTACTCAACACCATATCTCCAACTCGAAGGCCATTCGTGGCTCTGGTCAACAATTTCTGGAAATATAAAATAATCAAGTTCCACAAAAAGAATGAATCGAAAACCTTCTTGCTGCAGCCGCATTGACTGGCCACCTCATTGACAATCACCAATACGAGAAGGAATAGTAACTTTTTCATGACGACCTCAAGTTCCTGACACGAACTCGGATATTTATACTGGCTTATTCCAATAAACAAACCATTTGTTTTGTTTGTCTAAAAATTGACTTAAATGTTTTCCTAATAAAATAAACATAATATTTTTCCTGTTTATAGAGATCTTTCAATTATACTTTTAATTTTTTGTCACCAAGGTTTTAGCCTTCACATTAACTATGGTAGGTAGACGTGAGCCCCCTGGCTCATGATGATTTATCACTCACATTCCTAGAATTTTTGATTATAAGTAGATTTAGCATTGATTTATAGGTCCAATATACATTTTTTTTCAGAGAAAAATTCTGCATAAGACCTCTCATGAAATATAAAAGTTGCCGAATTATTGATTTTAATGTCGATTATTGATTTTTAAGTGCACAATCAGTGCGAAATGTGTAAAATTATATTTAAATACAAATCTCTGTTGATTCATGTTTGGTACTTGGTTCGAATGAATAATAACTTATATTATAGAAAGTAAGAAATTTGAAGCTAAAATGTTTTTTAGACACAAACACAATACATAGTAAATAATGCACACAAATTTTCAACAATTCGATAAATTACTATTTACAAAATGACAAAATTTTTAAAATGCTTCGAAAATTTTGTAAAAAAATTCCGATAACTCTACTTAAATTTTCGAATAATTTCAAATTTTCACAGCATTTCACATATTTCAGAATTCTCTAATAAAGCCCTCCCCTTTGGCGACGATGAAGAAATAACAACTTAAGATTTATCTAGAAGGTAACCTAAATTCATTTTTGCAGTATTTGTAATTTACCCGGAGTAATATAACAAGGACATTTAAATGCTCCTTCAAATGTAGATTTGACTAAACAAAACGGAAATTTTATAGATTTTCAGAACTAGACAAAATCAAAATCATATAAAAAGAAAAATATTTTTGAGTGATTAATGAATTTTACTTAAATAAATTTTAAGAGAAAAATACATCATAAAATTTGGCATAAATTCCTAAAAGCCTAAAACATAATTTCTAATAAATTTAAAATAAATGTCAATAAAAAGTACTATTTATGAGGTTGAATATTGATCTCATAACTTTGCGAGATCAAAATTCAAGACTTAACACGTTAAAAACCGCATGTCTACCGATGGGACACTCCATAACAACATTACCGTCCAGCGTGCTCACGGAAGAGCACACGAGATGCTTTACATGGGGACCGCTTGTACACCGGTGGGCATTATTTAAATACAATTTATGTACAGTAGTCGATTCGCCGCTCCCTAGAAGAGATAAAGTTACTCAAGTTATTGTACACTAAAAAAATATTTCAAAAATAATATACGTAATTAACAATAAAAAAGATGCCGGTTCATATGAGAGAAATACGGTTTTGCAATGCTTCTTCAATGTGTTAAAATATACTTTTAAAATTAATTTACTTACCAGACATTTTTAAAATGGTTAATACATAATCTGCATAATTACTGCAGTTTTATTTACATGCAAACTTCTATTATAGAAATTATTTATGAACTGAGGGAAAAGAAAAAGATTAAGACCATGAAATTGTGAATATTGTGCAAGAAAGGTTAAATGATAAAAATATATAAAACGTTGACAATAAAATCAGACGGTTAATTATGGAATTTTGAACCCATTGTAATTACGGGGTTCTGGAAAATTTCATTTTACACTGGAAAATATTTCCTGAGAAACAAACCTTGTTAACATATAAATGATTTATCTAATTCTTTTCGTCATTATTTACCGTTTACAAGCTGTCACTAAACGTAATATTTCCTTCCTGGATCTTTGAATTAATTTAATAAAATGTTTTAAGAAAATTACTTTAAACAATAACATGAAGAAGAGCGTCAGTTCTCGGTCAATTCAATCAAATTAATACATTTAGGATTGACAAAACATTGGCATTGAATTAAATAAAGGAAACCGCCAATCTAGCATATATATATATTCTAAACTACAATATATTTCGAGAGATTCACTTTCATCATCAGGTAGAATCGAACTTCAAACTTTATCGATTTAAATTGGTTTTTCAAACCAATTTCCTCAATAGTTTTTTATTTTTAAAAAATATTCTAATAAAAATTATAAATTTTGCTTTATAAATCTCAAATATTAAAAATTTATAAAATCGAAATTTTAACAATACCTTAATAATTTTAAATAAAACATTTTTAAATTCTTACAGAAAAATATTTTACATTTATTTTCATCATACAGCACAAGTAAACATTTTACATAGACTGCCAATGCAAATAATATTTTGTTTTTTTCTGTTACTCTTTAAGTGATTAGTGGTCAAAGATAAAAATCTACGAGGAAAAGATTTATAAAAATGGCCGCAGTTAAATGAATAAATTATCTGGATAAATTTGTCTTGATCACGAAGCCTTCAATCCTAGCTTAAAGATGTTAAGCTCAATTTAAAAGAGCCTTACCAATGCACGAAACCGGACAAATGGACCAAATCGGCCACCAAGCAGTACCAATATATTAAGCAATGTGCAAAGACAAAAGAACATTAAAAACGAAGAAAAACTATTTGGTAAATGTCAACAAAACAATCAAAATAAATAATTTATTTATTATTTATATAATTTTATTTGCAGTTGTAAAAATTCTTGATCATTTGCAAATCATTGGCTGTCGTCTCGTGATTGTATCCGATCGCTCCTCCATTTTTCTTCACCACGACTTTCTCGCTTGGATTACAAGCGAATCCTTCGCTGTTGTAATGCATGACGCTCTCAGTCTCGTACGGTCCGTCGGGTTCGCATCCGTCGCATTTTGTAAACTGACTGCATTCTTGATAAATGGAAATAGAAAATGAAATCAACGACATAAATGACATCACAATAACATACGACTTGTGAGGATTCTGTCCCATTTGATAGTGATGTGGTTGTCTCTGTCCTTTCTCATGTGGGTGTGCATGAATCCGAGAGCGTGGATAAACTCGTGTTTGATAGTTCCTTTTGAATACATACATCCGGGGTTTTCAAGATTCAACGGCTGACTAGGACCTCCTGTGACTCCCAACATAGAATAACATCCTTCACGTTTCGAGTTGACTTCGATGTAATGTCCGTTTCTTCCTTCTTGAAACTTGACACAGTTTTGTAAATCTTTCTGTAATTCTCCTAGAGATTGTCGCACAGTTTGGATCTTGTCTTGAGCTGGAATCAAAAATCAACATTCAAAATTATCATTTCTGGCATCAACGTAAAACGCCTTACGGAAGTTTCCTGCAAATGTATACGTGACGATATTGTTGGGCCACTTCTTGCTGTTTGCGTAATGATTCTTGAACTAAATATGAAAGAGAGAGTTGAGATGAGTGGATGAAGTATTGTGGAATATGAATTACCCCATTGATGATCTGTATATCTGTGGAATCCAAAAGCATGTCTCCCATCTTGACATTGTCGAGACCTCTCGTTCTCAGCTTCACCGACTGGATGAGACAGAATGATGAGGCTTGATAATAATAAATGATCTCACTTGACGTGGACATCCACATTGGCCGTTGGCATAGTCAATCACAACAAATCCTAAAAGTAAGAGAATTAATTTTTCCATGAATATTTTGATACTGAATTCTTCCGGTTTTTATACGATTCCCTTGAGGCAACGTAAACAGGAAGTTCGTCTCCAAAGATTACAATCTAATTTGGAGTTGTTTTTATAACGAACTTTCTGCTCTAAATACCTAAATAAAATTGTTTTTGTTTATGTTACAAAAAACAACATTGATATCGATAGTTAGATAAACAAAACTTGATTTGTTTATGGGACTCGGCGAGTATAAATCGGGGGGTTTTCAGTACAAAATGCAATTCAACATGCAAAAGTTTCTTATCCTTATTGTATTAGTGCTTGCCAACGAGGTGGCCAGCCAATGTGGATGTAACAAGAAGGTTTCTATTCCATTATTTTTTTGAAAGTTGATTAATATTGAACATTCAGAAATTAATGACTCGAGCTACGGAAAACCTTCACGTGGGAGACATGCTGCTAAGCAAGGCGGATATCGCTATTATCAACGGGGTAAGATTACTTTGATTGATCCTATTCCTTTTTGGTTTTTGTCATTTCAGTTTAAGCACCATCAAAGAGAAGCTAGAGCATGGCCTGGAGGAAAAGTTTCATTTGCATTTGCAAATGATTTCCGTAAGCTTATGCCAATGAATACATATAGTTGAACATCATTCTTGTAGCTGCCGATAAAAGAAATCTGGTCAAGCAATGTTTGAATGAACTGCAATCTGACTTGGGTAACTGTGTCCAATTCTTTGAATCTACTCAAGGTCCGCACATTGCAGTTCATGCTCAAAACAAAGGTTGCTATGCAATGATTGGATGTACTGGTGAAAGAGGTCAATTTTTGAATCTACAAAATCCGTGGTGCATGAATTCAAAAGGAACAATCAAGCATGAGTTTATCCACGCTCTCGGTTTCATGCATACTCACATGAGGATGGACAGGGACAACTTTATTTCTATTAACTGGAGAAATATTCAATCAAGCCGTAAGTTTGAAGGATAACCAGACTGTTATATGACTTTTATAGAATGTTTTAACTTTGTGAAATGCGAAGGTTGCATTATGGACGGAAATTACGAAACCAGAAGTGTGATGCACTATAGCAGTGACGCCTTCGGATGCCAACAAGGAATGAATACCATGATCCAAAAGAACGGAAATTTGATAGATTATAACCATAACACTACTCCCAATGACTTAAGTATGATCAAGAGTCTCTATAATTGCCGATAATTTTATGAAATAAATATTAAGCTATCCCTTTATTTTTATGTCTTTTTACTTATGTCCCTCATTATTAAAAGAACAAGTTCCATAATATTAAATGAAGTCTTTGGTAAAATCCAAAATCATAAAACAAATTTTAACAAATTCTGTGTCTGTTAATAAATATTCCGTTTAAGAACACATTTCTGTTCTAAAAATCTTACGAACCCATGCGTACGATATTCTGAACTATTTTTATTAACAGCACATACGTTAACCATAAATTTCTTTGCAACCCCAATTTTTATAATTTCTATACAATTACCAGAGCGCCATTCAAACACACGTTTTACAATTTATTTTAACAGATTCACTCCCATAATCAAGTCAAAAACCAAACCAAATAATATGATTTTAGTTTATATATTCAAAATAATTATTAATTTTTTTAATATTTTAATAAAGTTATTAGATTTAAAGAGTATTATGAATGTTTTTAAATAGTTTGACTATGTGAAATCGGTCGAAAATGATCGTGTTTGTTTTTAAAATTTTTAATATTAATTTTTAATTTTTTATAGCAGTGAATTTAATTTATTTATATAAAATTTTAAAAGAAAAAATAATAAAATATTTAAAAATTAATAATTTGTTCAAAATAGATAAATTATCCATATTAAGAAATATATAATTCTGGTTGGTTTTTTTTACCCGAAGATGACAGGAAAAATGTCGAAATATATAAAAAAAAATATTTAAAAAAACAAGTGTTGCATTCATTTTAATAAAATCAATGCCATGCTAATTTAATTTTTTTTAATACTTTATTATCTTTTTAAAAATAATTTTAAAATCATTAAAATTAATTTTTAAAAATTATATTTTATTTGTTAAAATAATTTTTCATTGTAAAAATGCAAAAATTTAAATATTAAAAATAAAAATTTTCAAAACCAACAACAATATTACCAATCAAACTTTTTTAAAAACATTCTCATTCAGGGCATTCATAACATTTTAAAATCAGATACTCCTAATTTTCTCATACAGCTATGTCTGTGGTAATTCAAGCAATTTTTATGTGTTATCTCAAAAATTTAACAGAATGAGGTTACAGTTTTGCAACAATGCATCAAAGTGATAATGAAAGATGGAGGAGAATCAAACCGTAAGATTATCCAATTACTCATGGACACACAATAAATATCAAAATAAGAGAAAACTCAGAAAATAAAAAAATACACACAAAAAGATGTAAAAAAATGCATTTTATTCATGTGATTAATTATACAATCCCCAAAAGCTATTGTTAAGATCTAGGAGATCTAAAAATCGATTTTTTTAGAAGTTTTTCAATGAGAAAATATTTAGCGAAATAGAATATCTCGAAAATGAAAAAGAAGGAATTTTTGATATTTTTACTGCAGAGCATTTGAAATATACTCGAAAAAAATAGTGTTGCTCAAGAAAATTGTGAGAACGTAGATGATTTTGCTACCAGAGTAAACGTCGAAGCAAACAAATTAAAAATTGAAGATAAGCAAATTATCTTAAAAGTTTTTATTTATAATCTGGCATGGAAAACTGTATTTGATGCATTTAATATTTGGAACTGAAATCTCTCGATGAATCATTTGTTAACATTAAAGATAAAGATGGCAAAAATGCAGAAATGTCTTCAGAAATCTTAGAAAGCTGAAACATCTGAAAAAATTAACCAATTAATGGAACATCATACAACAATTCCCAATTTCTAGTTAGAAAACTAGTTAACTCTAATCAAAACGATCAAATGAATCTCATAGTTTTGAATGTATCAAGTTGAATTACAAAAATAAACTTTTCAAGTTAGTAAAAGTAATATACAATGCTATAGCTGTAATAAATTTGGTCAAATTCAAATTTTTTGTCTAAATATTTCAAATAGTAGAGAAAAAGTAAATAAAAATATAGGAGATATACAAACAAATTCCGAGCTTTAAAAGAAGTAATTAACAAAGCGAAGAATTTGAAAATCTTCTTGAGTTTACTTGCCGTGTCTCATTTCTTGTGCCTTGATTACCATTACCTCCTTCGTATCGCTGTTTCTTTCTACTGAAATAATCATTGGTTCTTCAATATCTCATTCATTCAACATTTGTGTAACAATTTGCCTCTTTATGACCTCCTAAGTTACGCCTCTTGCACACTATTTTTGACAACTTCTTCTTACATTATCTGGAGTCTCACATTTATGACATGAGACTTCCTTCTTCCTCTTCTTTCCGCGTTCTGTTAATGTTCACTTTATATGAATACATGTCTTTTTGCTACAGTAATTTAGATGAAAGGAAAGAATATTCTGCTTATAGATGATACAATGGATCGAGATTGGCGCTGATGTTGTCTCCAGGGGTCATCATTTGAGAATTGATCACTAACGCTGTTCTCAACTCCAAAGTGGCTGCTTGAAGTCCGTCTGAATTACTTTCCTACTATCAAATGATTACCAATATAAGCTGACAACAGAATAGTCAATCCAATTCATCAATTTCCAAAGCCGGATATCGTATTGCCGATGAATATCACAAATCAGAGCCAGGACAGTTTTGAAAATTATGATAGATGCTTGCGTCGAAAATTTCCCAACAATATTTGTGATAAATTGTATCAAATTTGTTATAATTAATAAAATTTTATAAAAATATTAAGCAAGTTGTTTTTATCATAAGAGAAAACATTAATTGAGAGACCAAGATTTTTTAATTCAAATTTAGGAATGTTGCAAAGTTTCATTAGTAAATCGGAAGGACCAAAGACAAGATTAAAAGTTTTATAACTGTAAAGTTCATTTCTGTGAAGACTACTAACAATGTCATGCGTAAAAATAGCTAAAATCCTATTGATAAAACAAATTATCCGAATTATTAACATTTATTGTGCAAAGTTTATATAATAAAAAAAGATGTCCTTCACTATATCTATTTATTTGAAAAAATTTGATAATTACAAAATGAATTTTATTTGTTTTGTTAATTAATTACCCAATTACTCTCATATACATTTATTCATGTTATTTTTTTCAAATTTTTCTGTAAATGCTACATCTGATATCCAAAAATTTGAATTTACTAAATTGAACTAGTTCAGTAGTTGAATGAAGGCCCGCTAGACCACCGGCTCAATAAGACAAAAACATTTACCCCCTCCCCCCACCCCGGTAAAAAAAATTTTAATTCTAGAAGTACAAATTTTTGTAAAACAAAGACATTGACTCATCAAAAAAAATTCAAGGTCATTGGATGAGTCATCATAGTTTTCAAGGTCATTCGAAAAAATTTAAAGGTCATTCAAAACTTTTTCAAGATCATCAAAATTTTCGAAAAATTTTTAAATATATTTTACTACTTAATTTAATAAGTAGTCTTATTATAATTTTATTTTTTATTATTTATTATTATTATTATTAATATGATTATTTCTTATTACTATGATTATTTTTATTATAATTAAAATGATTTACTTATTATTTTTATGATTATTATTATGATTATTATTATGATTGTTATTATTTCTTTTTCTATTATTACTATTATTACTATTAATATGATTTTTCTAATTATTACATATTATTATTAATATGATTATTACTTATTATTATTATTATTATTAAAAAGATTATTACTTATTATTATTACTACTACTTATTATAAAAACAATGACTAACTAATAATAATAAATAAAATAAATAAATACATTTAAAAATTCATAAAAACAAATATAATCATGTCGGTTATCACAAGCTATTGATCGCGTTTCTTCCCGCTGCGAACTCGTTATGAAAATATAATAAAAGTGATTATAAATATATTTTCAAGATAACAAATTATAAAAAATTTTAAAATAAAACTATAAAAATTAATATTATGAAAAGTGAAAACTATAACAAGTTTTCATGATAAAAAATGAAAACTTTAACAAGTTTTTTAAATATACTGGATAAATTTAAAAATTTAACAAAAAAATATTTTTTAAAAATATTTATTATAATCAATCCGACAATAACACGTCGTCAATATCAATGTTTTCATCACTGTCCTCAAAACTGGACTTAAACCACCGAATAGCAGCCCAACTGATCTTTCATCTTCAGTATCACTGTATTCTGTTGCATCGTCAAAACAGGGCCTCAAACCAATGAATCTGATCTATCATCTGTTACTTGACAACTATCTATGTCAGCAACCCCAAAATAATGCACAAAAGCGATACTGGTATTTTTTCAAACCCATAATCGCTTATCATCGTTATTACTCAAAGAGATTTTACTATTTCTAAAAGAATACTATTCGCGTCCCTATTTTACATTGAGGCACTGTAAATACTAGGTTCTTATTGTAGCAATTCAAATACGATTGATGTTTAATGTCAGTTCCCAACACCTTCACCCCCTTAGCCCTCATTGTGTCGGATTTACTTAATAAGCTATAACACTTGGGTCTTAAGAAAACCAATTCTTAATATCCGAGACATTTACTCTCGCCTTTAAATTTACCTATCACAGAATCTAGTTTCCTCGAGTATAACGGATGTCCGGGGTCGTAATTTGAGGTATCTAAAAGGTTGTTTCTTATCATAGCCGGCAAAAGAATGTCAAGATTACAGTGCTTAACCTCAAGGAAAAACGAATCTGTGTCACCGGCAACGATATTAATTTCACAATTAAATTCAGATCTATATTTTGCCAATTTATTATATTGTAATTGGTACATCTGCAGCTTAGACAGGTCTAGCACTGATTGGCCAATGTAGCTAGGTCTGTCTAAACATATAGAGTCTTTGTTCAGATGAGCAGCAATCAAATCATCCACTATTTTAATGGACTTTCTGAAAGTCGGTTTTGAGGCATATGAATTGCGTAGCCTCAAATTCATCCGTTTTTTCAAATTCTCAACGGATTTACCATATAAACTGTTATTAATAATTTATATAAATTTCTATGAAGCTCACACTTTGAGTTTGAGCATAAACCTGTATTTCTCTGAATAAAATCTTTAAAAATAGGTGCATGTTTAAATTTAATTGCCCTATGAATACACTCAAATTCTGCACCCAATTCTATATACAGCTTGAGAAGTCTTCAGTGAAGAACTTGGGTCTTCATACTGAATGTTTTCATCACTTCATTAACTTCTCAACTTTTGAATTGGGCGGGCACATTGTTTCCGGAGCAAGCGTTAAATCATTCAAATACTGATGCACACAGGGATATTGATGTCAACTTCCATTGTATAGTCAAACGAAAGAAATTCAATATTCGCATTCACACATTCACTTAGCACATCATTCAGATTCTTATTCACCCAAACAAAATTACCATACAGAAGGCTTTGGCTAAGTACTTAACCATATAAATTATTAATATCAATATACAAGAGTTCTGTATCTTCAGAACTTGCAACATAATGTTTGTTAACAAACGTTAACCCACCCCGTATTCCTCTCTCATGGAAATTAAACATTTCCATATCCTGCAGAAGTTCTATGGGTTTCTTGAATGTCAAGAGAGCGGACGCCCATGACTTATCTGGAATTCCATAAAAATTCAGAAGTTCTAAACCATTGTAAGTAATAGCCTTAGTGTGAAATTTCTGAAAATAGTCTGCAAGGAGAAATACGTCTAATTTTAGGTAAGTTAACATATAGTCTAACATTGTCGTTTTCATTCTGGATTTCATTCTGGCACTAGGCATTCGGATATTCAGGCATTCAGAGTAAGTCTACAGGCCTGGCAGACATATAAATAGTTTTAGCAAAATGAGCAATTCTTATGAACAGAAAAATAATACTATGTAGGAGGTATGGCTTTCATGACCCTTTAGAGATTTAAGATCCACACATGCGCATACACACTTTACCCACAACTATTCATTGATATGCACAAATACTCTGCTATTTTTTTCACTATTTGTTTTTTATATGTTGACATTTTGACAACGACATTTTGTCCTAGAACCGTTAAACTAGTTGCCCTTCATTTGAAATCCTTATTATCAGCTGTCAACAAATTTGAGCTATGTAGTTTTCGGGCTGACGGTTAGGCTCAGATTAAATCGTTTAACCCGCAAACGATTTTTCGGACAAAAATGTCCATTTTGTTGTTTTAGTGACGTTTTCTTGGAAACTGAAAAACACCCTGCTTTGTGAATCTATGACTTTATCAATTTTTTTATGCTTTATTCAAGTAAAACTAGCAGACATTCATAACTACTAAAATAAAAAATAAATAATTAAATAAATTTGGCAACGATTTAATTAAACGATAACGCCAATAAAAAACCTTTCGTACGATATATTTTGTTTATAAAAGGTATGTGGATGATATTTTTCTTATATTTGAAAACCAGAAACATGTAGAACCGTTTTTGCAGTTTATGAACAGTTTACATAAAAACATTGTATTCACATGTGAAACGGAGAGAAAGTCATCAATTGCGTTTTTGGATTTGTTAATTCAACGCAAAGATAAACAGTATGAGACAGAGATTTATAGAAAACCAACTGATACTGGTCTTTATACTTTTCCAGAAAGTTTTTGTGAAGTATAAGAGAAATATGGTGAAAGGATTGATTTATCGTTCATGAGCTTTATCTTCTACTTTTGCTAATTCGGTAAAAAGTGTTGATAAATTGGTTGAGTTGTTGATAAAGAATGGATATTCTAAATCATTTTTATTGTTGATGATAAAAGAAACTGTATAAGATCGTCTCTAATTCGTGTAAGGTACGCAATATGTTTATTAATAAATCAAAAACTCCGGTTGGATTGTGTTCTGATCTCGTTTATCAATTTACATGTAATGGGTGTAATGCCACATACATTGGAGAGACTTCCCGTCATCTCTGTACTCGAGTTCTAGAGCATTGTCGATTGAAGGGTTTGACCAATATTAGTGAACGCAATAGAGGCTGTAAAAGTGATATAGGAATGTCTGATTTTAGAATTTTGTTGAGAAGTTTTAATAGTTATTGGGAACGAGTGATATGTGAAGCATTGCTGATAAGGTCATTGGATCTAAAGATTAATGTGCAAAGTGCTGTGACTAGGAATGTTTTGACGATTTTAAAATAGTTTACGTATGTTAAATCATGTTTGTTTTTTTAATATTATTAAAATAATTGAAAATTTTAAATTACATTAATTTTTAAAAAATTAGAATATAAGTAAAAAATTTAAAATTTAAAATTAATTTAAAATATATTTTTAAAAATATTTATTTATTAAAAAATTAAATTAATAAAAAATAATTTGTTTAAATTGAATGTTAATTCATAATATTTTTAGTTGGTTTTGAGTACCTGAAGATGATAGCTGTGCTATCGAAATATATCGTACGAAAGGTTTTTTATTGGCGTTATCGTTTAAAATAAAAAAGTTATGACAAGTTATTCTGTTTTGAGAAAAAATGGACATTTTTGTCCAAAATTCATTGTGTATTAGTTTTTAGCTTTTTCAGTTGACAATTCATGTTATATTTTCTGGCATAGGCGTTAACTCATTTCAGCAAATACTGGTGTTAAAATGAAGCTGATCAGACTTTTTTAAGCAATTATTGTGACTGGTTAACACTATGATATGTTTATCACATGATGGCGGATGGAGTTCTTACAATAGAGTTCATTGATTACATATCTCTCCATCTCTGCTTTGGCAGGAATCGTCTTCCATTAACCACTCTCTGACCATAAGGGTAGTGACTACGAATGTTTTGAATGTTTTTAAATAGTTTACGTATGTTAAATCATGTTTTTTTAATATTAATAAAATAATTGAAAATTTTAAATTACATTAATTTTTTTAAAAATTATAATATAAATGAAAATTTTAAATTAATTAAAAGTGATTTGAATATATTATATAAATATTTATTTATTACAAAATTAAATTAATAAAAAATAATTTGTTTAAATTAAATGGTTATTCATAATATTTGGTTTTGAGTACCTGAAGATGACAGTTATCCTGTTGAAATATATCGTACGAAAAGTTTTTATTGGAGTTATCTTTTGATTCAATCGTTGCTAAATTTATTTAATTATTTATTTATTTATAAATTGTTATTTTTATTATTTTATTATTATTATTATTATTATTATTATTATTATTACTATTATTTTGAAATGAATGTAAGTCTATCAAAAAATTAGGACAAAGAAATCACGTAAAATTATAAAATGTGAAAAATAATTCAAGAATTTTTTGAAAAAAAAGAGATAATATCTTAAATTTATTCATAATCTCATTCCGCGAAAATAATTTTAGATGTTTTGCAGTCAAAAATGCAATGAAAGTAAATTGTGCAATATAAATAGAAAGGGATTTCTGTAGAAAATTCAAAGAGATTTGCGATTTTTTCCTTCGTTTTATGATATTTCAGTCAATAATTTTGGTTATTTGTTTAATGGTGGTCTCCGATATCAGTGGCGCCTTCGGCGGCCAGCAGCTGGAAACGGATCTCCGGAACAATGCTAAACGGAAAGATTTTGCAATAAAAAGTAGGCCTATTGGTATCCCTTTTGCAGCAGCTACAGCTATGTCAATGGCTAAATGAAAAAATGTTAAAAACAAATAAATTATATTAAAATTTTTCTTTTTATTTTTCATTTTATGAGGAGAATCGACGGATCTCCGGAACAGTGCTAAACGGAAAAATAAAAGAATATTCAAAGCTACTTTAAGAGCTGGAGTAGGTAGTTATGAGCACACTGCAACATAAAAAAATAGGGGGGGGGGGTTATTTACAGATTAATTTCGGATTATCTTGATTACATCATGATGTAATCAACTTAATTAATTTTGTGTGTATTTTAATTAATTTTTGTGTGTATTTTTTTTCCAAATTTTTCCAAATTTTGAAGTGTATTTTTTTTTTCAAATTTATTTTCGAATTTATTTTCAATTTTTGAAATTAAAAATATATTTTTTTTAAGTATTTCTAATTAAATTTTTTAGTAAAATTTCTAATTAAAATTTTTTCAGTTTAATTTTATCAATGTAGTTTTTATATATGATTTTTAAAATATAATTTTTATACATAAGTTTAAATTATATATGATTTCTAAGCAGAATTTTCAGCATAATTTTATAAATGAATTTTTTCTAAATGATTTTTTAAGACGAAGTTTTTAGTATAATTTTCAATATATATAATTAAAAATATAATTTTTCAAAGTAATAAATTTTTAACATAATTAAATATTGAAATTTTTTATATATTTTGATTACGATCAAAGAAATTTAATGTTATCAAAATAATAATAATAATAATATAATAATAAAAATAATAATAATAATAATAATAATAATAATTCCACCAATTAAAATCTTTATAAAAAAAACTATAAAAACTATAAACACATAAAATAAACTCGTAAAAGATCAAAATTTATTTACATCATTACAAATCTGCTTATAGTAAGCTCTTCTTAGCTCAGCCAACAAAATATGTACAACTTCCTTCTTCTTGTAGTCTCTGCAGCATATGCATCTAAATGGACAAGTCAACATTGAGGGATCTGCACAAACAATGCAGTCTTCTAAACATTTCAAACCAGATCCTTGAACTGATTCATAGTACATACGTACAATTTCTTCAATGTTGATTCCAGTTATTTGATAGATCCGTGTAGCCAAGTATTCAGGAGCACAATAGGAAAGTTTATTTTTCATATTCGGAAACAGTTCTTCCATCTTCATCAGAATTGTTTCGAATACGTATACTTCTTGCTCGTCGATCATTTTTAATTTTTACAATCGTCAGAATTGAATCTATTTAAACACAATCGTGCTTAATAAATAATCTAGTATTTATTCTTCGGTATTAAGGTTATTAGTTTTTGATTTTATAAAATTAAATATTTCTTGTACTAGACTGTTGTATTCCAGTGTTTTTATTCCCATGACAACGACCCTTCCGCTTGCAAATACATTCTCACAAAGTGGATTATACTTGACAAGTCTTAATGCAGGAAACAATTCCGGTTCGTAAATGTTTTCTGTTTTTGTAGACAAATAATACAAGTTGATTCGACAATGCATGTCAACATTCAAAGATAATGATTGAATTTGTAAATCTTGAATCTGATATTTGAGATCTCTTTCCTGTAATGGTCTTTTACAACCCATTACTCTGCATTTTCCACTCTTGAAGAATAAGATTGGATATTTTCCACTTCTATCCACTACATGTTGAAGTTTTCCAGTCGGGAACTTCATTCCAGTTACTTCACATTTTCCTCTATAATTAATATTACTAATCATTTTCTGATAGCAAAATAAATGAATCAGTATATCAAATTATAAACAAATTAAATTAAATTAAATTAAATTAAATGGAATTAAGAAATGATGCAGTATATCAAATTGTAGGGCCTAGTGGGAGCGGAAAATCTTTATTTGTATGTAATTTATTGCAGTCAAACATGTTCAAATCAAAATTCAATAAAATATATTGGCATAGGGGTGCAGACGAAGAACATGGATTGACACAAAATCAGTTTTGTAAATTGAAAATGATAATAGCTAAGGGATTTGATAAAAACTGGTCGTCTAGGTTACGTCGAGGCGATGTAATAATTATAGATGATTTGTATCAAGAAGCAAATAAGGAAAAAGATTTCAATAATTTGTTCACAAAAATCAGTAGACATTGTGGAGTTACTGTTATTTTCATAACTCAAAATTTATTTCATCAAGGAGGAAGTCATCGAACTCGTAATTTAAATGTTCAATACCTAGTTATTTTCAAAAATCCTCGCGATCAAACGATTATCGATTTCTTAGCCAGGCAAGCTTATCCAAACAATAGAAAATTTTTAATTGAATCATTACAAGATGCTACAAGCGTTCCCCATGGATATTTATTCTTTGACTTTACACAACAATGTAGTGACGATTTATGTATCCGAACAGATATTTTTAATGAAAAAGGGGTTACGATTTATAAACAAAATTGAAAACAAATAAATGATTATCAATCATGTCATTTAAAAAAGTACTTGTCAAAAATCAAATTCAACCCAAAAAAGTTATTCGTAAAACCAAATCAAAAGTAAAGAAGAATCTAAAAAAGAAGAAGATTTTAAAAAAGAAGTGGATCAAATTATAAACAATAATAATTAATTGTAATTAGTAAACATGAAATTTGAACGTAGTCTACCATATTTCAATGCATTGGTAAAGGCACAAAATGATAAAAGAATAGCAATTTTACAAGCTTTCCCTTCATTTGTTATCGACGATTTGCTTGAAGTTATTGTAAATATTATTAGTAAAGCTAAAAGAGTGGTATTACAAAGACATAAGAGATCCTTTTTATCATTGGTAAACACTAAAAATAGACGTTTAATGAAAAGAATAATGTATAAACAAAAGGGTGGGTTCTTGGGTACATTAATTCCTATAGGTTTATCAGCAATTAGTGCAATTTCATCCCTAAGATCTTAATGGGTTTACAATACTCTAAACCAGATAAAGTTGTCCATATTTTTGCATCTTGTTGTAATAATGAAGGATCGATTAACCAAAAATCCACTCAAAACAATCTGGACAAATCCAAAAGACCCAGATGGTTTTGGTGGTGTAGAAACATTAACAAAAAGAGTGATTAATTCTAAAAAAGAGACTCAAAAATTGTTATCGGACAAACTAGCATATAGTTTAAATAAACCAATGTTGAAAAGGTTCCCAAACAGACCATACAAAACAAGAGGAATCAATGATTTGTGGCAAATAGATTTGATGGAAATGATACCTTATTCGAGAATCAACAAGTGGTACAAATATATTTTAACATTTATTGATGTTTCAGTAGAAATGCCTGTGCTATTTCAACAAAAACTAAATCTGCTAATGAAATGGCCATTGCAATTAAAAAATTATTTAAAGATGGACAACCTCACAATCTACAGACTGATTTGGGTAATAAATTTAATTAATTATTTATTTTAATGTATTTTAGGTAAAGAATTTTATAATAGCAAAGTAAAAGAAGTTATCAAAGCCAATCATTACTCTATATTCTCGCAATTCAAAGCTTGTTATGTTGAAAGATTTAATCGAACTTTGAGAGAAAGATTGAAAAAATACTTTGTGCATCAAGGTAATAAAACTTGGATACATGTTTTACCGAAAATTATTTTTAGTTACAATCATTCGCCACATAAATGATTAAATGGTCTCAGACCTGTTGACATTACAGACACCAACAGAAACCAAACTTCAAAGAAAGAAAAAATCGATAAGCCAAAATACAAGGTTGGTGATCATGTAAGAATTAGTAAAATCAGTACTTCTCCGTTCATCAAGAATTTTGACAACAATTGGAGCGATGAAGTATATGTAATAAAGAAAATAGATACAAAACAGAATCCAGTAATGTATTTAATAGCAGATCATGAGAATAAAGAAATAAGTGGAAAATTCTACGAACAAGAACTCCAAGTCATTCCACTCCCAACAATATTTAGAATTCAAAAGATTTTAAAAACCAAAAATGTTGGTAAATATAAACAATACTACGTTAAGTGGCATGAATACGAAACTCCAACTTGGATATCCTCATCTCAATTGATTAAATAAATATTATGAAAGAAAACCAGTTTTATATGATTTTACCTAGTAATAGTTGTCCACTTATTTATCCAAATAACGAAGCTAGTAATTTTAATGTACAAGTAAATTCTGTCTACTTGGATGGTGAATGGGAAGTTGCATTGATTGATTTCACTTTTGTGTATAATCCTTTTCCGTATTATAGTAATTCTTGTATACGTTATGAATCGGTAAAGAGTGGTAGTGAAATAAAGTATTTGAAAATAAATAATCAAAATCATACTTATGAATTAATAAATCCAAACTATACTCCAGATGTTGACATATTTATTGAAAAATATCAGAATTTGGTTATTGTCTGTCCACATGTTCCATTTAAAGTAACATTCCCTGATATTCAACATGCGTTTAGTTTTGGACTAAAATCTACATCAATCATTTGTGAAGAGGATCATTGTCGAATAAAATTACCAAAATTTACTGATGATGGTGTTATGGAACAATTTGGGATAATTATAAGTTACTAAGAAAAATCAAAATTTGAAAAATATTTTGAAGATAATTTATTCATAAACACTTTATCAGAATTACAAGGTCATTTGTTGTCATTTAATCCTTCTCCTTTTATAGAATTAAAAATTCAAGATAATGAATTGGTCAAAATAACACTTGCAGATGACATTACAAATATATCTTTTGACACAAATTTAGCTAAATCTTTGGGATTAAAATATTCAAACTTTACAGGCACTATACTAGACACAAAAATTCCAAAATTATTACATCATCATCAACAAATGTTCATTTATTCAAATATTATCGAACCATTAAATGTTGGTGATGTTAGAGTTCCACTATTAAAATCAATTTGGATTAAAAAATATGATCAAGGAGAAATTGTACAATTAGAAATGAAGAATCCAATGTACCTTCCAGTATCGTATTCAACTATAAACATCATTGAAATAAATATTCGAGATGATAGTGGGAAATTAATAAAATTTAGCAAAGATACCAAAACACATTTATCGTTACATTTTAGAAAAGTAAATGAATAAAAGAGATTTTTACGTGAATTTACCTAGTAATAGTTGTCCACTTACATTTCCAAATAATGAAGCTGGAAAGTTTAATGTAGAATTTCCAAATCAGATTTACTTGGATGGGGATATGGAAGTTGCTTTAACTGAATTCACTTTTGTGTACAATAATTTTCCATTTTATAACAACTCTTATATCAAATAAACCAAAAGTACATTACATAATAGTTATGAATATTTTTATTATATTGAAGGAAACTATACAATTAGTCACAACTCTACATTTTATCTGATATATATTGACAATAAAATTTTGAAAATTAATTGTAAATATTTTCCATTCAAAGTAACATTTGATAGTATTGAAGAAGCTAATTGCTTGGGATTTAATAAAAAAGAAGTAGATTTTAATGACGAATTGAATCAGATACGTATACCAAATAAGAAATCGAAATTTGATACTATACGGTTAACTATAACTTATTATTATGATGTAGAGTATACTGAGACATTTAAAGAAAATTTATTCATTACTGAACTTTCACAAGTCACTGATCAGTTAATGACATCTTATCCCCATCCTTTCAAGTCTTGTGAAATTAAACAAGATCAACTTGTTAAAATTGAATTGGAAGAAGATGTTAGAAGTGTTAAATTTAGTAAACTGTTGGCTCATAGTTTGGGATTAATTGAGGAATCTTATAGTGAAAAGATCATTGTTGGATCTAGTTTACCAACTATAATGCAAAGAAATATACAAATGATGATTTATACAAATATTATTGAACCAATTCTTGTGGGTGAATTAAGTGTTCCCCTTCTTAAATGTGTTTGGATAGAAAAACATAAAAAAGACGACCTTGTTCAATTCATTGAGAAAAATCCAATGTATTTACCAGTATCATCCTCGTATATAAACAATATAGAAATCAATATTCGTGATGACAGTGGAAAATATATATTTGGTAAACAAGACAAAACTTACTTGACATTACATTTCCGTAAAATAAATGAGTAATCCAGACATTGTAAACTTTTATAGCACTCATCAAAATGGTGGGGATTTACCTTATTTTGTAGGCAAACAGTATGGATCTGGTTGGTTAAAAACAATTGGGCGATTCGCACTACCTATTCTTAAACGTATTGGAAATTTTGGTATGAAAACTGCTAATGACGTAATAAATAATAATGCACAAATCTTACCTGCTCTAAAATCAAATGCAATATCAGAAATTAAAGATTCTATGCCCTCTGTAATGGAACACTTACCTTCTGTTATTAACAAAGTTTCTGATGTATTTAATAAAAAACAAAAAGGTGGAACAATTAAACGTCGAAAAATTATCAAGAAACATATAAACAAAAGAATGAAAGGATACGGAACTATATTCCAGTAATGATTAGTGCAAAATCAGAATTATGCATCTTTAATAGACCATCTCCTCAAGCAGTAATTGAAAATGGTTCTTTTGAAGATATTTATCCAGTGAATTCAATTACAGATCCGGGAAACACCTCAATTCAATTTTACATTAATAGCTCTCAAACCGAATACTTGGATTTGAACGATACATTACTCTACATCCAAATGAAAGTTGTAAATAGCAATGGGGAAAATTTATCTAATGAATCAGATGTTACTGCAAACAATTTCTTTTTCTAAACTCTTTTTAAAGATGTTGAAGTAATTTTTAATTCTACTAAAATGATGTTTTCGCACACAAGGCAATGATTGAAACTATTATTAATTACAATCACGATACAAAACATACTTGTTTAGGTGGAATGGGTTACGATGAAAATGACACAAAAAAAAATTTGGATTTCAAAATCAAAACCAATCAGTGTTTGTTCCCTACTTCAATTAGATTTCTTTGATCAACCAAAATATTTATTACCTGGTGTTAGTGTTCAAATTAAATTAACAAGATCCAATACTGAAAGAAGTTTAACATGTACAAAAATAATTCCACAAATAATATTATTAGATGCAAAGTTGATGGTTAGAAGAGTTCGTGTGGAACCGTCAGTTTTAGCTGGTCATCAAATTGGGCTTGCTAATAGAAATGCAATTTATCCAATGAAAAGTAAGGAAGTTTTTCAATTTTCATTGCCAATGGGATCATCTTCATTTTATAAAGAGCAAATATTTGGTGATAAGCGACTACCAAATTTTATTCTTGTTGCTTTCCAAGGGAATAAAAGATATGGAGGATCGTATTTGGAAAAATTTTCAATATTTGAACACTTTAATGTCAAGTCTTTAACATTAAGTAAAGGAAAGGATTATCGTGAAAAATATAATCAAGATTTTGTCAATGATAATTATAGTTCTATTTATATGCAAAGTATTGTTAGGAATATGGGCTATCTTAATAAAAATATGAATTGTGGTATTACCTTGTCAGACTTTAAAAATAAATATCCCTTTTTTACATTTGTATTGGCACCTGATTTTGATCTTAATCAAAGTCAGTTACCTCAAAGTGGAAATTTACGATTGGATATAAAAATTGAAAATCCATTAACCGAATCTGTATCAGTACTTGTATACGGAGTATTTGAAAAAGAAATTCAAATCACATCAAGCCGTACAGTACTTGTTTGACAAACATTGTTGAACATACTATAAACCACTGTGTTATTAGTTATGGTTAAAAATGAAGTAAGTAATTTAATTAATTTGTTAATTTAATTAATTTTAGTTCTATTCAGATACAAACTATTGCTAAAAAACTAATTGGGAAAAATTTTATTGGTGTTTTTCCATTGGACAAAATTCTCTATATCAATATCAACAAAGCTTTGATTGTAAATACTCAATCAGCTAATCTCAGTGGAGAACATTGGCTTGCTATTTACGTGAAACCGGATAAAATACATGTATTTGATCCAATGGGATTTTATTATCCCCCTTTATTGATATCAAAACTAGAATCAATGTTGATGCCAATTGAATATAATCGAATTCGTTATAAGAATCCATTGACCAAAACTTGTGGCCAACATTGCTTAGCTTGGTTAAAATCAATGTTCTCTAAATAAATTTTTGTATCATTGTGTTTATTACCTAATATGATTTTGTGTAAATTGGCAATGTGTGTTGATTATTACAAGTGTAGATGTGTTGATTTTAATTGGTCAAAATAAATACACACATTTGTATAAATATAAAAACATTTTTATAATTTGTCATAATTTACAAAACAGTTTAAGTAGTAAGTTTAATTTTTTATTAACATTATACAATTTTAGAAAATGAACAACTTTAATAGTTATAATAACAAATATGAATCAAGTAATTTTTTAATTTATATTTTAATACGAATTTACCTTATAATTAAGATAATTTATTATTTCCACAAAATGGATTTTATCAACAAACTGATGTTGAATATTATCAACAAAATAATCCTCAAATTGTAAATGAAGGAAATAATTATCAAAATTTACGTAAGATTTTAATTTTTACTAATTAGATTAAATGTTCCTATAGATATAAAAAACCACCAATTTTATCCACAAATCAATGGAGGAGATCAAATTATGGTTCGGAATGAGCCAAGTATGATTTTAATTTTTATTAAATAAGTTTTTAAATTTATTTTTAGATATAATGAACCACCAATTCTATCAACCTCAAATTTATGAAGGCAATGAACCAAGTATTATTTTAATTTTTATTAAATAAGTTTTTAAATTTATTTTTAGATTATATTCATCAATTTTATCAACCTCAAAACTATGGTGGAAATCAATCAAGTATTATTTTAATTTTTATTAAATAAGTTTTTAAATTTATTTTTAGATTATATTCATCAATTTTATCAACCTCAAAACCATGGTGGAAATCAATCAAGTATTATTTTAATTTTTATTAAATAAGTTTTTAAATTTATTTTTAGATTATATTGATCAATTTTATCCTCAAAACTATGGAGGGAATGAACCAAGTAAGATTTTAATTTTTATTAAATCAGTTTTAACTTTATTTTTTTTTAGATTATATTCAACAAAGCTATGGAGAAAATAATCATCGGATAATTACAAATAACGATTCAAGTATTAATTTTAAATTATCAATTGATTTAATATTTCTTTAGATAGAAGTTTGCCATTCTCTGTTTGTGAAGGGAATAATGTAATTGATGTTGGAAAATGTAAGTTTTTTATTGGATTTTATTATATATATTTTTTTCATGTTATATATTTAATCATAATGAAGGAATGATGCCCCTTTATTATTATTGATCAAAAATAAGGGCAGACCCCTTGATTTTTTGATTATTTTAAAACGTATTTTAGCAATAATGAAGGACTGATGCCCCTTTATTATTGATAGAAAATTAAGGGCAAACCCCTTGATTTTTTTGATTATTTTAAAACGTATTTTCTCAATAATGAAGGACTGATGCCTCTTTATTATTATTGATCAAAAATAAGGGCAGACCCCTTGATTTTTTTGATTATTTAAAACGTATTTTAGCAATAATGAAGGACTGATGCCCCTTTATTATTGATAGAAAATTAAGGGCAGACCCCTTGATTTTTTTGATTATTTTAAAACGTATTTTCTCAATAATGAAGGACTGATGCCTCTTTATTATTATTGATCAAAAATAAAAGCAGACCCCTTGATTTTTTTTATTTAAAAACTTACCACTATATTATATAAGAGAACAAGTTTTTGAATATAATTTGTCAATAATTATCCACGCTCAAAAATTTTTTATTAAAATAATAGATACTCGATGTAAACTTTTTTTTAAATGACGCGTTTACTATTAGTTACAAATTATAAAAATCAACAAAACTCAACTTTACAAAAGATAAAAATCTATTAAACAACATTTAGAATTTTCCAAAAAGGTTTGATAATAGAATTGTTAATCTTGACTCCTTTAATAATTATCCGAATTTTATATTTTTTATTATCTTGTACTTGATCCTTCAATTGACTTTCACAATTAATAAATGAAAATTTTTCATTAAAAACCATTTCGTTATTCAACAAATGGAGTATATCTGAAATATTTTTTCGATCTTCCTCTTCAATATTTCCAATCATAATATTGTAATCATAAGCTTTTAAATCAACTGATTCCTAAAAAATAATTAACCAAAATTAATTAAAATAAACTTTACTTTGAACGTATATATAATAGGGAAATTTAAATAGTTCATACTGTATTGAAGGTATTGAACAGGAGGCTTAAATGTCATCCCAATAACAGCTGTACTGTTTTCTTCTAGGAGTATTTCATATACTTTTGACATTGTTGCTTTTTCATCAAAAATATTTTTATTTATAGCAAATAAATGATTTTTATTGTTTGCATACATGCACATTTATTTTAATAATTTTATTAATTTTTTTTTATTACTAGGTAAATTATACCCCAATTATTGCCAATTAACTGTGCATAATAAAATAAAATGTCACAAAAAATGGAAGAGTATTATGGTAAAAAATACCATAATACAATTTATTTTATATGTCCCGTATGCATAACTTCCCAACCCATTCCATATTTAGACTTTTATGACCATCATAAAAATCATTTGCGACAGTTTAAGGTTAAAAAAATTAAATTATTTAAAAAACCAGGAGCAATTAAATTAAGCAGCATCCAAATTACCCCTATAAGTGAACCCATTAGTGAACATACAACTGATTCTATAAATAGTATTTTTGAATACTTAAATGATGATATTGGAATGGTGAATGAAACAATGGAATCAGACGAAATTGTTGAAGCGGACGAAGATAATGAAGCGGACGATGCGGACGAAGCGGATGAAGCGGACGAAGCGGACGAAGATAACGGATCGATGGATTCATGGGTTAGAGCAGTTGAAGAGATTGAAGATATCGGATCAATGGATTCATGGGATGGATAGATGTAAGAGGTACAAATGGGGCAAAATAACAATATACAAATAGGAGGAAATTTGCCTATAATCCAAAGTGACTTATGAGGTACACATAAAATAATTAGTATAGATATGACCAACTTGAACATTAAAGAAATTGTTTTTCCTATAGAGATAATAAACAAATTAAGAGAGATAATAAATGAACTTAGACATGTAAAAATTCAATTTGGAATAGAAATTGAATTTGAGAAAGATGGAGAAATAAAATTAAATAATATTAGCAACAGTGCAAGACCACTTACCCAATCATTCTTTGACGATGGTATACAAAAGATAAATGAAAAGGTATCTTCAATAACTAAGTTAGGGAGTAGTTGGGTTATTAGAAAAATAACTGAAATTTACTTTATAGTAACAAAAATAAGTAACATCAGTAGGTTGAGTGGTAGAAGTTATATAAAAACACCAAAACAATTGGCTAACAAAAAGTGTATACTAAATGTTAAAAATAGTGATAATTTATGTTTTATCTATAGAATATTGTCGATACTTAAAAAAGATGAGATTATTTTATTAGTCATAGGAATGATAGTTATAGTTACACTAATTATCTAAATGAATTAAATTATGACCCAAATGATATGCCCATGAAATTAAATGGTATTCGAAAATTTGAGTTAAATAACGAAGGATTAATAATTAATATATTTAGTTATGATGAAACAGCTAAACCCGAGCATGATGACTTTGTTTTAAAACATCCATTTTTAAACATAATTCATAGATCCAAAATTACTGAAGAAACAATTATTAATTTATTGTTATTAAATAATGGAAAACAATATCATTATGTTGGATTACATCACTCAATAGGTTGTTGAATTGTAAAAATAAAACAACAGAAAGAATTCAATCATTATGGTGTAATAGATGTTTGAACGGATTTAGAATTATAAAAGCATTGGATAAACATGAGATGTTATGTATCAGAAATCAGTTAGGGACAACTTTATATACTTTCCCTGAAAATAAGTTTATTAAATTCACTGATTGGTCCAAAACTGTAACCCCACCATATGTTATATATGCAGATTTCGAATCTGTTTTGCCAAAGGATGACGTACACCATCAAATACATTTACCCATTTCGGCAGGACTTTTGTTAATAAATAATTTTGATGGGAGTACAATATACAAAGAATTTATAGGTGAAGATTGTGTGGAACAGTTTTTAAAAACAGTTGAAAAAATAGCAAAATATACTGTAAATATAAAATGGGAAATCAAACAATAAAAGATTTAACAAACTTACAACAGTTTCAATTTGATACATGTATAAAATGCTATCTTTGTTTGAAAGATATTGTGGATCCAGTGAGAGACCATGATCATTTTACTGGGGAATACTTGGGTGCTGCTTGCAATGACTGTAATGTTAATAGAAAAATAAATAAAGTTTTACCAATTATTTTCCATGACTTAAAGGGATATGATATGCATCATATATTAAAATATGGATTGAGTAAATTTAAAAACTGGGCTTTAGGATGTATTCCATTAACATCTGAAAAATTTATTTCTTTAATTGCTCACTTGGGAAAAACTAGTGTGAGATTTATTGATTCTTATCAATTTGTAAATGATTCTTTAGCAAAAGCGGTTAAAACTCTGACAACTTTACCTTTGACTCGATCAGTTTTTACAGGGACTATAGTTGATGAAAAGGGGATCTTTCCATATAATTTTGCAACTAGTTTAGATGTTCTTCATGATACTTATGAATTACCCCCGATTTGGAAAGGTGTCACTAAGGCTGAATATGAAAAACCTCTGCTTATTTCATTACCTGAAACTAGATTGTTTTCTATTGGCAAACTTTTTTCAACAATTTCGAGCGAAATCGATAGCACACAATAGATTAGAACCTTTAAATTATTTTGGAATTCCTGGAATGTCGTGGTCTTCTGCTTTAATGTCCTTGGATGAACCTATAGAATTAATTACTGAAAATGAAATGTTTAGCTTTTATGAGGGCGGTATTAGAGGTGGTCTTACTTTTGTTAATAAACACTATATTAAAACCGACGAAAACACAGATTTTCTCTATATTGATATTAATAATTTATACGGTTGGGCTTTAAGTCAACCATTACCTTGTGGTGAATTTAATTGGATATTTGATGGATTTGATACAAGATTATCTGATTGTTTGACTTTGGATCTTGAATCTTTGTCATATGGGTATACTCTTGAAGTTGATCTTGAGATTCCTTCTGAGCTTCATGTTAAGTTAGATGATTTTCCAATTGCAGCTGAGAAAGTGAAACCTGATGGTTCAAAGGTTGAAAAATTGTTGCTGACTCATTATCCTAAATATAACTATGTAATTCATTGGCGATTATTAAAATTATACATGTCTCTTGGTGTTAAAGTGATACATGTTAATCGAGGAGTAAGATACAAACAATCTAATATTTTTAAAAAGTATATTGACATAAACACTGAACTTCGAGCTAAAAGTACAAATACACTTGATAAAAATTATTATAAGTTGTTAAATAACAGTTTATATGGAAAAACTGTTGAAAATCTGAAAAAGAGAATGAATTTGCGTCTTTGTAAAACTGATAAAAAACTTGTGACTTATACTTCAAAACCAACCTTTAAAAAATCTATAAAAATTGACAATGATCTTATAGCTGCGTTGTTAAATCCTGATTCAATATGTTTAGATCGACCAAGCTATATAGGACAATCAGTGCTTGACTTGTCGAAACTTAGAATGTATGAGCTTCAGTATAAGGACTTTGAAAAATATCGACGACAATTTAATTGTCAGATCAATATAGTTGCTGGAGATACAGACTCTTTCTTCTTGGAGATTAAAAATTGTAAACTAGATGTTCTTTTATCTGAAATGGTTAAGGATAATCTTTTGGATACATCTAATTACCCTTCTACTCATCCACTTTATTCTAAAAAACTTGATTCAGTCATTGGAAAATTTAAGGACGAAAGTAAGGGAGAAGGTTATGACGAATGGGTTTTCCTTCGACCCAAATGTTATAGTTTGTTAGGTAAATCTTCTTGTCTAAAAGCTAAGGGTATATCGTTAAAGGATACCGATCTAACTCATAAAACTTATAAAGAGTGTTATGAGAAAATCTCAGTCTTTTTGGGATCACAATTTAGAATAGGAACAAAAAATCATCAACTTTATAGTTTTAAAAATAGTAAAATAGCACTTCCAAATAGAGATGATAAAAGGGTTTGGGTGTGTAAAAATAAAAGTTTAGCATACGGGCATATAAATATATCTGAAGAAATTGACGCTGATGAAGAAATTGTCGCTGATGATGAAATTATTGGAGAAATTATTGGAGAAATTGTAGCAGGTGACGAAATTACAACAGATGAAATTCAGCAACCTAACTTTGAGGAAGAACTAATAGATATAGATGATGTGCAGTTCTCTGACGATGATGAAGAAGAGTTTTATTAAATAAACATTATAGTATAAATTTGTTTTTATTTGTTGATTTATTTTTATTACAAAGTTTAAAAATTAGTAAAAAAAAAACAAATTTTCAATTTCAAATTTATTATTATTAAATATTATTCATTTTTCGGAATTGCTTTGAACATTGTTGTTTGATATTTGATCGATTCCCGAGTCATCTGTTTAGTCTGTCGGTTCCTGATTATTTAATAATCTTTCTCGTAATTGAACATTGTGTTGAGTTAAATTGTTCACCTTGATTTAAAGAGCAGAAACTTGATCTTGTAAACCAATATTTATATTAGTTACTAAATAACATAAATTATTTAATGTGACACAAAGTCTTTGTGCGTTTTCTAATGAGTATTGCAAATTAGAAATATTTATTTGTTGTTCTTCAATAATTTGGTTGCTATTCATGACTTTTTTAATAATATATATATATATATATATATATATATATATATATATATATATATATATATATATATATATATATATATATATTATTGTAAGTTGCAAACAAATTATTAAATAGAGCAATTTTTTAAATATCATTTTTTTTAAAATATAATCTCAAAAAATAAATAATCATTTTTAATTCAATTATAAATCATTTAAAAAACTTATATATTTTATAATAAAAAATTTAATAATTATTTTGTTAAAAATTTTATTAAAAATTTAATTTAAAAATCAAACTAAAAATTTCCGTTAAAATACTTTAATTAAAAATATGTAATTCTTAAAATATCATTAAGAAAAAATTCATTGATAAAATTATGCTGAAAATTCTACTAATAAATCATATATAATTTAAACTTATATATAAAAATCATATTTTTAAAATTATTTATAAAAATTCCATTGTAAAATTATACTGAAAACAAACCTTGTATAAAAAATTTCATTATAAAATTATGTTAAAAATTTATTACTTTGAAAAATTATATTTTAAATTATATATATTAAAAATTATACTAAAAACTTCATCTTAAAAAATCATTTATAAAAAAAAATCATTGATAAAATTAAACTGAAAACAAACCTTCTATAAAAAATTTCGATATTTAATTATGTTAAAAATTTATTACTTTGAAAAATTATATTTTTAATTATATATTTTGAAAATTATACTAAAAACTTCATCTTAAAAAATCATTTATAAAAAAAATCATTGATAAAATTAAACTGAAAACAAACCTTGTATAAAAAATTTCAATATTTAATTATGTTAAACATTTATTACTTAAAAAAATTATATTTTTAATTATATATATTGAAAATTATACTAAAAACTTCGTCTTAAAAAATCATTTAGAAAAAATTCATTTATAAAATTATGCTGAAAATTCTACTTAGAAATCATATATAATTTAAACTTATGTATAAAAATCATATTTTAAAAATCATATATAAAAACTACATTGATAAAATTAAACTGAAAAAATTTTAATAAGAAATTTTACTAAAAAACTTAATTAGAAATACTTAAAAAAAATATATTTTTAATTTCAAAAATTGAAAATAAATTCGAAAATAAATTTGAGAAAAAAAATACACTTTAAAATTTGGAAAAATTTGGAAAAAAAAATACACACAAAAATTAATTAAAATACACACAAAATTAATTAAGTTGATTACATCATGATGTAATCAAAATAATCCGAAATTAATCTGTAAATAACCCCCCCCCCTATTTTTTTATGTTGCAGTGTGCTCATAACTACCTACTAGCTGGTGGGGAGGAAAAAATTTATAAAATGTTAAAAACAAATAAATTCCATCGAAATTTCCAATCAATTTCTAATTTACGATGAGAATCACTGGACCATTTAGAGTGAAAATATCGGATCCTGCGGTACTTTATGCGGTTGCCATTTGAGCGCCCTTTCAAATCGTCTATTTGGTCTTCAATTTTAATTTTTTACAAACATTGTTTATTTCTAAATGCTTGAGATTTAATCCTTGTTTTAATAATATGGTTAAGTAATGCTCATTGTAGGTTTTTACAAATAATATGTGTATTTTTTGCGCAGTTGGGGAAAATGTTATTTCAATAGTAATGATTGGTTAAGAGTAAATCTTATGATATTTTAAGGAAATAATCGATTAAGAACAAATTTGTTGTCATTTTAAAGGGGTTGAGTTGGTTGAATATCTGTGTTCAAAAG
The DNA here is from genome assembly GCA_022537955.1 of Schmidtea mediterranea. Classification (NCBI taxonomy): domain Eukaryota; kingdom Metazoa; phylum Platyhelminthes; order Tricladida; family Dugesiidae; genus Schmidtea; species Schmidtea mediterranea. The sequence continues at coordinate 1,935,051 of CM039680.1, forward strand.
GTAAATATTTTCTAAATGGAGAATATCGATGAGGAATTTATAATATTTTTAAGGGATTTGTTCAGATTTGTTCAATATGTGTGTGAATCTTTAAAATTTTCATTTATATTATAATTTTTTAAAAGTGCTGTGACTACGAATGTTTTGAAATTTTTAAAATAGTTTACGTATGTTAAATCATGTTTTTTTAAAATTATTAAAGTAATTGAAAATTTTAAATTACATTAATTTTTTTAAAAATTATAATATAAATGAAAATTTTAAATAAATTAAAAGTGATTTGAATATATTTTATAAATATTTATTTATTACAACATTTAATTAATAAAAAATAATTTGTTTAAATTAAATGTTAATTCATAATATTTTTAGTTGGTTTTGAGTACCTAAAGATAACAGTTATCCTGTCGAAATATATATGGTACGACAAATTTTTGATTGGAGTTATCTTTTAATTAATATTATTATTATTATTATTATTATAATTATTATTGTAATTATTATTAATTTGCAATCAAATAATAAGATCAACAAATGAACCTAAATTGATCCTTATCCAAATATCATTTGAACTGATTGAATTTTCTTCCTATTCAAACAAAGATTCAAATTGGTTTACATTTGTTTACCTTATGAAAATGTTTGTTTAATGGAATGGCGGGTGAAAACCCATTATAAAAGTTGACGGATCCGGAATCCATTAATTCCAATTGTCATGAGAAGTTTATTTTGCCTTTTGTTGATAGTTGCGGCCGTGAGCTACGTATCTGGCCAATGCGGATGTCCCCGTCAGGTATTCAGCTGTCTGTCATTGCTGTGGCTCAATGCTCATATTTTATTGTTCCTTTAGAAACTGCTCAAAAGAGGCCTGGACAGCATGCAGATGGGAGATATGGTGCTCGACAAGAGCGACATCGCGCTTATCAATGGGGTAAAGGTCATATTATGTCCCTTCATTATTTGATATCATTCAAGTTCAAAGCTCATTACTCGAATACCAAAAGATGGCCAAATAATCAAGTGTTGTTTTCATTTGCTCCAGCTTTCCGTTAGTTTATTTCATTTATTAATGTTTTGTATATGTTGATTGGGCTCCCTTGCAGCCGGTGACAAAAAGGGTATTGTACGAGAGTGCTTAGTGGAATTGCAAAAGGATCTGGGAAATTGTGTCAAGTTCAGTGAATCTACAGCTAGCCATTATATTGAGGTGCACTCTCTCAATCAAGGTTGTTATTCTCTTCTGGGTTACACCGGAGGACCAAACCAGCCCTTGAACTTGCAGAATCCAGGATGTATGTATTCGAAAGGAACAGTAAAACACGAGTTCATTCATGCCTTGGGATTCATGCACACCCATATGAGAAAGGACAGAGACAACCACATCACTATCAAATGGGATAGAATCTTGACCAGTCGTAAGCTTTCTCGCTCTTTCCTGGATTAAGTTACTGATTTCTATTTGATGCAGACTGCAGTCAGTTTGTCAAATGTGAAGGTTGCGATTTGGACGGACCGTACGAAACCAACAGTGTTATGCATTATCCAAGCTACGGATTCGCGTGTGTTCCCGGAGAAAATGTCGTCTTTAAACGAGACGGAGGACTGATTGACTACAATCACGTAACATCAAGGAACGATTTGGACATGGTCCGAAAATTTTACGCTTGTTAAACTTTGAACAATAAATAATTGTTTAAATCTTGATTTATTCATCCTTCAATTATTTCTTTAAAATGTCTTAATAGTGTAATTTTATTACTTCTTTCTGGATAATTGAGTTATTCCATAACTTACTTCAATGGAGTGTACTAGTATTTTTTGATACCTTTGCTCCGGACTTTCCTTCCCTATTCTAGCTACAATCAAAATATTCGGGAAAACCTTTGTAGTGGAGGAATATATTTTCCCAATTACCATTAAAAAAAACAAAATTGTGAAGAAAATCTTTGGATAACTTACATTTGAAACGCTTTTTGTATTCCACATTCCCAAATAAGGGTGAAAACATTTCTTTTTACTAATCCTTAGACCCATATCAAACCCTAATTTACTACCCGATAAAAAGTTATTTAACAATGTCAATTTACTCGTCCAGTACTAATCTTTCCAACTGATACATGTTACAATGTCTTTAACCCTGCATAAATTAACCTAATTATACCATCATAACCCATTCAATCCTACTAATTTTATTGAACCTCACTAAAACTAACTCATTAGATCTTAATTTATCAGTACTCTGGTAAGTGTTATCCTGGTAGTTATACCCGATATTTGTATACTTTGCAAAGACTCAGGTAAATATATCTATTTTGAAAACTTTCATTTGTGTGATCAAGAACATGCAAGGTTTTAAATTAAAGTTACATTGATAATTTAAGATAAATCTAAATAAGAACTCTAAATATGTAAACGAAAATTGAAATCTAAATATTAAAGTTAACATTTTAAAATCAATTTCAAGTTTTCAAGTTAAAGTGTAAATTAATATTTATAAATTTTTATTTATATAAATTACTATACTTATATTAAAGTTTTATTTATTTAATAATTACATAATTATATAACATTTAATTTAATTTTAAGTATTAGTCAACTTTGATTATATTTTATTTTTAGATATTTAGGCGTATTTACATTAGTTGTATTCAATTCATATAAAGAATTTTTTCGTCACATTAATACCATTTTAAATATCAAAAAGAAAATAGACTAAATGAAATTTAATGAAGTTGAAAGAATATAAAATATTCGTTTAAGGCAAATTTTAATTATATAACTTTGATAGTTTTAGAAATGTATAATTTAATTAAACTTTCATCAACATAAATATAGAAAATTCATTAAATCAAACCTAATTTATAATCATTGTTTGCTTGGAATCTTGAAGAAGTAAATAATACTCAAAATTTAGAAATATAATCATGCAAAGTCGTAGATGTTAATTATTTATTCTCATGATTTCATGATTTGTGCTTTTAATTTATGTTTAATATACTTTTTATTTAATTTACTACAAGAAATAGTTTTATTTTTTCTATCGGTGATAGCTTCTTTTAAAATGGATTTGTCTCATTTTTAAATGGTTTGATAACCAGATTGCGGAACCCATTATAAGATGTTCAAAATAATACTCAAAATTTCTTACTTATAAAAATTGTTTCACGAATTATTGATTTAATATCAATTGCAATTTATATTTTATTAGCTTTGCGAGTTTGCAGAAATTTCAGTAGCCATAGCACTCAATCTAATTGAAATTATATAAATTTTGTACACGTTATATTATGCGGTTAACTTCCAAAACGTAAACGAAAAATAATTAGGAGTTAAATATTAAAAATAAATAATAATATTTAGAATAATGATGGTAATAATATTGTTGATAAATATTCTATGATTTTAGACTAATGCAGAATTTTGGCTGCAATCATTCGATCTCAATGAGTTGAACTTTACCTGGAAAAATCAATATAATTGTATTTTTAAATATAATAGAGTTTGGTTTTATTTGCATGCTGGTCGTGGTGTTTGGCGGCTGTAATTTAGCTAGTCGGAGGTCTCTGCAAATAATTATTTTTTTCAGTAATAAAACATTAATTAATTTGGTCATTGTGCCTATGACGCTTTGTCGTGTCTACGCATTGACAATAAAAAGTTGTGAATTGTGTAACTACCCAGACAAGATAGTCTTAATTTGATATATGATGCACAGGTACTTCTTTGACCCCACTTTGGAGAGGCACAGACAAGCCTTGTGCAAGCAAACGAATATCCAGCGTGTCTTTTAGGCACAGTTATTTGGTCACCGCTCAATAGGCCTGGCAATAATAAAGCATGCATTTCATCTTGTCTTCTCTTGCCTTCAATTTTTATGTTTTTAATAATTTACATACATTATTTGATAACCATTAAATTTTAATTAATTAAATAACTTTGTACCTCAATAATAATAATAATATTTTAGTTTTGAAAATATTAAAATAATAAAAATAATAATATTAATAATAAATTTTTAATAATATTGTGAGAATTATAATATTAAATTGTGAAAATTATAATAATAATTTTGTGAGAATTAGAATATTAAATATGCGAAAAAAAATAATATTGTGAAAATTATAATACTAAATTTTCAAATAATACTATTTGTGAGATTTATAATATTAAATTAGGAAAAAAGTAGTAAACTTGTAAAAATTATAATATTAATAAAATTGTGACTTATTTAAATAAACTATATATTTTAAAAATTAAATAAAGTTAATCATTATAATTAATAATAAAATAATTTATATAGTTTAAAATAAGACCTAAATAAATAAAATATATATAGATTAAACATTAAAGTATTATTATTAAAATAATTTATATAGTTTTAAATATATGACCTAAACTACATAAATTAAATAAACTATAAATATTAAATTATTATAAATAAAATAATCTATGTTCTACTTAAAGTGACTATATAAATTAGACCTGAAAAACACCTTAACCTACTTTTTCGACCTTAAAATGACCTTGACCTGCTTTGTTGTCCTACTTTTAACAAAATTTAGCTTAACATTTTTCTGAAAGGGGTTTGACTTATATCTGACGGGCTCACATCATACTATTTATTCACTATGTACCATTACGCATCATTATAATTCACTATGTATCATTATGCATTATTATGATTCACTATGTATCATTATGCATCGTTATGATTCACTATGTATAATATATTGACCTTGTCACTCACCCTTCACATATCACACTTTTCTAAAAATAATTAACAATTTTTAATAAAATTTTAAAATGAGCCTAATTTACTCATACAGGCCACATTGTGATAACTAATATTAATCGATCCCTTCAGTCTACAATGATCAAGAACTCAAGTACAGAGATTGCAGGAAATATCTCCAAAATATATGGCATTACACCCATTTATTTAAATTGATAAAAGAGATCCGAACACAACCCAACCGGAGTCTTTGACTTATGAATAAATATATTTTGATTACATTACATGATTTAAAAACGATCTTTTAATCTAAATTTCAGAGTTGTTTACTTATTTTCCTCCATAATTTGTAAAACATTCCTATTTACTGCAATTTAATGCATATTTTGGCTTTACCATTCTTACATACACTATTGATATTATTTACATCAACATTCTAATTACACTCTGATAGTCTCAAACATAGATCCCTAGGATTCTTTAATTGATTGAGTTGTTTATTAATGATGATAAAAGATACGTTTGACAATCTGATTAAGAAGGGTGCCTTATATAAATGTAGCGTTACTTAAATGTTAACCCCTTTAACATGTAAAAATCATGAATTCTTAACCCTATCCGTATTACACAACTGTGTGGACCTTCTTTACGTCAAAAAGATTAAAATAAAAGATATCTAAAATTACTCAAAATATTCGAGAGAAGAAATGGAATAATTAACAGCACCAGAAGAATTTCTTGAATAGTTCTTCATCAGATAATCCTCCATATTAATGCAGTGAGAGGTGCTGATATTGGGGTGACATGTCATCCACGGTAACGAATACGTAAAAGATTTGAATAAGAAATAGAAACACCAGCCATTAATAACATTGTAGTAAAGCGCTACGATAAACGAGATTATATTCTCGGCCTGAAAAATTTAATTTAAATCAAAATAATGTTCAGAATTACCTCCACCATTTTTAAAACAAACGTACGGAAATCTCCAGACGTTGGCCAGGTCAACTGCAAATTCATTATCGACATGAAGAAATCATATTTTGAAACCCATTTCTCACGAGGTTTTGGGACGTCCTTGGACGACTGTATCTGAGTTAGAGAACCCACAGTTTCGTCACTCGAGGTCACTGAAATTATGTTATGCCTCAATATCTGCGAATAACAGGAGAGGTATTTAGTTTGGAATTAATCAAAGAATGTAAGAAGAATCATATATTCAGAATTCCAAATGACTGACGGATGACCTCAATGTAAACTTATTTTATCTTTCGTAAGACAAATTATCAAGCTTCACCATCAAGGATGGAAATGGAGTCCCCATTATTATATCGAATCATTTATAATTTGATCTTAGTTTTATTAAAGTACCTTTTTCTTATGGCAATGAGAGTCTGATAATAACGCAGATCTAGTGACCCCCAGCTCCATTGTATATATTATTGTTAAATATAATAAAAAGTTACTTCAGCAGAATGAGGCGAAGTTTATAATAATAAATTATTATTATTACTTACTTAGGTTTTTTATTGTAAACGGACCATTAGACGTTTCATTTTCATTATTTTTCTAAATATTAATTATATTAATTAAATTAAATTCAACCACTAAAATCAATTTAAATATAAAATAAATTAATTTCTTTTTTTAAAAAATAAATAATAATTATTATAATCGTTTGAAAAAGGTTGTGACGAAACTTCTTGAATATCAAAAAAACATCGATATCTTTACTGATTCATAATCAAATATTTTATAATAAATGTCATTATTATTATTATTATTACTATTATTATTATTATTATTATTATTATTATTGTTATTATTATTATTATTATTATTATTATTATTATTATTATTATTATAATTATTATTATTATTATAATTATTATTATTATTATTATTATTATTATTATAATTATTATTATTATTATAATTATTATTATTATTGTAATTATTATTAATTTGCAATCAAATAATAAGATCAACAAATGAACCTAAATTGATCCTTATCCAAATATCATTTGAACTGATTGAATTTTCTTCCTATTCAAACAAAGATTCAAATTGGTTTACATTTGTTTACCTTATGAAAATGTTTGTTTAATGGAATGGCGGGTGAAAACCCATTATAAAAGTTGACGGATCCGGAATGCATTAATTCCAATTGTCATGAGAAGTTTATTTTGCCTTTTGTTGATAGTTGCGGCCGTGAGCTACGTATCTGGCCAATGCGGATGTCCCCGTCAGGTATTCAGCTGTCTGGCATTGCTGTGGCTCAATGCTCATATTTTATTGTTCCTTTAGAAACTGCTCAAACGAGGCCTGGACAGCATGCAGATGGGAGATATGGTGCTTGACAAGAGCGACATCGCGCTTATCAATGGGGTAAAGGTCATATTATGTCCCTTCATTATTTGATATCATTCAAGTTCAAAGCTCATTACTCGAATACCAAAAGATGGCCAAATAATCAAGTGTTGTTTTCATTTGCTCCAGCTTTCCGTTAGTTTATTTCATTTATTAATGTTTTGTATATGTTGATTGGGCTCCCTTGCAGCCGGTGACAAAAAGGGTATTGTACGAGAGTGCTTAGTGGAATTGCAAAAGGATCTGGGAAATTGTGTCAAGTTCAGTGAATCTACAGCTAGCCATTATATTGAGGTGCACTCTCTCAATCAAGGTTGTTATTCTCTTCTGGGTTACACCGGAGGACCAAACCAGCCCTTGAACTTGCAGAATCCAGGATGTATGTATTCGAAAGGAACAGTAAAACACGAGTTCATTCATGCCTTGGGATTCATGCACACCCATATGAGAAAGGACAGAGACAACCACATCACTATCAAATGGGATAGAATCTTGACCAGTCGTAAGCTTTCTCGCTCTTTCCTGTATTAAGTTACTGATTTCTATTTGATGCAGACTGCAGTCAGTTTGTCAAATGTGAAGGTTGCGATTTGGACGGACCGTACGAAACCAACAGTGTAATGCATTATCCAAGCTACGGATTCGCGTGCGTTCCCGGAGAAAATGTCGTCTTTAAACGAGACGGAGGACTGATTGACTACAATCACGTAACATCAAGGAACGATTTGGACATGGTCCGAAAATTTTACGCTTGTTAAACTTTGAACAATAAATAATTGTCTAAATCTTGATTTATTCATCCTTCAATTATTTCTTTAAAATGTCTTAATAGTGTAATTTTATTACTTCTTTCTGGATAATTGAGTTATTCCATAACTTACTTCAATGGAGTGTACTAGTATTTTTTGATACCTTTGCTCCGGACTTTCCTTCCCTATTCTAGCTACAATCAAAATATTCGGGAAAACCTTTGTAGTGGAGGAATATATTTTCCCAATTACCATTAAAAAAGACAAAATTGTGAAGAAAATTTTTGGATAATTTACATTTGAAACGCTTTTTGAATGTTGGGTAGCACGGCTTTCCAACCTATGTGATCATTAATATGTACCCAGTCAGCCGTTTCTTTTGTAACTTGGTAAGTCCATTTGTTATCATAATGCGATATTTAAATATTTGCATTGCATTAAACATCAAATAATTGATGAAAAAAAAATAATTTTGGTAAACATTCTATTTACAATTTGGTTGTTTTCGTAACTGTGTTGATATTCTTGGTTTCGATGAAGTCGCCAGTTTCATCAAACTCATACTTAAGACTTTATTAAAATATTTTTACTGTTAACTTTGACATAATTAATTATAAGATTTGCTAAAGTATTCATAAAACATTGAAAACATGATGGCCCATTATTAATAAAAACTCGAAAACGCCAAATAAAAGAAATATATTTCGAGGAAATTATCCTCATCTTCAGTCTGCCATCATAATCTTTGTTAAATGTTATGTACGGAAACAATAATGATGTAATAGTTAAGATTTATTGATTTTATTAAATAATCTCAATAAATTTGTTGCTGATTGAACGTTTACTTGATGGTGAACCCATAAAATTGCATGTTTTTGTAATTCCATATTCGGAAGGTTTATGAAATTTTACATTGTGTGTCACAAAATCATTCGCAAATTCAAATTTATTTAAAATAGTTTCAAAATCGTTAAAATCAATAAATATGTTAAGTAATATATCTCTAACATAGCCGATTGAGAGGGGTGAGTAACATTATTGAGCATAGGAAAATGTATAAAGGAACAAATGATTTAATCGATTTTCAAATATGAAGATAATTTCCTCGAAATATATTTCTTTTATTTGGCATTTTCGAGTTTTTATTCATAAAATAAGTAAAAAAATTCACAATAAACTTAAAATCAAATAAATTAATTATTAGTTTAAAAGATTTTTAATTTTTAATATTAATAATATTTTATTATAAAACAAAAAATATATTAAATTATTTAATTAAAAATAAAAATTTGTTTAAAATAATAAATTAATACTTTTTGTAATATTTTAGTTGGTTTTCATACTCGATGATGACAGTTCATCGAAATATATCTCAAAACAAATGTTTGAATGGCTCCTCTTTTAATAAAATCGTTGCAATGTTTATTAAATTATTTATAAATGGTAAATAATATAAAATATTTTTAGGAAATATTTTTTATCAAGTAAGTTTTATTTTTTCTTTTCATAAAACAAAAGTTCAAAATCAGATAAAAAATGTTATTGTTACACAGATTTCATCGCCGTTTCTGCTCTCCTCTTTCAGACGTAAATTTATGCGCAAAGATTTCAGGCATTTTATTACATTTTTTTAAATTTAAATATTTATTTTCTTTTTTGATTATAAGACTCCTTCCATAAATTCAATCCTCGTGACATGAAAGACATAAAAGATCAAAGCAGTCATTATTTGGGAAAACAGATATAGTTAAAAAAAGATAACAATTGAGTTTAGTATGTCATCATCGAAACATTTAAGAAAAAGACGTTATAATTCGAATACAATTGAAGAAAATCAACGAAATAAGATAAAAGCGTTGATCAAAAGGTTTATCGTAGTTGAGTGAGTTTATTTTGGAAGGTAGAAAAGATATCAAAACTGTCTTAAAATCTTTAAAACCGCCCCTTTATTTGTGATCTTAACAATATGATCGGATTGTGAAATATTCCCAAACATTAAATACGAATCAAGTTAAATCGTGAAATTTTTCCCAATCAAATAACATGGCGCAATGTTATGGCGATTGGGTGGAATAGCGCATTATAGTGACACTTGATTGGTCAAAAAATTCCAATTCATAATTTCTCACCAAACTTTTTGTGCCTCATAACTATTATAAGTTTATTTGTGCAACAATTCCAGATATCAAAAGTTTACATTTATGTGAAGTGTTTGTGTTCAGTCGAGATTTTCTATCACTTTCTCGCTTTCTATAATAAATGAGTTTATTCATTGCAAGATTAAAATTTAACACGCATGCAAGTTTGTATGGCTGTTGTATTTGTATTATATTGTGTGTCATAAATAATGTGTAATTATTGTTTATAAAAATCGATATTATGTTTGGATTTGAAATGTGAGTTATTTTCTTTGAAACTTCGATAAAGTTAAGTGATTTGTAATAAATTACAAAGTAAAATGTTTTTTACTAATTTCCCGAATTCTATTATACCAGAGCTTCTTAAACTTTTGTAATTCACGACCCCATTTATGATTGCGAGTTTTTTGACGACCCCATACAAATATAAAAGAAAAATAAATTTATATTTTTTTAAAATTCCTATAACATCTTCTAATTCATAGTAAATGTTATTCAAGTTATTACAATACTCTTAATAGAAATGCAGGTACAAACAATCTTTCCGAACTAGAAGATTTTATGATATATTTATCTACGATAATTGTTATTTTATCTTTATAACAATAATTTTACAAGTTAAAAAACATTTTCTGTAAAATTTTATTTTTATCTCTCGCGACCCATAGTTTAAGAAGCCCTGTATTATACTATTGCGTATTCAGTTGAGATACAAAAAATTTCAAACATTTTGTTAAAATATTGTAAATAAATTAAAATTTTAGTAATTAAATAATCAGAAATAAGAATGAATTTTGAATATTAAGTTATAGTTAAACATTTAAAAGTTAGAATTTTTAAGTAGAGTCAATTCTTTTTTTTACGCGATAGATACGGTGCTCAGAAAACCGCATAAAAAGACACGACTTACATTGTATAAATAGGGATACGTTTCATAATTTTTGAAAAGTACATAAAATACAAATAAATTAAGAGTTGACGGAGAAATTGAAAAAACATAAAATTATGTAATAATAAATATAAAGTTTAATAACTTTTATTGCTTTTAATATTTTTAAAATTTTGTGATTTGAATGATTCTCTATTCAAATTATCTTGTTTGGTTTAGGTGTGAGAATGATTAGTCCTTTTCTAAACTGAACGGAAAAACCACATGACTTCAAAAACTCATCAAAAAAAATCCCATAAAAAAGAATTGAATGTATATAAATATATATTTTTACAGTTAATATAAAATTATATTTTTATTAATACAGTAGACTGCTGATTATTGGTGCATGAATTTTTTTCAGAAAAAATATAAGTAAAGCATTTATATTAATTTTAAAATAATTGTTGGAGTATTTTGACTAATGTGAATTCGAATATAACGATATAAAAGCTCTTCGAAAAATTCGAACTGATAATAGAAAATCATTAAATGATTCCCTCAAGCAAACCAAAATCACAGATTTTCTTAAAAAATAATGAGTACTAAACATGTTAAAATAATTTTTTGCTTTGTAAATGTGTAATATATCGTATTTGAGAAATAAATAACTATTGTTCGGATTATCCGTGTCGGCTCTTCCCACCATGCAGCCGGATAATCGGGAGTCTACTGTATTAAATATTAAATTCAAACTTAGAATTAAATAAAAATCTTAAATTGTTTTTGATAATTTGTTTTCATTAATATTTTACACCGATAATTTCGAATTAATCCTTGATCATATTGCTGGATCAGAGATGTCACTTTAGTAGGAAAAGAGAATATTTCAATTTTTGTCATCTTAAATTTGGATGAGCAAGACAATTATGTAAGATCAAGGAATTTTCTCTTTTAAAATAATAATTCCGGATAACACCTTCGCGACCGCTGTTCATCCAGGCAGGAAGTTATTCTATACCGGAATTGAATATTAAATTTATTTAAATAAAAAACAAGATATGTTTAAATAAGATAACAAAAGATGTCGTTCCAACCATGCTAGAAGCAAGAAAAGAATGGTAATGAAAATCTCCAACATATTGCATTTCGCAATTGAGATAGTTCTGGATAACACAAACTTTTCAACTTTAACAAACAAGATAATCAATTCAATCATTTCACAATCAATTAAATCTTAATTTCAATTATGTTTTCAAATCAATTTATGAAATAGCTGAAATCACTTAATCTCAATTTTGTGTTTATAATTTTTATTAAATTCATTGCAGATGAGTTAAGTGTAGCGAGAAACTTTAGGATTACGTGACTCTTAGTTTGAATCACGCTAATAAATGAGTATTAAATTGGTCATACTACACAATTTATATAATGTTATGGGAGATTAGTATTTATTTAAACCAAGCAACTAGTTTAGGTTGCTCTGGGGATCTTGTAGAGGCACCTGTCCTCATTTTACGGGTATAACCCCAAATAAAGAAGTCGGTAAGACATCGTTGTAGATTATTGTAATAATTGTCTGCTAAATAAACATTTCTGGAATATCAAAGGTTCGTCGAGTTTTGATCAAATCTAGAATTGAACGAAGCCGCTCTAATACATTTTCTGCTAATCTAATACTCCAATAATAATAATAATAATAAAAATAATAATGATAATAATTATAAAGCTCTTTCATCTACACAAATATTATCGCTGCTGCTTGTGGTTTCGTTAATCATTTCGGTCTTTTTACGGTACATGATTTGTTGAAATTCTTTAAGAGGCCATACGTCGCAAGGTCCCATACTTATCCAGTGGGCTAGCTGAATATACATTAAATCTCCATTTTTATATTCAGTATGAATTCTTACTCTTTTTCTTTTATAACGTTCAAACTTTTGATCTTGCTCCCATATTGGGGTTATTGCTTTGTAAAAATTCTAATATTTCAAGTGCTTTTAATGAAATCTAATTAACATTTCTAACGAAACCTTGTAGTGAATCCAATTCCAAATAGCAAAGATTGGGATCATAATCATAGAACTCAAAGATATACCCCAACCAATAATGACGGACCAAGAAGGGAATTCATATTCTTTCATATTAAGTTCCGGGTGGAAGCATCCGAATGGGTAGCTGAGTCTAGTCATACTCACAGTGGAACAGATGACAATAGCCTAAGCAATATTATTAACCGTAGTAATTAACCCATTACTAACCAAAATGAAAGAAGGAGCCAGGAATTTCCAGCAGATCCTCCAAAATATCGAAGGTGAATATCCTAGCATTTGCTTGCAATCGGAACAGAACTGATTTAGACCTTCAGAAATAGATTGTTCCAAGATCATTCATTGTATCAATTTACCATAAAACCAAGCCACCCCAATTGCTTGCATTAAGGCCCCGAATAGTAGAGAAGTTCCAGCGGCATGTCTATCTAACAACGTAAAGACGTATATTCCACCCTTGATTGAAAGTACAGGTCCATGACAAAATTAAAACTAACTTACATTTGTCACAACAGGTATACTACCTAAGAAAGCAAATATTAGAACAATTAAGGACAACACGTCCCGACGTTTTATTATTTTCCAATGTATTGGAATTACGTCATGGAGTCCTGTTACGACGGACTCGATGCCGCCCATCTAATAGCTTGCTGATAAAACGGATAAATCGGAATTCAGACACTTACCGCACTATCTAATCCCAGATTTATTAGTAAAAGGAAAAACATAATGGACCAGAACGAAGAACCCCTTATTGTTGCAATCGCAAAAGGGTAGATCTGGAAAACTAAGCTCGGCCCTTTATTCAAAAATGAAATAATTATAACGAGAAATTATTAACCATGCGTCACTACGTTGTCAATGTCATCCTTTAAGAGATAGGAAATGTATCCCAAATAACTAAATACGACGAAACCGGCCAGGAGACTTGTACCACTGTTGACAATGACCGTAGCTACGCAGTCTCTAAATGCTCCTTAAGAAGTTCAAAAATCAAAGGAAAGCTTTACCTAAAACATTTATTATTTAACCGATTATAACTCGCATATGCCAAATGCACTCCGAATCCGGCGCCGACGCTATAAAATATTTGTACTGCTGCTTCAATCCAAACCTAAACTTAGATAAAATACACGTAAAACATAGAAACCCTCACTTCAGTATGAGCTAGGATTGAGAAGTTTGGAGTAATGAAACGAACTATTCCATTTTTTGCTCCTGGGAGCATTAAACCATTAATTAATAGAACAATCAACAACACGTAAGGTAGAAGTACGGTAACGTACACAACCTATAGTCAACCTTTATTAACTATTATTGTCATAAGGGACTTACTTTTCCTGACGACTTTATTCCTCTGCGGATGGTGATGTATAAAATGACGAAAACTCCCAGCGTGCAGGAAACGAGTTCCCATCTTGGAAGACCTAAATCTCCGATTCCCGAACTTTTATGTACTTGCAAAACTACTCTTCTAAAATATTAAATGTTCTATTCAGACTTTATTGAAAATAGTATTAAAATAGAAGAAAGAATTCCATTTAATATCATGCTCTTTCTGGGAGAGAGGACAGTTATTTCATACTTTATCACTTCCTTCCCAATGAGGAAGTTAGATGTAAACTATTGAGGCCGTTTGTAGGGGGATAACGGTATATTTAAGGAAGCCTGTGGCCCAGTTTAACTAAAAATGAATTTTGTCAGAAAGTGAGTTATTGTTTCAAATGTTACAATAAGTTCCAGATTCTTGGATATTTGGCCAACAGAAAGAACGCATTGCTGTGCCGTCTTGCTTTTAAATTTAGAAAAGCAGATTGAACAGAAGAACCGTTTTCATAGAGGGAGCGGCAAAGATGTAAATTGTATTGCATAAACACGAAACGTAAGGTCTTCAAAAGATGTTAACAGTTATATAAATAAGTTCACTCAAACAGTTTCTATAACAAAATAAACATAAGGGAGGCCGAGGTTTACATGGAACACTTTCAAAACATGTTTTTGATGTTACCTAAAGAAACTCATTAATATTTGCGTGACAAACATAAATTATATTAAACTTTATATTCATAATATATAATGTGTCATTTATATAGGCCTTCGCGGTATCATCATGCATCAATATGATTCACTATGTATCATTATGCATCATTTTGATTCACCATGTATCATTATGCATAAATATGATTCACTATGTATCATTACGCATCATTATGATTCACTATGTATCATTATGCATTATTATGATTCATTATGTATCATTATGCATCGTTATGATTCACTATGTATAATATATTGACCTTGTCACTCACCCTTCACATATCACACTTTTCTAAAAATAATTAACAATTCTTAATAAAATTTTAAAATGAGCCTAATTTACTCATACAGGCCACATTGTGATAACTAATATTAATCGATCCCTTCAGTCTACAATGATCAAGAACTCAAGTACAGAGATTGCAGGAAATATCTCCAAAATATATGGCATTACACCCATTTATTTAAATTGATAAAAGAGATCTGAACACAACCCAACTGGAGTCTTTGACTTATGAATAAATATATTTTGATTACATTACATGATTTAAAAACGATCTTTTAATCTAAATTTCAGAGTTGTTTACTTATTTTCCTCCATAATTTGTAAAACATTCCTATTTACTGCAATTTAATACATATTTTGGCTTTACCATTCTTACATACACTATTGATATTATTTACATCAACATTCTAATTACACTCTGATAGTCTCAAACATGGATCCCTAGGATTATTTAATTGGTTGAGTTTTTGATAAGGAATATGTATTTAAAATCACTTTTATTAATGATGACAAAAGATACGTTTGATAAGCTGATTAAGAATGATGCTTTATATAAATGTAGCGTTACTTAAATGTTAACCCCTTTAACGTGTAAAAATCATGAATTCTTAACCCTATCCGTATTACACAACTGTGTGGGCCTTCTTTACGTTTAAAAGATTAAAATAAAATATATCTAAAATTACTCAAAATATTCGAGAGAAGAAATGGAATAATTAACAGCACCAGAAGAATTTCTTGAATAGTTCTTCATCAGATAATCCTCCATATTAATGCAGTGAGAGGTGCTGATATTGGGGTGACATGTCATCCACGGTAACGAATACGTAAAAGATTTGAATAAGAAATAGAAACACCAGCCATTAATAACATTGTAGTAAAGCGCTACGATAAACGAGATCATATTCTGAGCTACACCAACCCCTGTAACTTGTTGAAAACACATAAAAATTTTAAATTGTAACCTTGAAATAATGGACAGATCTTCCAGATCCCAATGGCTCCTTTCTGATGAAACTGACCAAGAATCAATTCCATGTAGAACAGAGGCACAGCCCCAAACACCAACATGGCAAAATATGGAATGAGGAACGCACCTGAAAAATTCAATTTAAGTCAAAATAATGTTCAGAATTACCTCCACCATTTTTGAAACAAATGTAAGGAAATCTCCAGACGTTGGCCAGGTCAACTGCAAATCCGATTATCGACATGAGGAAATCATATTTTGAAACCCATTTCTCACGAGGTTGTGGGACGTCCTTGGACGACTGTATCTGAGTTAGAGAACCCACAGTTTCGTCACTCGAGGTCACTGAAATTATGTTATGCCTCAATATCTGCGAATAGCAGGAGAGACTTTTAGTTTGGAATTAATCAAAGAATGTAAGAAGAATCATATATTCAGAATTCCAAATGACTGACGGATGACCTCAATGTAAACTTATTTTATCTTTCGTAAGACAAATTATCAAGCTTCACCATCAAGGATGGAAATGGAGTCCCCATTATTATAGCGAATCATTTATAATTTGATCTTAGTTTTATTAAAGTACCTTTTTCTTATGGCAATGAGAGTCTGATAATAACGCAGATCTAGTGACCCCCAGCTCCATTGTATATATTATTGTTAAATATAATAAAAAGTTACTTCAGCAGAATGAGGCGAAGTTTATAATAATAAATTATTATTATTACTTACTTAGGTTTTTTATTGTAAACGGACCATTAGACGTTTCATTTTCATTATTTTTCTAAATATTAATTATATTAATTAAATTAAAATCAACCACTAAAATCAATTTAAATATAAAATAAATTAATTTCTTTTTTTAAAAAATAAATAATAGTTATTATAATCACTTGAAAAAGGCTGTGAAGAAAGTTTGTGAATATCAAAAAAACATCGATATCTTTACTGATTCATAATCAAATATTTTATAATAAATGTCATTATTATTATTATTATTATTATTATTATTATTATTATTATTATTATTATTATTATTATTATTATTATTATTATTATT
This sequence comes from Schmidtea mediterranea, assembly GCA_022537955.1. Taxonomy (NCBI): domain Eukaryota; kingdom Metazoa; phylum Platyhelminthes; order Tricladida; family Dugesiidae; genus Schmidtea; species Schmidtea mediterranea. The sequence continues at coordinate 1,952,312 of CM039680.1, forward strand.
ATTATTATTATTATTATTATTATTATCATCATCATTATTATTATTATTATTATTATTATTATTATTATAATTATTATTATTATTATTATTATTATTATTGTAATTATTATTAATTTGCAATCAAATAATAAGATCAACAAATGAACCTAAATTGATCCTTATCCAAATATCATTTGAACTGATTGAATTTTCTTCCTATTCAAACAAAGATTCAAATTGGTTTACATTTGTTTACCTTATGAAAATGTTTGTTTAATGGAATGGCGGGTGAAAACCCATTATAAAAGTTGACGGATCCGGAATCCATTAATTCCAATTGTCATGAGAAGTTTATTTTGCCTTTTGTTGATAGTTGCGGCCGTGAGCTACGTATCTGGCCAATGCGGATGTCCCCGTCAGGTATTCAGCTGTCTGTCATTGCTGTGGCTCAATGCTCATATTTTATTGTTCCTTTAGAAACTGCTCAAAAGAGGCCTGGATAGCATGCAGATGGGAGATATGGTGCTCGACAAGAGCGACATCGCGCTTATCAATGGGGTAAAGGTCATATTATGTCCCTTCATTATTTGATATCATTCAAGTTCAAAGCTCATTACTCGAATACCAAAAGATGGCCAAATAATCAAGTGTTGTTTTCATTTGCTCCAGCTTTCCGTTAGTTTATTGCATTTATTAATGTTTTGTATACGTTGATTGGGCTCCCTTGCAGCCGGTGACAAAAAGGGTATCGTACGAGAGTGCTTAGTGGAATTGCAAAAGGATCTGGGAAATTGTGTCAAGTTCAGTGAATCTACAGCTAGCCATTATATTGAGGTGCACTCTCTCAATCAAGGTTGTTATTCTCTTCTGGGTTACACCGGAGGACCAAACCAGCCCTTGAACTTGCAGAATCCAGGATGTATGTATTCGAAAGGAACAGTAAAACACGAGTTCATTCATGCCTTGGGATTCATGCACACCCATATGAGAAAGGACAGAGACAACCACATCACTATCAAATGGGATAGAATCTTGACCAGTCGTAAGCTTTCTCGCTCTTTCCTGGATTAAGTTACTGATTTCTATTTGATGCAGACTGCAGTCAGTTTGTCAAATGTGAAGGTTGCGATTTGGACGGACCGTACGAAACCAACAGTGTAATGCATTATCCAAGCTACGGATTCGCGTGCGTTCCCGGAGAAAATGTCGTCTTTAAACGAGACGGAGGACTGATTGACTACAATCACGTAACATCAAGGAACGATTTGGACATGGTCCGAAAATTTTACGCTTGTTAAACTTTGAACAATAAATAATTGTCTAAATCTTGATTTATTCATCCTTCAATGGTGACATTTAGAAAGATAAATTATATTTATAAAAATATTACTTATTATATATATATTGAATATTCCAGTTTGGTTTCAAGTGGGAGGGTATAAAAATATGTCTTTCATGAAAATTGAGGTTCTCCCTTCGATTTTCTTGACATAGATATTTATATAATGGTTGATTTATATAATGAAAACCTTAAAATATATTTTTACTTCTGGAACCCTGAAGGTGGGATGACAGATGATGATTGTAGACCCTATAAAAATAGTTTGAGTTTGAGTTCAACTTTCCTCGGCTGCATAGCTCTAAGAATTGAGGAGTAAGCTCTGATGAAAACCTTATCAATTAAGTCCGCTCCATCCCGCCCACACCCAGAATACCTTGCCCCCCCTCCGCAGGAAACATAGATCATTAATAAAATAAGGAAATAATAGAAATCGGTGTACCTGAATTAGGATCATTTGATTCATCTGAGCGAGCTTGATCTCAGAAATTGAAAAGAAAATTGTTTAAAATTTAATTAAAAATCTGTTTTAAAATGTGTAAAAGTTGATCGAGTGATTGGGCTATTCGGGAATTGTGATCGAGTATTATTATTGGCTGACAGCGGACGGCAGTTGGGAGTAGAGTTGACTTTCTGATCTGTCATTTCAAGTGGCTAGCTGAAGGAGTGCTCAAAAGTCCAGAAAATGCGTAAGAAACCGTTGCGATTATTAAAATGAGTAAAAATAAATCATTCGTGTTTTGTTTAAATGAATGCTGATTAATAAATATTTGAACGAAGAAAAACATTTTATAAAAATTTGATTTGCCTAGTGACGAGTGGGGCACATAAAATGGACGACTCTGCATTCGGCCGCAGGGAGGGTGGAGTACAGTTCGCATTTAACTTCAGATTCATTTTTATTACCAATATTTATTGTAGCTTATATCGGTTTGGAATGTTTTTATGGTTATTTTGACCTTTCCTGTCAATTCAACTGTAGCAGAAAGCATTTTCCCTGTCGGGTTTAAGACTCATCGGATAAAGGACGTGCTGACTTTGGACCATATCTAGAATGGGAGATATTCTCTTAGCTTTTCTGTGAACTAACCGAATATAAAGGAAACTCAAAAATTTTATTTATTAACACTCCTTTTACATTATAATGCATATCAAATGCAAATACTCGGTAAATTCTAATTATTTTCAGTAAATTTGCTACAAAACTTCGTTTTATTATTATTATTGTTATTATTATTATTATTATTATTAATATTATTATTATTATTGTTATTATTATTATTATTATTATTATTATTATTATTATTATTATTATTATTATTATTATTATTATTATTATTATTATTATTATTATTATTATTATTATTATTATTATTATTATTATTATTATTATTGTCAGCAGTATTGGTAGTCTGATAGCTTGTTACCAGTTTCTGTGTTGAACTTAAGTCCACAGAGGTATGATGGTATCTACCATGGTTTCAAGTGAAAGGAGGTTCAAGAAAAAGATTCGTCTTATTGTCTTGCCTTTAAACCAAACTTTGCAAACTTATTTGATGTCCAGTGTATCAGGATAAGTGAATAACAGTGTTAATTTGACACTGTTTTTACACTTACTTGGCGTTCAGAGAAATCTAAGCGCCTTCCGGCATAATACTGATGAGAGCCATTAGCTCGAAACTAGTATACTATTGAAAAATTCCTTTGTAGCAGCATAAATTAATATATCAGATAAGCGAATAACAAAATAAGCCTTTGCTGCGAAGTAATAATTATATTTTTGAAAAAAGTTTCGATTATTTAATAATCCTCTTGGGTTCTTTCAGTTTCTTTTTTTCCTTTTCCAAAAGAAACTGAAGAGGATTATTTAATAATTGAAACTTTTTTCAACAATATAATTATTATTTCGCATCAAGGGCATAGTTTGTTACTCGCTTATCTGATATTATTATTATTGTTATTATTATTATTATTATTATTATTATTATTATTATTATTATTATTATTATTATTATTATTATTATTATTATTATATTAAAAATTATATAACATAATACATTTTTAGTATAATATATTTTTAAAACATAAAAGATTAATGAAAAAATTTGTCTGAATAAAACAGTTTTAATCGATATTGTTTAAAGTTCAAATCTACCTGACGGTGACAGCGAGTCTGTCGAAATATATTGAAGTAAAATATATATGTTGTAATGGTACTTTCTTTTATCTAATTCAATGTTGTGTGATTCTTTTTACTATTATCATTATTATTATTATTATTATTATTATTATTATTATTATTATTATTATTATTATTATTATTATTATTATTATTAATATTATTATTATTATTATTATTATTATTATTATTATTATTATTATTATTTTTATTATTATTATCATTATTATATTAATGTTATTATTAGAAAATTATAAAATGACATTAGTTTGAGAAATGATTTATTCATCAATATTTAACAAAATTTATTAATGAAAAATCATCATTTAAGATTTGCGAATCCTGATCCGAAAGTCATTGGATCGATGAGGCGTTTTTCCAGCATCCTTTTGTAAAGATGGAGATTCCTATTGAACCCGAATCCCACAGTCCGTTTCTAAAACCGAACAATCAAATATTGTTCATAAAGAAGAGTTTCCTTACGTCTATTTCCGACATGGCCATCACGACGCAGAGAAACAAGACGACAAATAAGGAAATGATAAATTTCATATTTCACTTTCTAATGTTCAATTTAAAGAATGTTGCTACTTATATAGGCAGTCAGTCTATTTCTCTAATTGAGAAGATCGCCCCCGGCTTTGACTTCTGTCGCCCCAATCACCTAGTTCTACATAATAGCTGCCTCATTTTTAATTGAAATTTTTTCTAATAGAATATATTTTGTTTAAATTTGTTAATTAAATAAGATTCGAAATTTTAAACCTTTCTTTGTTGATTTGTATTGCTGTTTTGTCTTTGTTCTGATTGAGGGTTTTCCAAAGAATCCAAACCAGGTATCCTTGGGTTCAAATGGCATTGTATGTGCGAATAGCAATAATTTTTTGGTTATTTATCAAACCACCTGTTTGTTTCTGTAATAAAATTATAATGTATTAATATAATTAATGCTGGCAATTAATAATATTCTCTCAATTGCAGTATATTTTAAGAAAAAAATTGTAATTTTTTTCCTTTGAATTTATATTAATAAAAAATATTCGATTATCCAAAAACTTTGATGATTTTCGAATGATGAAATGCCGCCGAAGCTTTATTTCCCACCAATCACATTCATTTATCATTGCGCGCTTTATTTCGCTTTTGATTGGTTGCTCATCTCTCAAATATAGAAAGTTTTAGAAAAATTGCTATTCAAAATAGATCATAATATCTAGAACGTTAACCCTTCAGTACTGTGTTTATTCATGTCACTATTCATGTCAAACTCATTGTTTGTTTTAATGATGGAGTAATTTTTATTTTATATTACTTATTATGAAATTTAAATATTTAATGTTTCTGATATTTTTCAATAAACAATATAAAAATATGAATTTGATTTGATTTCTCAATAAATAACAGAAAAAATAAAGTTCACTGAATAAAAATTAAATTTTTTGTAGGGAAGAAAAAATTTTGACAAAATATTCATTTTCTTACTTTCAATTTTTATAAAAAGTTATTAAAATACAGAAGCCAATTTTAATTACTAATTATTTTACATTTACACATTTTTTAACTTTTAAAATATTTTAAAGAAAACAAAAATGTTTATGTTTATTATTTTATATTTCATATTTAAAAATTATATATTATAATTTACTTTTTATTTATATTATTTTTTAAAAATTTTATATTTCCAATACTAAAAATGATTTATGGAGTTGAAATAAAATATTTCATTTTCTTTATCTTCATTTTTTTTCAAACTGTAAATTAATAATTTTTTTACACAAAGTAAATATTTTGGCATAGCCTTTTCAAATATTTTAAATCAATATTAAACTATTTACTCAGATTAAAACAAAAATATTACATTATATTTAAAAATAATTGTATTGGATAATTATTGAAATTTAAAAAAAGAAAAGAAAAAAGAGAATGAGGAAGAGACCAGGGTTTCGCTTGAAGGCAACTAAACCGTGCTGCTGGATTTTTATTTTGGAAGCAAGGATTTTACTTCTCCAAGCACGCCCGTGCCTACAGGCACGCTAAATTAGGCCCTGGTACTACACCAGTTGGTGACCAAGACTAAGGCTGTCGGTCGTGGCTCCTGCTGCCAAAACGTGTATGTACTCACTATTGATACTATAATGTATATTCAAGAATATTAAAAAAGGAAAATTAATTTAAACTGTTAAGAATATAAACGTAAATAATCATATATAATACTCTCTAATTGATATATATTCATATATTTATTATTATTATTATTATTATTATTATTCGTATTGCAGTTATTATTACTAGGAAAAAAGTAAACATTTATAAAACTCAGTTCACGCATTTGCTCCCAGTCACACAATGAAAGAATCCGGCAGTGAGATAAAAAAAGATATTAGTTAATGCAAATGGCCATTTAAACAGTTGCGAAACTGAAGAAACAAGATAATTTCCATGAAATTTTCATTCATTCATTCATTCCCTTGATTGAGAAATCTTTCAAACTCAGACGAAATCCGCGCCGCCGGCCATTAAATTCATTAACTAATTGCCTATTCTTTCTATATAAATTAGGTAATTCCTGAGAAGGGCATTATCAACATGATCAAGATCAGAATTTTAATGTCGGTCCTCTTATTCATGGCAATTTGTCTGGCTGCCGGACTCGCGGAAATTGACGTAAGGAATGAGTTTATGCTTATTACAATAAGTTATGATGATTTAGAAACGGATTCCCGGAATCGGATTCAACAGGAACTTCGCAATTTATAAACGGATGCTGGAGAAACGCCTTATAGATCCAATGACATTCGGATACGGGTTTTCCAATCTGAAATGATGAACTTGGGTCCTTTGATATTTGGTTTATTTTCCATTAAATTTGTTGTCAAAATTCTTTTGTTCAATAAAAATTTATAAAATTACTCTACAGTAATAATTGTATTTTATTATTTCCTACATTTTGCTGGCAGAATAGTTAATAATAATAATAATAATAATAATAATAATAATAATAATAATAATAATAATAATAATAATAATAATAATAATAATATAATAATAATAATAATAATAATAATAATAATAATAATAATATAATAATAATAATAATAATATAATAATAATAATAATAATAATAATAATAATAATAATAATAATAATAATAATAATATAATAATAATAATAATAATAATAATAATAATAATAATAATAATAATAATAATAATAATAATAATAATAATAATAATAATAATAATAATAATAATAATAATAATAATAATAATAATAATAATAATAATAATAATAATAATAATAATAATAATAATAATAATAATAATAATAATAATAATAATAATAATAATAATAATAATAATAATAATAATAATAATAATAATAATAATAATAATAATAATAATAATAATAATAATAATAATAATAATAATAATAATAATAATAATAATAATAATAATAATAATAATAATAATAAAAATAATAATAATAGTAATAAAAATAATAGTTATGATAAAAATTTGGGCTGATCATATAAAACTCGAGGTTCTGTAAAACGAAAAACGTTTGGTGATCAAAAGTTTAACAAATTTTGTTTCTTTATTATCAAATTATAAAAATTGATCACATTTTCTAATTAAATTTTATTAAAGCTCCAAACAAAACTGGAAAACGAATGGTGATAACCTTCATAAAACAAATCAACAGGATATACTTTACTAAGGGAGGTTGTGTGGGAAATGAATATAAAATATCAAACTGTAATGCTTGCATATTGAAATGAATACTCTAATGTAGATGAACATTCAACAGAATGAACACTGTTCAAATTTATAAATAAATCTTGAAAATCTTATCCAAAATTGAAGGTCTTAAGTCCTTATACTAAACAGGTCGTTGTTTAAATTTTTGAAAGCAGTACGTGATTGAAATTAAAAACTTAAAATAAGCACCTATCTATGCTCAAAATGTCAGGTGAAATGAACGATGATTAATATCAAAATTTCTTTAAGTATATGAAGAAAAGGTAAAATAAGATTGGATGTCCTAGGCATATGAATGTAGAATATATAGCAAAGATGTAAAGTCTTCTATCAGTCGTCAAGGACTTGTGAGTGAAAGCAGAACCAACATCACTCGATGACCGTAACATGCTGACCAATGGACCTTTTGAAATAACGATGAAACTGAAACAATAAAAACAGTATAAATGATCAAGCAGAACCCTAATAATCAAGTGTCTGCTATAAACTCTATTAATATTTTTACTTTTATTCAATATCAAAACGTATCTATCATCAAAAATTTCGAGCTGCGTACCGAGTTTTGCAGAACTGTTAATGACCGATGGAAGAAAACACACCAATCATCAATTATTCTATCTAAATTTTTTGTTTTCACAATTTTCATTTATTCTAAATTATAATTTATTCAAAAATTCTTTAACCTTCTTTCAATATAATATTAATTTCCCACATGTTATGACTATGATGATTTACAAACCCATTAGTTACTCATTTATATGAGATTATTTAAATATCAGGATAACCCATTTAAAATTTAATAAAAATCTAAATTTTTTGTTTAGTAATAATAAAAATATATTTTTAATATTCATAATATTCATTATATGAAATTATGATATTAAATTAAAATATCATTCATAATATCATTTTTGTTTAAATATCCGACAAGTTTAATAAATTTAATTTAATATATTGTGACTTAATATTATAAAAAAATATTAATAAATATATTGTATTTAATCTAATATAAGTTAATAAACACACAAGAATAAGTAATTACTATTTAAAAAAGTTTTTGTTCACCACATTATATTGAATTAAATGCTTTCATTTGTTGTATTTTGATATAGTCATTGTGTAATGGCATCGCTTTTCAAAAACTGGAGAACAACATCTGAGAGAATAGATAAATTTTTATCCGATAAATATTTTACCGATGCAAATATTACTAAAATGTAATTTTATGCCTAAATAACTGTTAGTTATGGATTTATTAAAGAATCATAGCTGATGTGAAAGAGTTGACAAAAATCGAGCATTTAAAAATCGTTACAAATCCTAAATTGTCGACAAAAGATTCATTGGAGTTATTTGATAAATCTGCTCTGAAAATTCCTGAAGTTCTTTCTATGGATGGAAATCAGTGGGAAACAATTGATAAAGCAAATTTTGTGTTTGGGAAAACGTAATGCTTCTTGATTGTCAATATCGATTGAGAATATCGATACTGCAGATGGAGCATTCACTGGTTTCGATTAGAATTCAACGTTCCAACCGAATGGGAAAAAGACAGCGAAAATTTTACGCCCGAGTTGCACTGGAATAGCGAATGTGAAGCCCTTGTGGTGAATTCCCATGGCAACATAATCCAGGTAATTTTCAGCAGTTTCCGCTGACTTCTGATCTGATATTAAACGGCATTTATTAATGTAATGAAGGGGGGGGTGGTCGCATGGCAACGGGGACATCCGATCCGTGCTGATAAAGGCCGGAGGGGGGAATGAATTATCTCTCACATTTAGGGATTGAACGCCACGCATTCCCGGACAGCCGTTTCCCTGGCAACCATCGAGCCAGACGACCCGCTAAACCGCTCCCATCGGCTCCTATACGTCCAGGCGTCTTGCAGTGAACTATTCGGCGCTGGCAACAACGGCCTTATCAATGCTCCTGATATGAATAAATCATTCAAATTGGTTACCGCCCGACTCCAGCTGACCTCGGTAGCGGCATCGACCGTGCAACGGGACCTGAAACTGCTGTTGGATATCGCAGAGGTGACTTGCTAGGCCTCCTGGGTGTTTATTGATTGATAAATCACAATTCAGGCGCTGCCAAATAGTGAGACAGCCTATCAAGCATTGCATGCAGCCAATCAAACCGTCAATATGCTGGTTGACATGACAACCGACTCGATGCATCAGAAACTCATTAAGTAACGCAAAGTCAGAGTTGTATTACGCTGATTCTAATCGATTTCAGGGCTCGCCATTTCCTTGATCGATTTTTCGCCAGCAAGCTCGGTGGTGACCGGCTGAGCCTGCATGCGATTGGCCATTGTCACATTGATACGGCTTGGCTCTGGCGCTTTGGGGAAACCAGGAGGAAACTTGCACGCAGCTGGTCAACCGTTGTTGGGCTTTTGGACAAGCATCCCAGCATGGCTTTTGTGTGTTCCCAGGTAGCTGATTGATTGATGATGCTGGTAGTGTTCTAGCGTTCTATGCTTACTGTCGTGCAGCCATGAGCGAGCCCATGTTGGTACTGTAAAAAAGCAAAATTTATTTTAATACAACTCGTCATTGAGAGTATTCCGATGTTTCCCCCTGAATATCGGAATCTCTATCTTGGTTAGCATGTCTAGTGTTTTGCCGACATTTCCGTAACACCTGTATCCCTGCAATATACTCTTTCGTCGGCACAGATTGTCTCTTAGTCGAGTCGGTTTTCCAACACGATTGAATTCCTTCATAAGCTTCGAATAGAACCCTGCTGTGAGCCAACTTTAAAACTTATCTCGACCAAATTCTCGTCCCGAGTTTCAATGACGTTTAGCTCTTCCTCAAAATAATATGAGATTTCATGTTCGTCATCCATAGTTTTTAATTCGATCTATTCCTTTTACACCTCTTCAAAGGTTTTTGTACTTCTTTCAAATCCGCCACTGAAAGATCTTCAGTCGCTTTTATGAAAGACCTTGTTAAATTTGACTTGTAATCTTATGTTCCGATCTTTTCATTTTACTTTCTTCTGTCGCTCTTTTCTTCATGCCTCCAAAGACCCGCATCACCAAGTGGGATGTAGATCCGACATGAATTGACGACTCTGACAGTCTTTCCGTTCCTTAATTGCCGATCGCAAAGATTAATACCTGTTTTTCCGGTAGAATCCCTTTGTCTTGAATCTTTGCTTTTCTTCAATTAGGTCCTCTGAGCCAACCTTGATTATTATTGTTTTCCGATCACGGTCATTAAAAATATCCAGAAAGAATGCTGGAGCCAACTAGGGTTCTGGAGAAAACTCGGGGAAACAAAATTCGTCGAATCCGAGTATTAAATTTCGAAATTTGTAGAACCGTTCGAATTCGTTATTAAAAGTATTTTTAAATTTACATTCGATAAAAATGCACCGAAATCAGAATCTTCAGCCAAAGGTTCGGCGAGTTCGATTTCAGAAACCCTAGAGCCAAACGACTTTATTAATTAAATTCCATTCGTTTTGGTGTATTTTCCCTTCTATCTGAATTCCTTTGCTCGCTTACTCAACTTGCCAATCAATGAACTTTCTGTGCGAGCTTTGGATAGCTTTCTGTCCTGAAAACCATAGCAACACAATACCGTTGGCCGATAATGCCCCATGTCAAGTACATCTAATAATTCCCAATAATAATGGGAAAGCTTCATTTATTTACTTATTTGATGTCCAGTGCATAGTACTGATGAGAGCCACTAGCTCGAAACTAGAATACTATTGGGAATTACACTGGATGTCACTTAATGTATCGTATATTCTTTGAATCAAACATAGTGATCAATGAAAAGCTTTACAAAATTGGGGATCTTATAAATAAAATTTACCCGATCATTCCGTGAGTCGTGGCTCTCAGATGATAACCATGCTCTGCTACCATTGATGGGTTGATTGAATTGAAATTGGAAGGATAAATCGATCGGAAATTCACATCGCATTTTGTGTCGGACACCGATCTATTGACGTTACTAGCTTGCCAAATGCTCGTATTATTGGTTCGGGTTTTTCATTGACTTCTTCGTTTTCATTTTCCATTTGGGCATTTCTTTGTCACTTTAGATTAATGAAACAAAGCGATTTTCATAATTATTTAATCTAGCCACTCCAAATAAGGCATCTGTTATTGTTAATTTCAGATTATCAGATGCTTTATTGATATTCGCATATTTTTGGCGCATCCTTTTTTATGTGATTTAGATAGAGAAATTCGAGTTTATTTAATGTCTGTAATCAGAGCGATTATAGTATTGGGAAACTGCGTAGGAAATTGTAGTGTAAAGGGGAAATCTCACCACGCCTGTAAGTATTGTAGGAACTTGATATAAAAGTCGTATAATTTTACGATTTCCTCATTCCGTAACCCTGAGGTTTGTAGCATGATTGAAACGAATATCAAATGACATGAATCCAATGTAAACCCCAGTCTTATTAATAATCACTGATAGGCCCAGCAAATGGATTGGCTCAGAGAGGACTACCCGGACTTATTCATCCGCATCAAAGCATTATGCGAGCGAAAACAATTCATTCCTGTCGGGGGAACCTGGGTTGAAATGGATGTCAATTTGCCGTGTTGTGAATCCCTTTGTCGGCAATTTCTGTACGGGCAGAACTTCTACAAGGAGCATTTTGGTGCGTTCTGTCGGGAGGTGACATTTTATTTTTTGTGAGATGCGATTGGTAATTACGGTTTATTGACCAGTTCTGGCTGCCAGACACATTCGGATACTCACCGCAATTGCCTCAGATAATGCGACAGGCCGGTATTTCCAGGTTTATGACTCAGAAATTGTCATGGTCTCTCGTCAATAAGTTCCCGGTGAGTATTATATCGATTATTCTGATTGTGATTGGTTTTCATTGATTGATTGATTGTCATTCAGCATCACAGCTTCATCTGGCAAGGACTCGACGGATCACGCGTGGTTACGCATTTCCCTCCTGGGGATTCTTACTCCATGACATGCAGTGTACCTGAGGTTCTCTTATTCTCATTTCGTTGATTATGGACAATTGATATAGTGATTCGCTGATTATTGATTTATTGATTATTATTATTATTGATCGGTTGATAATCGATTCATTTGCAGATGTTGCGATCAGCCACAAATCATGCTGACAAGGGACGTGTGTCGTGTGCCATGTACCTATATGGCCATGGTGACGGTGGCCAAGGCCCAACGTAATGAGTTATTGCTATGATAGTCGGTGGTTATAACGATATTTATTAGTGACGAAATGCTTTATGCGCTCGATCGAGTCGCAAATTTTGATGGGTTGCCAAGGTGATATAAATATAATTGTGTGTATGGCACATTGATATCGATTATCTGTCAATTTAGGATAACCCACTCAACTCCCGATCGATTCTATTCGGACCTTGAATCGGGCAATATGGACAATTTGTGCACCTGGAGTGGAGAATTGTTTCTTGAGCTCCACAACGGCACCTACACGACTCAAAGACAGGTCAGTGTTTCCATGGTAACCGATATTTGTAATGATGATGACAATTGACAGCTGAAATTGGGCAATTCCATCTGCGAGCAGATGATGAGGTCAGTTGAGATGCTCGTTTCCATAGTGATTGTCTCACGGGTCCGATCTGAGCAGGGCGACAGTGCCATGACGACAGTTGTGACGATCCTCGAGCAAATAGAGAAACAATGGAAATTGATTCTGCTTAATCAGTTCCATGATGTTCTGCCGGGCACCTCCATCGAGCAGGTAGATTTCTATTGGTCGATTGTTTCTATGCGTGATATTGACTCGTTGCTAGGTCTGTGACGATGCCTATTGGGCGCATCGATCGGTTCTTGATTGGTGTCACCAGGTCACCCACTCGCTAGCCTCGATACTCCGGATGGTTAGTTGCTATGTTCTGCTCCGCATTCACCTCGTCCATTTAGGTTCCTCCGTTCCTCATCAATCCGACCAGTTGGCCATTGGCAGTGCAAAATTCGGCAGCAGGTAATCAGTCAGCATTTGATTGGCCCAGCGTTTGGATTCGACATTTGCCCGCCAGCAGCACTCCATTGTGGACTAACTGAACGTATTGATCCATTTCTGTGCAAATGAATCCATATTCGGGCCAATCAGCAGCTGTTCTGTGATGATGAGATAACATTTATTGATTCAGGTCTATTGGTAATTCCTCCGTACTCTATTGCAACCGCCACGGCGACCTCTGATGCTGATGCCGTCGTTACTGTAACCGTGGATTCCCAGGTTCCGATACCCGATAATGTAGTTCCTGTCGATTATCAATTCGATTCATTGGCCAACCTCCATTTGATTTCCAATCAATTTTTCACAGTTGCCGTCGATTCTCTCTGCCGGATCGTCCGCATGCGGTTGCGATCTCATCCGGAATCCATGTAAATTTCATTGTTATTGATTGGCGGCTGCCCGCCAATATGAATTATTGGATTGGTATCCAATGCTAGATATCCCTCCTAGTGCAGATATTGACTTGCCGCATATCAGTTGCTATGCGTTTCCGTGGTATTTTGCGCCCCGTAATAATCGCTTGTGGAATTATTGATTGATTGATCAAGCTCATTGACCTCCTGCATTCCAGGAATATCATATCGAATGTCGGTTCCGGTAATCAGCTCGTAATGTACGATGATGTTCCGCTGTTCTGGGACGCCTGGGACGTCATGGATTACCATTTGGAAACCGGGTTAGTTATTGAATGTCTGTGATTAGGGCAGGCTATCGATTAATTGATATATCTATATGCATTTCAGCACCGATATCGACCGGATTGCATCGTTCCAGGTGTTCCAAGAGGCCGCCGTAACTAGATCAAATCATTCGGTGACATTGGTATCCAAATTCGGCCTAGAAAATACAGGAACCATTGTGGAGCAGTCGCTAACAGTTACCGAGCACTCTGAATTCTGCCAGTTCTCCACCAGAGTTGACATCATATTAATATAATCGATTATATCAATGCCAGTTTCGATTCAGATCGATTGGCGAGAGAAGCATCGAATGGTCAAGGTGAAAGTTCCGACAGTGATCAATGCTCCCGAGGCACAGTACCGCACCCAGGCGGGATTCCATTCGCGGCCGACGCACCGCAACACCTCATGGGACACGGCCAAATATGAGGTATGTGGACATGACTGGATCCATCTGGGAGAGGCCAATTGGGGAATCGCCGTTTTCAAGGAAGCAATTTTCGGGTCTTCCGTGATTGGTGGGAATGTCTTTCTGTCTCTGTGAATATTGCTTATTATTATTGATCTATATGTTACCGGTTGGTAACCGTTTCTATGCAGTTTGCGGGCGCCCACGAGTCCAGATGCGACTGCCGACAGGAAATATTTACCACACGTATTCAATTACGCACTGTTTCCATTTGACTGCACCGCAACCAATATGATCAATCGATTTGCGGTGATTTCTCGGCTGGCTACTCAGTTCAACTGGAATTGTGTCGGGAACCGAGATTCATTGATTATTGATTGTGCCGGACAGCTACAGCAAGTTCACTCATTCCCGATTTCCATTGGGTCCCCAAGCAACGGAGAGGTGGCCATCGATTGGATAAAGCCGGTAATGTGCGACTGTCAACTGGTCACCTTTTGATAATTGACTTGTATTGATTATCTGATTCTAGAAGGGCGACAATTACAGGCAATTTGTCATGAGGTTGCATGAGCAAATTGGGGGCAGGTTTCTGGTGAGATTGATCAGTTCCGCCCCCATTAAATCAGCAGCGCTGTCCAATATACTGGAGGAACGGCTGGTAACCAATGGCAACCTTTGTTGCACGCCTGAGTCTATCGACCTGCTCATGTGTCCATTCGCTATTGCATCGATTATTGTTGAATTTGCTGATTAGTAATAATAACCTGATAAGGTTGTTCCGCCTGTGCTTGCTCCAATGTGCCTCATATCTATGTAGTTAGCTCTGCATTTTGATAGCTGTTCAGTATAATCGATTAGAATTTTGATCTTGCGAAACGTTTTCAGGAAATCCATATAAGGGCAGTTTTCCAAGGTCAATGTGATCGATTTCCCGGGGTTGCATAGGAGGGGACCTGGAAATATAAAATTTATTATTATTATGAGATTTAACAACAGGCTCAATAATTAAATTTTGAAACAATCAAAACATGTTCCAATAGTTGCTGAAACATCATCTATTTCGTCGAAATGTAAATAATGCACAAATACACTATTGTCGAAGTTTGAAAATATTTAAATATTTTTGAATGTGTAAAGTTGGTAGTTGCGAGTAGCTATCCTAGTCTACGGTACTGAATAAAACTATGATGTTATTCTAGCAGTCTAAATACGACTGGTGCTTTATCTCTGTTTCCACTTAATGAAGCCGATTAGCCCTTAAGGAGCATTTATAAATGACGTCCCAGATAAAAAAATGTTGATCCCATTTTACGAACACCCAGGAACATCCATATATATATCCTTTATTTTCATAAGAAATTTATAAGCATATCGGGTGAATTTAATTTCAAAGTTGGTTGAAAATAGAGGAATATGAATGATGTTATGGGTTCATTTGATTTTTGCAGTTTGCTTATGAGTGTATCATTGACACAATTGACTTATGTTGTGGTATAAAAATGTTTCTGAACATATTTTGGATTGAAGGGCATTTGGTAAACTTGAATTTGTTGCTTTAAATGTCAAATTTCTTTTCAATAATAAATGGATTCAACAAATAGATAGAATTACTATGAATTTCCATTTAACACCAACGTCGGCATCAATATTTTTGACTAGTTAGAAAAAGAAAACTGCTTTCCAATTTGAGAAACCCGTTTTTTATTAAAGGTATGTGGATGATATTGTTCTTCTATTTGGAAATCAGAAATATTTAGAGGTGTTTTCGCTTTTTATGAACAGTTTACATAAGAACATTGTATTCACATGTGAAACGGAGAGAAAGTTATCGATTGCGTTTTTGGATCTGTTAAGTTGATTAAAAATGTTAATGAATTAGCGCGATTGGACAATTGAGTGTTGATCTAAATAATAGTAAAAATATATATAAAGAATTGGCCTAAATTTGTGTTAGTATTGCCGTACTCTAGAGGTTTTATAACTTATAAGAGGAAGTTATGTAAACTGATGGAAAATTTAGAATATAAGATCGTCTCTAATTCGTGTAAGGTACGCAATATGTGTATTAATAAATCAAAAACTACGGTTGGATTGGGTTCTGATCTCGTTTATCAATTAACATGTAATGGGTGTAATGCCACATACATTGGAGAGACTTCCCGTCATCTCTGTACTCGAGTTCTAGAGGATTGTCGATTGATGGGTTTGACTGATATTAGTGAGCACAGTAGAGGCTGTAAAAGTGAAATAGGAATGTATGATTTTAGAATTTTGTTGAAAAGTTTTAATAATTTTTGGGAACGCGTGATATGTGAAGCATTGCTGATAAGGTCATTGGATCCAAAGATTAAAGTACAAAGAGCTATGACTACAAATGTTTTTAAAAAAGTTTGAATAGGTTTGAAAAAATTTTAATATTATTAAAAAAATTTAATTTATAAAATATTTTTAAAAAATTAGTAAAAGTATTTAAATATTTTTTAAGTGTTTATTAGAAAATTAAAATATAAAAAATAATTTGTTTAAATTATAAGTTAATTCATAATATTTTAAGTTGGCTTTTTGTGCCTGAAGATGACAGTCAAACTGTCGAAATATATCGTACGAAGAGTTTTTTTTGGCGTTTTTCTTTTAATTAAATCGTTGTTCTAAAATATCTAAGCTTTCTTGTAATCGTTTCTTTATATTTTATACATTGATTTGAATGTTTTGATACTATGGAAAAATAGAAGTTTTGTATTAATTTGAGATTGTAGAAAACTAACTGCTTCTTTATAATTTTCACCCCTTCAATATTTTAATTTCAATTTATCTTAATATATTATATCTTCCAACATGTATTGTATCTGTAATATTCTTCATTGATTCTTTGATTTCATTTTTATACATGTTGATGTATTTATGAATTGTAATTGGTGATAACATCATTTCACCTATTGAATCTTGTATAATTGAATTATCATAATCAAATTCATCATTCTCATCTTCTATAATACGATTTTCATGTGTTCCTTTATGTAATTCATATCCTAGTTTAGTGTTTAATGTTTTTTGACAATACTCGCATTTTCTAATCTCATAATCTCTTTCTTTTAACTCGTACATTTATTATAATGAATAATTTATTATACATTTATTTTAACCCAATACTTTCTGTTAAAGAACACTTTAAAATTCTTTAAGAAGAAATTTCAAGATATTTTCTGAAGTTAATGTCACACACCATTTGTACGTGCTAGAAGTCTATTCAATATCATAGTTTAATATGTATCCAAGAATGCACAATATGAATTCATTGAACTCATTACCAGCGATGCAGCAAAAATGATTTATCTTCAATGTCAATTACTAAATTCTGGATCAAGTATTTGCCTTCATGTTCTGTTCTGCTTGAGATCGTTTTACTCCTACCTCTTTTTCCAACAACATACCTTTGTTGTGTGTTACTTACTATTTAGTTATATATGATTTAATAATTTACATTTTTATTATTCGTGGAACGTACATCAAAGATCGGAGCACAAAATTCTCTCGAAGAAAGAGTAAAAAAGAGGCCTCAAAAACCGTCGCCAAAGTAATCATTCCCTGCCAAGAAATTTAGCTAATTAATTTTTTTAGAGAAAATACTTCCTAATTTTATGTCTTTAAATCGCTATATCAGTCTTTGATGAATACCATTATTATAAAACTAAACTCTGTCAAAACTAAAAAAAATATGCTAATACGTGTTATCAACCAAAATAAACGGATTAATCCACTCTCAAACAAATAACAACTCCATAGATAATACATTTTTATTTTTATTAAACAGTTAATTTTATTTAACAAAGCAACAGAAAAATACTCACAACAAACTTTCATTAATCATTTCTCCAACGCAGGTGAACACCAATAGACAGAGACACAGAACTCCTTCCAAAAAAACCTCACTAAGAACCAAACTCCTGAAGTTTTGATGTCATAATTAAGTCCTAGTTGTATGCCGCATTACCAAATGACAATATGACACACCTTTTACTGGAAACCACCCATTGGAATACATTTCCAACGTCGGTTTTGACGGGTATGGTGCGTATCTGATAGAAATCTTATTTTCTTTTACCATCGGGTACCCAACAATAGCTTATTTATTATTTAGATTTATTTTCAATTATTTCATTCAAATAATTATTTTTTCGAAACCTACTAATTACATCTATTTTTCTGGAAACTTTGAAAATTTAATAAATATTTTTTAAAAATTTATTTACAAAATTTCAAATTATATAGCGTATTTGTTATTTCGTTTTATTTTCAATTATTTTATTTAAATAATTATTAAATGTGTTTAAATATTGCTTTGTATTTTTTAAAATTCTTTATTTACCATGTCAGATAATGAAATTAGTGAACTTCAATATATTAATAAAAAAAATTTAAATAGATATAGAAGGATACGACAACACACTATGGAGGTAAATACTATTCTGGGTATGTACTCATTCTCTAATGTTTCTAGATGCTTCATGATCGTGGATATAAAATTGAAAATAATATTACTAATGATAAATGCTTTAAAGAACATTTTATAAATAAAGAGCTGAAAGATTTGAACATAAGTTGTCTAAACAGTAGAAATGAAAGTATTTACGTGCATTTCTTCGGGTGTGATATTAGAAAATCCTCAATTGATGACTCCTTAAAATATCTGTGCGAACAAGATTACGATGGAGCAATTTTCATTTTCAAAGATCCAATGAATTCGATTATCAGCAACAGGGTTGCCGAAGTTAACTTCAACAACTTGATTTTACTGGAAACTTTTATTGAGGATGAATTGACGGTAAATGTGAGCCGGCATTCATTTGTTCCTCGTCATATTTTGCTGTCGGAGTCAGAGAAACTGGCGGTGCTGGAGAAATAGTAAACATTGTGATTGAGAATGTAATAATTAATAGCTGTCATCCTCATTAGCCGGTCAACTGCGGATCAATTCCCGCGGATATTTGTCACAGATCCAGTAGCGAAATATTATAGGGCAGCCAGGAATCAAATGTTCCACATAATTCGTCAATATGACGACGGTGAGCAGTACGATACTTATCGGATGGTTGTGTAATATATTATCGCTTTCGTTTGTTTTTATTTGATGGAAGTGAAATGATTTTGATTGGCTCTTTTACATTATGCCTTTATTTTGATTGGCTCATTTATAAACCGCGTTTTAATGAAATTAATCTTTAAAAAATATAACTGGCTCTTCTAGAATGTGAATATCATATAGTTTCTAATTGATCCATGAGCAAAGATTTGACTTTCAAATCGCAACTTGCGTTGACACATCAAGCGAGTGACATGATCTTTCATTGGTTAAATACCTACCGTTGGTTATCCGAAAAGTTACGCTCTGAAATGACGAATTTCGGCAATTTGGTAGCATCAACCTGAGCTCTCTCCGTACCTCAGAACATTGTTCTACTACTCCGTGCTCTGTACAAGGCATCATTTTACTGGATGTGCGAACACAAACTAATTAAGCAAAATGAACGTTGAATTGCGTGTTTTTAATCGATAAAATTTAATAGTAGTGCTGGGCACCTGATGGGTCAAAGATATAAGATTTTCGATGTCACTTGCAAGGGATTCCCACCAGATGCGCACAAGATATAGTGGTTTCTAGTAAAAGGTGAATCATATTACCATGACTGCTAATACCATAGAAAACCTTCGGGTTCATGTGCTACCATAGAAGGTGTTCAGGCTCACTTTCATTACGGGTCCCCCTATTCTTAATTCAGTTGAAATAATATCGATTAATTAACAAATTAATTTTATTTCACGACTATTGCTTATTAGAATTTGAATTAGTTTCAAAACGATTCTCAATGTAAAGACAAAAATCATTTATTAAAACAGATTTTATAAAATTGAGTCAATGGATCAATTTCCATCTGAGATGTGTGGCATGGACTTCCTCATTAGTCTAGCCGTCTTCAATCTCCGGCGTCTCTCTCTATCCGCTTTACTGGGATGATTTTTATTAATTTTGAGTTTGCTAACATTGTGGTCCCATTGATGGTTTGATTTGAACATGAAGGGATAAATGTTCGATCGATGCAAGGGTTGGTTGCGGTAGACTGGCGGTAGCCAATCTTGTTCCGAATGGTCTCTTTTAGTTTTAACTGTTGATTTTCTTTATCTTTTCCAACTCTATGGCCATTTCGGAATACTGTAACTCCAATAGGTCATTATGTTGAATTAGTTTCTTTGCTTGTTCCGGCCGCGTTCAAGTTTCTTTCATTCTGCGGTATCAACGGATCATTGCCTCGGCTCGTTGACTTTGCTCCAGAGCCTTATCGTGGTAGTAGGCTACGCCTCTTCGAAACTTTTCGATATCCAGCGTTTTAATTAGATTTTTGTTCACTAAAATATTATACATGTGTTTCAATTAAATCGACAATCGATTTGGAACATTTACGATTATGATTTTTGATATTATTATAAAATTAATCTCGTAAAATAATGATAGAAATTTGAGTTTAATCGACTTTTGATCGATTTTTGTTTATTTTATGGATTTTACAAATTTTTTGTGGTCATATGTAAGAGGTCCTAATCATGTGTTTACAATCAAAAATGTTGTCCAAAATATTAAATTCGCGACCCCTTGCCTTTAAAATCTCAAATTCAAAGTTTTAAATTTTATTGATTTAAAAAAGAAATTCCTTTCTAACTCACCATAACTCATGGTGAGCAATTTCTATAATTTACATTTTCTCTACTTTTATCGATTTAATTTTTATTTAAGAATTTCTATCTGCTCGCAATCAAAAAAACTTGGAAATTCTTTCTTTTCGTCGCATTTGGAAATTTATGTATTGATGACAATTAATGGGTATTTCATTTTTTTTTCGATTTATTTAAATATAATTTTTCGTTACTTTAATGCCTTTTTAATTTTTATACATATTAAATATTACTTATAAGATTCATAAAAGAAAAACTTATTAAATGTAAACTAGGAAAATATATTTTAAGCAAGATGATTTTCCTCAAGAACAAATTTTCAGGATATGATAATTAATACTTGATTATTAGTTCGGTTACTAACTTCGTGATGATAGTTGGCAATACGTTGATTTCGATGTTGAACTCTTTCTTTCTTGACATACCTCTTGAAACAATAATTTTTTTTCTCTATTTATTATTATGGATGTTTTTTAATCATGATCGTTACTCCTCTTTCTTTCTCTAAGTCATATTTTTTTTCTTTTATCCTTGATTATTATTTAGGCCTTTCTCGTGACCAGTCGCTCTCTACTGAGGGTCTGGAGTTGAGATACCTGGAGTAGAGAACTGACACGGCAAACTGCCATTTACTACGGGTACCTCCACACCAAAATACTAGTTTGATAACTAGGTCGGTAAAAAATAATTTTTATAACTTGTATGCATTTGATTACATAATTAATAATTTAAAGATTTAACAATAACGGTTAATAATAATAATATACCATGTTGGGCCAGCACTTGATTTTGTTTGAATGAATTGGAAATAGCACGCAAATATAACATGCAGATTTATAATCAAACCCATAAACATCAATTCAACAACCTTAAAATAAGAGAAAAATCCAATAAAAATATAAAATCAAAACATAAAAGTAAAATTAAAATAATAACAAAACGCATCAAGATCAGCATGAAATTAACATAAAAATAACAAGAGAACGTAAAATTTGACCGCCAAATGGATAATTCATAAAAATTAGGAGCGAACGCATAAAACGGAATATTTTCAATAAGAAATATTCTATTAAAAAATAAAATAAAAAGAATTATTCATTTGATATAGAAATTGATAAAATAAGAATTAGATATAACAAATAAGATCATGGTCGAATTTTGTTATAATGCATCAAAAAGAACACGCAAGGTAAACATTACGGGGAAACCATTATATATTAACTGACGAACACAACCAATAACCGAATTAAATACGAATAATTTAATATTAGATTAATGTAAAACTCCGGCCAAGAAAACATCAAATTTGTGACAATGACGAGAGATATAGGTGAATTGCAATAAGATAATAATACTGACCGCTTTCGCGAGAGGATAAACGATCGCGACCACATAAACTACTCACCATCTGAGGTCACGAAAATATAGAATTTCGCTCACATGCAAATAATAACAAAAGTGACACAAGGCAAACATAGAATTGAATAATACAATTGATCAAATTGTTCCTATCACACACGCGGAAAGTGGATATCCTCCCATTACTGTGGAATGGAATGATGTCTTTGTATCAAGCATTATTGGGGCAAGCGACCAACGAGAGCCGACGTAGTGGCTTCTTGATGATTTGAATCGTAAACCCAAGCATTTAAAATTTATGGAGTATAATTAAGGAGCGATTTAAAGAAAAATACCCTCACTATTAATCAGAATTAATAGTATAAATTGTTGTCGAGTGCGGACGATTTGTCTGAGGACTTCCCTAGGATTGGTAAAAATAAATATGATGAAATCCCCGATTAAGAAATAATACACTACGATGTCTCAACACATCATTGGCAATCGACAGAAGAGAATGCATGTAGAAGAAAATGGATTTTTTTACACCAAGCCCCATTGAGATAAATTCCGCTATAATTCAAGTTGATACATAAATCAACTTGTCGGAATTTATTTTGTGAAAAAATAAATGCATTTCAGCCATTTTTTAAATGGCTGCTAAGTCAGTTATTTTTTATAGCTATACAACTTAAAGTTAAAAAAATTTTAAGAGTTGAATTATGATTTCATAAGGAAATATGATCATAATTCAAGCTTTTAAATATAACTTTGATCAACTATTTCATACATATTATTATAAATAATATTTAGGAAATCAAGTAACAATAACTAATCTCGGATATTATTCAAAAAAAATGAGTTAAATTATTTTTGAAGTTATAAAAATTATTAATTGCATTAAATAATCATATTTTTTATACATATTTTGAAAAAAATCTTCGATTATGTACACAAAATAATTTGGTTTATGATTATTTTTTAAAACTTACCAATATAATTTAAAAATTTATGCTTTTTTTCGACAGAAATATCTGAAATATTAAATTAATTTTAGTTTTAAGGGTAAATCATCCTCATTTACTCGAAATTTCCTAGCAAAAACCTCAAAATTTAAATTAAAAATTTTTTCCGCCATTTTTCTTTCTAAAATTATCTCAAAAATGTCTATAAAATTATTTGTTATACGGGTTTTTTCAACAAGTTTACAAGCATGTTTTATGTGCATTATTTTATTTCTGTCTCACTTTTTGTGTTTCTATAGTGTAGGGTTTGTCTCAGTGACTATTTTACAAGCAACCTCAAGGTGAGTTGATGTGTTTATATTATAGGTGATTTATCTCAACTTCGCTTGGTGTAATTCCATATGTCAATACAATCACATGGAAGAATAACTATGTATTTCTCCACAGTGCAAGAATCCAGAGAGGGTCGTCTTTGCGACCAAGATGAAGTGGACTTACCATATGTGACCATCAAAGGAGAGCCAGGCCGCAATCCGACCCGTGAAGCTAAGAAACGAGCAAAATTTACCTCTGCTCGTCTCGAAATCCACCAGCAACTAACTAACTGGCAGGTGACATCTCCGCCAGGAAAATTCCCAGTACAGATGGCTACGCTCCAAATTACGGAGTGTCATATAAATTAGATGATCCCGCTCTAGTAGAACTGACAACTTCCATGAACGTGGTAGTACACAGAAGGCTGCTACCAAGAGACATACAGGACCTCGACGGTAGTTCCTCGAGATTGCAAGACCATTCATATGCGCGGAATAGGTACCGATTCAACTATGGCTCACATCGTGAAAACCAGACAAGAAGATAGGAAAATTATAGTAGAAAATAAAATTAACTAGAAAATCTTAGTTATTTAATTCACCAATATATATAAATCTAAATTCTCGAAAATGGACATAATAATGATAGATTATAGTAATCGGGATAGCATATTTAGGTAGAGATCCAATAGATTTTTGAATAAACTAACCTTGGACGAATAATAACATACAGATCCAGCAGTAAATAATGAGAATTTTATAATCAACTCTGTGAAATTGTTGAAGAGTAATTTAATTGTAGATACGGAATCTCTCAAGACTCTGAGCAAAGATTTAATAAAATCGCGAAGGGAGAACGCGGAGCCCCACTGTCAGCTACTTCAAATGACCCGCGAGATCCAGGAGATCCGTGCATCATGGGTGGAACCCACAAAAGCAAAAGCAGTTTATCTGCGATTGACCACCGCACAGCGTGGATGGGAGGAAGAAAAGCAATTAGTACAAACCCAAAAAACGCAAATCCGAAGTTTAGAAATGGCACTGTTGGCTTGTCAGGAGGGCAACGCAGTGACATATCCACTGGTGTACGCGCCAGCCCAACTAGCATACAGAGAGCCGATAAGTACTACTCATCCAGCAGCAGCTAAGCGTTCCCAGCGACGCCCAGGAAAGGCGGAACGAGCGAAACGCCGCACGCTACAAACCGGAGGCCGAAATTGAAGTTTAGCTGTCTTAAAAATTTACTGTATTGATGTGATGATAAATAAATTACCCTTGTCGTTATTTTTAAAGTTAAATAATTGATTTGAGAAATGAATCTGACGAATTGAAATGGGGGAGGGGTTTGCGTAATAATTAATTCTTGAAAGTATCGAATGCATACGGAAGGGACCGAGATAGAATATCGCGCGTAGACCTTCTATCGGTAGCGCGTTGGACCCACCATGAGGCGGGGCCTTAGAAGTTCTACCATTAGAGTTCACCTTTGGCGGTCTCATAACCAGTGGTTGCACCACCAACGTTGCTCAGCAACGGGTAACCATTGGAAGGCAAGAAAGTTAAATGCACAGGGTTAAGGTTAAATACCACAAACCCCACAATATTTTAATTATATAAACAATTGGGCCTCACTCCACTTTTACTTTACAATTTTCAATAAAGCGTTTTTATTATTTCGGAAAATTTGCCCAGCGATCCGCCAATATTTTCCATCTCAACTCAATAATATTTATTTAGTTCTTAAATATTATTTAAATTACTCATTTTTTATGATTTTGGTCGTTCGGATTAATCTTTTTCCGATGGCTATTCATTTTAACTGTTGCAACGATTTCGTAATTTTCCCCGCTACCCTTTCCTTTTCTTTGTCCTTGTGATCTATTTGTGTTCACATTGTATTTAATGAGTACCCCTGGAGTATTAGGTGTTAGTGATTTTGAGTCGAATGTATAATTCATTTTAGGTCGATATTTCTGGAGTTGTGTGAAAGAAAAACAAGTCAAAAGATCTGTTCCTCAATCTCCCACCCCCCCCCCCCACTATAAGCTATCATTTTACGTTTAGATTCACCGTTTACCACATTTAAAATCACCTAAAAACAGCATTGAACATAACTTAATAGGCCTAGTTCTCAGATTTATAGAGAATCTACAATACCAAATTATGAGTGATTCAGTCAGGACAAAGACTACTTCCACTAGGAAGCTCTCTGACAATCTCAAAGAGTCTAAGTCATGATCAGGCAATGTAGATACATGGAATGGCCGTGAACACGACTGGATTTAAGAAAATACAGCAACAGAATAATTTATTACGATGACAAAACGAAGAAGGTTTTGAAGAGTCTGGATTTTAAGAAGCAAATTTTTGCTTTTAGAAAAAGCAGTAACATAGCTGGAACTCAAGGAGAGTATTTGATTCAGTCCGAATAGGTGCTGGATCGAGATAAGTGAACTAGTATCCATTACAGTGAAGTGCGATCTGATGGTATTCACATTAATTCGCCGAACTTTACAAACAAAGCCACGACCAACATAAGAAAAAACCCCAAAAAGAAAGTTCAAATCTACATGGTTACTTGAAAACCATCGGAAAATGGCCAAAACATTTAAATTTATTACTTTTATAACTATAATAAAAATGAGCATAAAACCTTTTATGGTAGCTATTGAACACATTAGCTTTTACTTATGATTAGTTTTTAGAGAAAAATTTCAATATCACTTGTGACATGTACCTAGTAGCTAACTTTTCTAATACGTGTATCTGATATATATATATATTTCTCCCTAAGCTTATTATTTCTATAAGGTTCTTTAGCAAAAAATTAACTCATTGTGTTTTGAAAAGTAACATCCAAAATAAATAATTTAAATTAAATTACAAATTTAGTTATTTCGTAATCTTGTTTAAATAATACAAATCACAATTGGCAGTAATTAATTTAATTTGAAATTCACGTTTTAAAATTTATATTAAGTTAAATAAATGCCATTAATTACAGAAAATCAAAAGGTTCTACTTAAAAAAGATAACTGTTACAAAATAGTTGTTGTTAATGACAAGTAATTTTTTGTGATAGATACAAATTTTCCTTATGACATTTTTAGAAAAGTTGATTTAGATCGTACAAAATTCTCCTTAAACGGATTAATTGGATGCCCGTTTGGTTCTAGTTTTACAGTAGAAAATGGGAATTTAATGAAAATAGTCGATAAATCCAAAATGAATGACTACGAAAAATTAAAAGTAGAAAATCTTCTTGGTGATGAAAAACTGGACAACAGCGATATCAACCTGAACCGAGATAATCGAAACATGAAATTGGACTCAAAAAGCCAGTTAATGAGCGCCTCTGAGATAAGTGATTTGAAGAGAAGTGGAGAAAGCGGCGACTCGATATTGAGCAAGCTGATTGAGAACAGTACAAGTTTCGCACTGAAAACGACATTTGCCCAGGAAAAATACCTGAAAAAGAAAAAGAAGCGCTACATTCCAGTGATTTCGGTGCACAGAATCACAACTCGGATGCTATGTGAGCTTTATGGGGCGCGGAGCAAGCAGCGGATTTTGTGAGTGATTGCGGAACGCCTGGAGCAATTATTATCATTGATTGGCAGGAACTTGCGGATCGACACGCTGGCCCAGCTGCTGGCTTATTGCAACGTGCAGCACGGCAGCCGCGTGCTGCTGGTGGAGACTTGCGCAGGCTTGCTGATTGGATCGCTGGTGGAGCGCGGCGCCAACGTCATCAATTTCTACCACGGGAGCGCCCCGCTGCTGCCCGATTGCTACTCGGAATGGCGGGAATTGGACGGGCGGGTTTACAATCTGCCGCTGGGTCAAATGGTGCCGCTGGCACGCCGGGGGGGGCTTTGTGGGGCACTTTGCCGCCGCCGTTGCTACTGACAACCGGGCCGACCAGACACCAGCACCAGGACCAGCAGCAGCAGGGAGCACACTAATCCCCATTCCAACTCGGGCTAGCGACTCGCCGCAACCGAGGAGTGAGAATGGAGCAGCAGCAGGAGAACCGAGCTCCAAGCGACAGAAATTATCCATGGCAACCGTTGCTGCCCGACGCGATGAGCGAGATCGCCGACGAGAGGAAGCGCGAGATTATTTGCTGGCTGCTCAATGCGATTCGCTGGTGATTGCAATCAAATTCCATCCGGTCGAGCTGACTCTACAAGCGCTGGAGTTCCTGGCGGCCGGCAAGCCATTTGTGGTGTACAGCCAGTTCCTGCAGGTGAGCCCCCCCTCCCCTTCATTGTTCCCCATTGATTGATTGGTTTCCATTTAGCCGCTGCTGGAGCTGTATGATGCGCTACGCAAGCGCACCAATAGCTGCTCGCTGCGCATCACCGAGAGCTGGCTGCGCACCTATCAAGTCCTGCCCGAGCGCACTCATCCAGAGATGGCCATGAGCGGCACAGGCGGATACATTTTGTCCGGTATCAAATTGAGTTCCGAGGATTTTGTTGGCAAATAAATTTCTGATTAGACTTGCGTTTTCAATTGGTTTTCGCCTGACCCAATTGGAGTTTATCTGAGCGCACTCGTTACTCCCTCTCCCCTGATCACACCTGTCCATCCCACTCCCCTGGTCACACCCTTCCATCCCCGCTCCCCTGGTCACACCTGTCCATCCCGCTCCCCTGGTGACACCATTACATCCCCGCTCCCTTGGTCACACCCTTCCATCCCCGCTCCTCTGGTCACACCTGTCCATCCCACTCCCTTGGTCCCACCATTCCACCCCTGGTCACACCCTTCCATCCCCGCTCCTCTGGTCACACCTGTCCATCCCCGCTCCCCTGGTCATACCTGTCCATCCCGCTCCCATGGTGACACCCTTCCATCCCCGCTCCTCTGGTCACACCTGTCCATCCCGGCTCCCCTGGTCACACCTGTCCATCCCGCTCCCCTGGTGACACCATTCCATTCCCGCTCCCCTGGTCACACCTGTCCATCCCGCTCCCCTGGTCACACCTGTCCATCCCGCTCCCCTGGTCACACCATTCCATTCCCGCTCCCCTGGTCACACCATTCCATCCCCGCTCCCCTGGTCACACCTGTCCATCCCGCTCCCCTGGTCACACCATTCCATTCCCGCTCCCCTGGTCACACCATTCCATTCCCGCTCCCCTGGTCACACCATTCCATCCCCGCTCCCTTGGCCACACCTGTCCATCCCGCTCCCCTGGTGACACCATTCCATTCCCGCTCCCCTGGTCACACCTGTCCATCCCGCTCCCCTGGTCACACCTGTCCATCCCGCTCCCCTGGTCACACCATTCCATTCCCGCTCCCCTGGTCACACCATTCCATCCCCGCTCCCCTGGTCACACCTGTCCATCCCGCTCCCCTGGTCACACCATTCCATTCCCGCTCCCCTGGTCACACCATTCCATCCCCGCTCCCCTGGTCACACCTGTCCATCCCGCTCCCCTGGTCACACCATTCCATTCCCGCTCCCCTGGTCACACCATTCCATCCCCGCTCCCTTGGCCACACCTGTCCATCCTCTCTCCCCTGGTAACATCCTTTGTCCATTCCACCCGTCCGTCTATTCTCTAGTCCTCTCATTCCATCCTTTCCCCTCTGATCCAATACAATTGACAACATTATTCACGTACAACAGAAAATTTATCAACTCATAATAACTAAATTCCCGTTCAAATTAATCGCATTTTGCACAGGCTCAATCCACTTTTGTGATTGAATTTGTAGGCCAAATTGACTACACGATTTTTATTGTTGTTGGCTTCTGCGACACTCATGGAAACTATTCAGCTTTGCTATCAATGTGAGCCACAGAACATCAAGCAATTTTGATTTCACTATTTTCCCTTTGATTGATGACATAGAGATTTAGGACTCGCTGGTCGTCTCACATGGGCACCTGAACCTGAGCTCAATGATTCAGTAGCATCATCTGACCAGCAATACTTATCGGACATTAATTAATGTCATCCTTGATTTGTTTAGTAACATTACTCTGGAATATTTTCAATCCGAGTTCCAGCTATTCATCATCATTACTTGGACTGATTTTATTTCAACTTGCCCCACAGTCGGTTCTCATCATTGCTCTCGAAGCAGATCTGGCGGTGCCACCAGTTACTCATTAATCGCGCCGATTTCGATGTTTAGACCAGTGTTTCTCAACCTTTTTGACTTTCAGTCCCATATTTTTTGTTCGCAAAAATACCAGGGCCTCTTTCACAGTAAAAGACGCGATTTATAAGAAATGTAACTTTATTTAACATTCAACAACTTTCTTGATCTTAATGGCGCACAATAAAAGTGCCCAGTTCAATCTTAAGTAATTGGTTTAGTCTAAGGCGTAGATTCCTCGAGGCTCAATATTTAACAATGTTTTTTTGGTTTTGATAGTACTTCAGAAACGGCAGAAAATCCGGCTTCAATCAACCATGTAGTGTGGGAATGCAAGCAAGAAAGCCAACACTTTTTTATAAAGCAACGGGTGCGCGGATTTCACTTGTAACCAAGCAGTTAAACGTTCTTTCCTTATTTTTTCCATTTCCATATGGTTATCCTACAAATCAATGATTTCAGCAGCAATAAAAGGGTTCAGATCTGTCTCAATGAATGCATCAAAATCATTCAAATTCATAATCCATTTGGTTGGTGTCAGTTCAATTACATTAGTAAAACGTCTTGTCATGTTGTAATATGTTTAAACATTTAATAATATTTTACAAAATTTATCTTAAACAATAGAAGAGCAGTCAAAATTTCAGGGGAAATTTACGACAGTTCTTCTTTCCATACTCCAAAATTTAATAATATTTCAAAAATTAAATTTTTCGGGCCCACCACGGGCACAATTCCCAACCCAGGCCTGCAATATTTTTACTCAAGCCCGCACGTGGCCCTGGGGTCCACGTTGAGAAACACTGCTTTATACGACTATTTTCCTCCAGTTATTTGAATAAACAAATTGCTCAATTTGTTCATAAATGTATAACAATTATTTCATAATGTATAAGCCCGGGATTCATTGGTAGCAGCATAAATTAATATAGCAGATAAGTAAATAACAAAATAAAGAAAATATCAATCAGAGAAGAAGAGTAGAAAGCGAAAGTCTATTTAAATTTTGGTTATGAGTGATCAGGGCTGTTTATCGGCCGAAATATTTCATAACACAAATTGCTCAATTTGTTCATAAATGTATAACAATTATTTCATAATGTATAAGCCCGGGATTCATTGGTAGCAGCATAAATTAATATAGCAGATAAGTAAATAACAAAATAAGACCTTGCTGCGAAGTAATAATTATATTGTTGAAAAATGTTTCGATAATTCAATAATCCTCTTCAGTTTTTTACAGAATGTATTTTAACTGAATGCATTTTTGTGTATTGAAAAAAGTCAAAAATAATAATTTTTTTCCAAATTTTCTCAAATTCCCTTTTTTGGTTGATCATCTTGGGCTAGGATTTTTTCGATTTTCTCTGATTTTTTTGATACTTTATTTTTTTGGTGTCTAAACTTTTCTAATACTTTTCTAATCTATTTCAGCGGTCGGGGAACCGGGGCAAATCACTCCAAATGGGGCAAAAATGAAATTATTGGGTAATATGGACAAAAAATAAAAAAATTTACAATAAAATAATTATAATAAAACATAAAATTAAAATCTATATAATATTTTTTAATAATACATTTTTAAAAGTGAAGCTTGAATTTTCACTTTTCTATTGTATTTGTTTTAATATATATTTATTTGATTTATCCTGTTTTTATTATTTAAAATATAAATTATAAAATTTTTAATTTAAATTTTAAATGTATATTTATTTTACACAATATTTTCTACAAAATTTGACTATGAATAAGATTTATTTCAGGTATTCACGAATTTTCGGCACAGCCTTTTTAAACTGATTTCTTTCATTACTTATTTAAGAAAAAAGGAGAAAAATTTAAATATATTTAATTTTATATTGATTTTATTAGTAGTGTGTTTTTAAGAATTTTCGGCTTCTTACTACCCGAAAATCCTGAAAAATTTATATTTTCCTATTTTTCCAACCTCGCTTTCTCGTTTATAACGTTCCAAACTAATAACAAATCTTTCAACCTCTCATAACCGGGTTTTCAGCCGAAAATGCTTAAAAACACACTACTATCATTTAATTTTGAATAAAAAAAATAAATTAATTTTCTATTTTTTGAATTTCT
Organism: Schmidtea mediterranea; assembly: GCA_022537955.1. Taxonomy (NCBI): domain Eukaryota; kingdom Metazoa; phylum Platyhelminthes; order Tricladida; family Dugesiidae; genus Schmidtea; species Schmidtea mediterranea. The sequence goes on from CM039680.1 coordinate 1,984,240, forward strand.
ATTTCTTGAATATCGTTCTTGAATTTCTCAAATTTTCAAATTTTTATTACTTGATTACGGGTCTTGATGTTCTTGATGACCAGTCTTGGATATTTCTTGAATTTCTAATTTTTTATTTTTTAAAATATGGTAATTCGAGAAAAATATTTTTCTAATTCTTGTTAATAAATATCTTTCAAAAGCTCACAAAGCTGAACATGAAAAAATTAAAAACCACCCAAAACTGTCTGACACTTCACACCTTCATACTTTTGGTGAGATTTACAAATTGTAAGTTCTAAACTTCCAGAATTTCCATGTGCAAAATATCCAAGAGAACATCATCTTCCAAAATATAATTATTTGGGTCAATTGGGCTCAAGTATGTTTTAAAAAGAACAAGCAAATGTTTGCTAAATTCATAATAAAATAATTAAACTTAAAATGGATTTAAAAATTTTTAATAAATGTAATATTGAAAAATCAATTGAGTCTTAAAATTATTAAGAGAAAAGAAAATCCTATTTTCTTGGTATGTGTAAAGAATGCGAAAGTATATATCATAAGTTAAATGAACAAAAATATAAAGAGAAAAGTTTATTAGGAATAAGAAATTTGAAAACAACTTTACCAATAAAAGTATGTGCAAAGTGTAATATTGAAAAACCTATAAGTGACTTTAGGAATTGATTAAAATGAGATTATTTTGTTTATAATTCAGAATGTAAAAAGTGGGAACGAAAATATGCACAAAATAATAAGGAAAAAATATAATGAACAGCATAAAAAAAGATATGATGAATATCCTAAACTTAAATTAACTCCTCATTTATATGGGGGTATTAGAAGAGCATTAAAAGAAGTCAAAGAAAGTCAAACATTGTTAAAATATTTAGGATGCTCAATAATGATTTTTATCGATCGATAGAATTTCAATTTTATGATGGAATGACTTGTGAAAATCAAGGTCCTTATTGGCATATAGATCACACATTACCAGTTTCTAGTTTTAAGTTTGAAGATAATGAACAATTAAAAAGATGTTTTAATTGGATAAATTTAAGACCTTTAAGTGCAAAGAAGAATTTATCAAAATCGAATAAAATTATTTTAAAAGAATATTTATTACAAGAAATTAAATCTCATTATTTTATGAATTTAGTAAATGAAACACCTCCAAATTGCGGGGAACTCCTAAAGTCTTTTTTATCACTTCATTAGAGAAATTTAATAAAGGAACTTGGGTAATGACCAATCCCAATGGTTAAAATGAAAAAGAAAAAACAATGGACAATCCGCACCACGTCTCCTAAGTTCGTTATGATTAGAATATGGAGGATATTCGTTCTCGTAAAAAGCAGATATTGATTTGATTCAAGATTTAAATGATATTCAAATTCCAACATTTTCTGAAAGATTTGCAAGAGCAATAGGAAAAATATCAATGAACACAAAGATAATGTGAGGTGGAGAAATACCAACAAACTCAGACAATCAAAATACTACTCTAGCGAATGAGTTACATCAGCGAAAAGCTTTTGCAACAGAGTTACACAAAGAATATGGAAAACCAAAAAAATATTTAAAAATAAAAGTTTTCAATAAAGATGATATTTGGTCAACAGATTTAATTGAAACCGTAAATCCTAAAAAAATAAAAATTATAGATATATTCTAACAATTATTGATTTATATACTCTATATGCTTGGGTTCTACCATTAAAAAATAAAACAGCAAATTCAATTAAAGAAGGATTCGAGTTTTTATTTGAAAAAGCCTCAGATAGAATTCCAGAAAAATTATATGTTGATAATGGTAAAGAGTTTTATAATAAAATATTTGAAAAATTTAGAAAAGAAAATGATATTGAAATTTATTCAACTTTTAATTCACCTGATGATAGATCAAATTATGATTCACATAATCCTATAATTGAAAGATTTAATAGAACATTGAAAAATTGGATGTATAAAAAATTTACAGAACAAGGAAATATAATTTGGATAGATGTATTACCAGAATTAATTAATAAATATAATAATAAAATAGGAGTTTTACCAACAGAAGCAAGTGGGAATCCTGGTCTAATCAAAAAATTACCCATGATAACAATTATGCTAATGAAGATTTACAAGAAAAACAAATATTTAATATTGAAGACAGTTAGAATATTTAAATGGAAAAATAAATTGAATAAAGGTTCAACACATAAATGGTCTAAAGAAATTTTTATCATTTCAGAAATACATGCTGGCACATAACCAATAACTTATGGAATTAAAGATTCAGCCGGTGAAGAAATTCTAGGTAAATTTTATCAAAATGAACTCCAGAAAACTATTTTTTAATAATTTCTAATAAAAATGGTTGATGAAATTATTAATACACAAACTGTTGATAATTTAGAAACAAAATAAGAAAAATAATAGAAACAAACAAACCTGCAGCTATTGAATATGATGGTAAAAGAATCATACATTGGTAAAAAGAAAATAACAGAAATTAAACAAAAAGAAGTTGAACATTCTGGAGGAATTTTACCTTTGGCCGCTTTATTACCATTAATCCTTTGAGGAATTACAGCTGCAGCAGGATTTGCAGGTGGAATAACAATCACTGTTAAAAATATAAAGGAAGCGTAATTACATGGTGCTTCAAAGTCGAAAATTCCTAATTCTTCAAACGAAAATCTTCACAAAAGAAATCTTCAGAACATTTTTTTATTTATTTTTATTTTTAAAATTTAATTGTAAGTCTAAGAATAATTTTTCAATGTAATAAAGAATTAAAAATCATCGATAAATTTTGAATTGTAAAAATAACAAACTTTCAATCAATACAAATATTGACAATAAAGATTAAATAAAAAAGATTAAATTTTATTTCAAATCAAAAATATCAGAGTGGTATGTTTTACGCATTTCGGTTAATAATCTATGGATTGTTTGGTCACGTTTGAAATTATGGCAATATGGACATCCATTTGAACATGTTACTCTCATACTATCTTTACAAACAATGCAATTTGCAACACATCTGTCAGCAGATCCCTGAACGTTGTCATAGTGAATCTCGAGAAGTTCTTCAATGTTAATACCTGTGAAATGGTAAATTTTTGTTGCGAGAATCTCTGGTGCGCAATAATCCAACGTATTTTTAATTCTTGGATAAAGTTCCTGAATTTTCTTTAAAATTACTTCAAAGAGATAAACTAAATAATAAAATAAAATACATATTTAAATATACATGATTTACCTTTTGACATTATTTAATACTTAATAAATTAAACAAATTTAAACAAAATATTTATTAATTTATTAACATAATTATTTCTGATTTAATATTTTCCACATGATCATTATAATCCAAGTATTTTATCACGAGTATTACTACTTTCCCACTTGAAAATATATTGACACATGATGGATTATATTTTTGAAGACGTAATGCTGAAAATATTTCTGATTCAAATATACAACTCACCTTTCGTTGTAATTCATATAGATTTATAAATTATCCAATATCGATTGTTACAGTGATTGATTGAATTTGTAAATCATATATATTATATTTCAAATCCCCAGTATTTAGAGGTTGCTTACATCCCATTACCCGACATTTCCCCGATCTGAAAAATATTATCGGATACTTACTTGATCGATCTACAACTTGCTGTGGTTTTCCAAATGGGAATTTCATATCAGGTATAGAATATCTTCCTTTATAATTTATGTTACTCAACATTTTCAAATAATTTCAATTCAAGTAATTATAAAAATTAAAACAAATATAAACAATTAAATAAATAATTAATAATAAAATGGAATTACGAAATGATGCTGTATATCAAGTAGTTGGACCAAGTGGTTGTGGAAAGACTTTATTTGTATGCAATTTATTACAATCGAACTTGTTTAAATCAAAATTAAACAAAATATATTGGCATAGAGGAGCTGACGAAGAACATGAATTTGATAAAAATTGGTCATCTAGATTACATCAAGGCGATGTTATTATTATCGATGATCTATACCAGGAAGCTAATAAAGAAAAGGATTTTAATAATTTATTTACAAAAATTGCTCGACATATTGGAGTTACTGTTATTTTCATTACTCAAAACTTGTTTCATCAAGGGGGCAGTCATAGAACTCGTAATTTAAATGTCCAATACTTGGTTATTTTCAAAAACCCTAGAGATGCAACCATTATAGATTTTCTTGCTAGACAAGCTTATCCCAATGATAGAAAATTTTTAATTGATTCGTTTCAAGATGCAACAAAGGTTCCCCACGGATATTTGTTCTTTGACTTTACACAACAATGTCCTGATGAATTACGTATTAGAACTGACATTTTCAATGAGAAAGGTGTTACAATTTATAAACAAAATTGAAATCTGAAAATAATTACTTGAAATGACGTTTAAAACAGTTATTGTTCAACGTGAAAAATCCACAAAGAAAAAAGTTACAAAGAAAAGGGTTACTAAACGTAAAATAATAAAAACGAGTAAGAAGATTGTTAAAGATAAAAAGTGGATTAAAATATAAACAAAACAACTAGATGAAAAATGTATTTAATATGAAAGTTGAACGTAGTCTACCATACTTTAATGCCTTGATGAAGGCTCCTAATAATAAAAGAATGAATATTTTACAGAATTTTCCTTCATTTGTTATAGATGATCTAGTTGAAGTTATTGTTAATATAGTTCGTGGTAATGTAAACATTACTAAAGTTAAAAAACTTGTATTACAAAAACATAAAAGATCACTTTTATCTTTAGTAAACACTAAGTATCGTCGTCTGATGCGAAAAATAATATATAAACAAAATGGTGGATTTTTGGGTGCATCAATTCCAATAGCATTATCTGCAATAAGCACAATTTCATCATTAACTTCTTAATGGGTACCAAGAATTCATTACCGAATAAACATAATTTAGATTTAAATATTTTGACAACTTGTTGTAATAATGAAGGAAACATTAACCAAAAATCGAAACACGGTGAAAAAGCTCGAAAAAGTATGGACAGACCCAAAACATCCAGCTGGTTTTGGTGGTGTAAGGAAACTGGCAAAGGAAGTAGTTAATTCAAAGAAAGAAACTCAGAATTGGTTATCTGGGCAAATGGCGTACAGTTTAAATAAACCAATGTTGAAGAAATTCAAAACCCGTAGTTATAAAACAATGGGAGTTGATGATTTATGGCAAATGGATTTGATGGAAATGATACCATTCTCTAAAATTAATAAGGGATACAGATATATTTTGACATGTGTTGATATATTTAGTCGATTCGCTCGTGCTATTCTAACAAAAACCAAATCGGCCAATGAAATGGCTGAAGCAATCAAGGAATTATTTATTGATGGCAAACCTCGTAATTTACAAACTGATTTGGGTATGCAATTAAATAAATAAATTAAATTAAATTTATTCTTTAGGTAAAGAATTTTATAATAGTAAAGTTAGAGAAATTATCAAAGGAATAAATCATTACTCTGTATTTTCTCAATTTAAAGCTGCCCACGTGGAAAGATTTAATCGAACTCTAAGAAATCGCTTGAAAACATATTTCGTATATAAAGGAAATAAAACCTGGATAAATGTTTTACAGAAAGCAATTTATAGCTACAATTATTCGCCACATAGGGGTTTAAATGGGATGCGACCAATTGATGTTTATTCAACGAATAATATGGATAATTGGATATCACAACAATCTGATTCTATCATTAAAAAGCCTAAATATAAAGTGGATAATCATGTTAGAATAAGTAAAATCAGTGCTTCTCCATTCATCAAGAATTTCGACAACAATTGGAGCGATGAAGTATTTCAAATCTCAGAAATTGATATGAATCAGAATCCTGTAATGTATTTTATCAAAGATGATGAAAACAATCAAGTTAGTGGAAAATTCTACGAACAGGAACTCCAAGTTATAGAAACCCTTACTGTATTCAGAATTCAAAAGATATTGAAAACCAAGAATGTTGGTAAATATAAACAATACTTTGTTAAATGGCATGGATATGAAACTCCAACTTGGATATCTGAAAATCAATTAATTAAATAAATATTATGAAAGAAAACCAGTTTTATAAGATTTTACCTAGTAATAGTTGTCCTCTTATTTTTCCTAATAATAAAGCTAGTAATTTTAATGTCGAATTTCAAAATCCTTTTTACTTGGATGGTAAGTGGGAAGTTGCTTTGATTGATTTTACTTTTGTGTATAAAACATTTCCGTTTTATAGTAATTCTTACCTAACTTATGAAACGATGAAGAGTGGTACTGAAGTAAAATATTTGAAAATAAATAATCAAAATGAAACTTATGAATTAATAAATTCTAAACATAACCCTGATGTCGATGTTTTTATTGAAAAATATGAGAAATTGGTTATTGTCTGTCCACATGTTCCATTTAAAGTAACATTCCCTGACATTCAACATGCGTTTAGTTTTGGATTAAAATCTATATCCGTCATTAATGAAGATGATCATTGTCGATTAAAATTACCAAAATTTACAGATGATGGTGTTATGGAACAATTCGGGATAATTATAAGTTATGAAGAAAAAACAATATTTGAAAAATATTTTGAAGATAATTTACTCATAAACACATTATCTGAATTACAAGGACATTTAATGTCATTTATTCCGTCTCCGTTTAAAGAACTAAAAATTGAAAACAATGAATTGGTTAAAATAAAACTTGCAGATAACATTTCAAAAATATATTTTGACAACAATTTAATCAAAACCTTAGGATTAAATAAACAAACTTTTATTGATAAAGACATCATCGGTAAAAAAGTTCCAAGATTATTACATAATCATCAACAAATGTTCATTTATTCGAATATTATTGAACCAATAACTGTTGGAGATATTAGAGTTCCTCTATTAAAATCTATTTGGGTTAAAAACTATGAACAAGGGGAATTTGTACAATTAGAAATGAAGAATCCAATGTATTTACCAATTTCCACTTCAACTATAAACAACATTGAAATTAATATTCGCGATGATAGTGGAAAATTAATTAAACTTAGTAAAGATACCAAAACACATTTATCAATACATTTTAGAAAAATAAATGAATAAAGAATTTTACATAAATCTACCGAGTAATAGTTGTCTTCTTACTCATCCAAATAATAAAGCTGATAAATTTAATGTGGAATTTCAAAATCCAATTTACTTGGAAGGTGAATGGCAAGTTGCTCTGACCGATTTCACTTTTGTATACAATAATTTTCCATTTTATAACAACTCAAACATTAAATATAGTAAGAGCACATTACATACAAGTTATGAATATTTTTAGTATAACGATGCAAAGAATGAATATACAATTAGTCACGACTCTATATTTTATTTAGTATACATTGATGGAAATACTTTAAATATTAATTGTAAATATTTTCCATTTAAAATTTCATTTGATAGTATTGCAGAAGCTCAAAAATTAGGATTTAATAAAAAAGAAATAAATTTTATTGAAAACTTGAATCAAATTAAAATTCCTTCAAATAATCATAAAATAAAGTTTGATACAATTCGATTAACTATAAATTATTTTTACGATGTCGAGTATACAGATAAATTTGAAGAAAATTCAATCATTACTAATTTATCACAAATAAATGATCAATTAATGACTTTTTATACGCATCAATTTAAATCTTGCGAAATTGAACAAGGAAGATTAGTCAAAATTTAATTGGAAGATGATGTCAGTAAAGTTAAATTTAGTAAATTCTTGGCTCAAAGTTTGGCATTAAGTGAAGAATCATATTCAGAAAAAGTTATTGTTGGATTACGTTTACCAGAAATTTTGCAAAGTAATCAACAAATGATGATCTATACAAATATCATTGAACTTTTTCTTGTTGGTGATGTTTTGATACCTCTATTGAAATGTGTATGGGTTGAAAAACATAAAACGGATGATCTAGTTCAAATTATAGAGAAAAACCCAATGTATTTGTCTGTATCGTCAACATATATAAACAATATAGAAATCAACATTCGTGACGATAGTGGAAAATATATATTTGGTAAAGAAAATAAAACTTTTCTTACATTACTTTTTCGTAAAATAAATGAGTAATCCTGACATTGTAAATTTTTATAGTAGTAGTCAATCTGGTGGAGAATTACCATATTTTATAGGTAAACAATATGGAACCAGTTGGTTGAAAACAATAGGTAGATTTGCATTACCTATTCTTAGACTTATAAGGAATTTCGGTATAAAAACGGCAAATGACGTAATAAATAATAATTCTGATTTTTTACCTGCTTTAAAATCAAATGCAATATCTGAAATTAAAGAATCTTTACCTAGTGTTATGCAAACTTTACCTAGTGTTATTAATAAAGTAAGTGATGTATTTAATCATGAAAATGAACAAAAAGTAGGGACACTTAAACGTAGAAAGATTTTTAAGAAACATTTAAACAAAAGAATGAGAGGATTCGGAACTATATTTGAAAAATGATTAGTGAAAAATCTGAATTGTCTTTTTGATAGACCATCCCCTCAAGCCGTGATTGAACATGGTTCATTTGAAGATATTTTCCCAATGAATTCAATAACTGATGCTGGTACCTCTTCGATTCAATTTTATATTAACGGATCACAAACAAAATATTTAGATTTGAACGATACTTTGCTATATATTCAGTTGAAAGTTGTTAATAGCTTAGGTGAAAATATTACACAAGAAGCTGATGTAACAGCAAACAATTTCTTTTTTCAAACTCTTTTTAAAGACGCTGAATTAGTTTTTAATTCTACTAAAATTGAAGGAGCAAATGATAGTTTTGCACACAAAGCCCTAATTGAAACTATTATAAATTATTATCAAGATACTAAACATACATCTTTAAGGGGGATGGGTTACACTGAACATGATCTTATGCGAAAAACATGGATTGCAAAATCAAAAGCATTTTCATTATGTTCACCACTCCAATTTGATTTCTTTGATCAACCAAAATATTTGTTACCAGGTGTTAGTGTCCAAATTAAATTAACAAGAACAAATCCAGAAAAAAGTCTGACATGTACTAAATTTGTACCTAAAATAGTATTGCTAGATGCAAAATTAATGGTTAGAAGAGTTCGTGTTGAACCTTCTGTTTTAGCGGGTCATCAAATAGGTCTTGCTACAAAAAATGCAATTTATCCAATGCGAAGCAAAGAAGTTGTTGAATTTTCTTTACCTATTGGATCTTCTTCTTTTTATAAGGAACAAATATTTGGTGATAGACGATTACCTAATTTTATACTTGTAACTTTCCAAAGAAATAAAAGATTTAGTGGTTCGTTTTTAGATACATTTACTATGTTTGATCACTTGAACGTCAAATCAATAACTTTAAGTAAAGGAAGTGATTATCGTGAAAAATATAGTCAAGATTTTGAAAATGATAATTATAGTACAAGTTATATGCAAAGTATTGTTAGGAATATGGGATATCTTAATAAAAATTTAAATTGTGGTATCAGTATGTCAGATTTTAGAAATAAGTATCCATTCTTTACATTCGTATTGGCGCCAGATTTCGATCTTAATCAAAGTCAGTTACCACAAAGTGGAAATTTAAGATTAGATATAAAGTTTGGATCACCCCTAACCGAATCTGTTTCTGTAATTGTATATGGAGTTTTTGAAAAGGAAATTCAAATTACTTCCAATCGAACAGTATTAGTTTGAACTATAAACCAGATTGAGATTTTTTAATTGACAAGTATGAAGTAAGAAATATTATTAATTATATATTTTTTAATTATTATTAGTTCTATTCAGATTGATTACATTGGTAGAAAATTATTGGGAAAAGATTTTCTTGGAGTTTTCCCTCTAGATAAAATTCCATATATCGATGTTAACAAAGCTTTGATTGTAAATACTCAATTATCTAATCTCAGTGGCGAACATTGGCTTGCAATTTATGTGAAACCAAATAAAATAAATGTATTTGATCCAATAGGTTTTATTATCCCCTTTTATTAATTAATAAACTAGAATCAATGTTAATGCTAATTGAATACAATCGAATTCGTTATCAAAATCCGATGACAAAAACATGCGGACAGCATTGCTTAGCTTGGTTAAAAACAATGAAAAATAAATGAATTTATTGAATAAAGTTTCTTTTCAAAATTGTTTTTTAATTATAAATGTAATTAAAGATGAATTATGTAATACGTATTACTTTTAAAGGATTAAGTTCAGAGGATTATATGTATTTAAATGATTTTGATGTTATGTAATTAAGTGTGTTTTATAAACTAAATTTTAATTGGTCGATCATGTAACTACTTACATGTTTGTTAATATATAACTAAATGCATTTTATAAAAAATTCACTTTTATCAAATACCAAACTTTAGTAAGTTTTTTATCATATTTTTAATTATTTTTATTTTTAGAAAATGGAATCCATCAATAATATAATTAAAGATTTAAAATCTTTAATAAAAATTATCAACAAAAATGGTCAAAATATTAAAACTCCGAGTCGCAAAAATAAAACAGTAAAATGTAAGTACTATTAAATTTTTACTATCATATCATAATTATAAAATGATAATTAATTATATTTGAAATAAATTAATATCAACATTTTATTAATTTAAGCATAATATAATCAAAATAATATGATAAGAAACTAGGACGAATATAGTTAAATAAATTTTATGTAAATACATTTGGCTTCAATAATTTTCCAAATTGGTCGAATAGTCTGGTTTCCTTCTTTATATCCTTGAATTCTTATTTTAATTATAAAATGTTCATTTTCTTTTTCATTTTCATAATTACATTCTTTTTCACTATTCATAAAAGTGTTCATTAAAACTAATATCTTTGTTGATGGCTCGTAATAACTCTGTTATATTTTTTCGATCAATTTCTCCAATTTCACCAAATTTCATATTATATAGGCTTTGTTTCAATGTTGTTGGTTCCTATTAAAATTTATTAATAATATTAATTTTAATGAAAATACTTACTCTAAAGGAATAGATGATAGGATATTTTAAATATTCCATTGAATATTGTAAATACATTACTGGTGAATTTCTGCTTAAACTGATAGCATTTACGGAATTTTCCTCAAGAATTAACTTGACAGCTTCTTTTCTAACCGAGGTTTCTATAAAAACAATTATTGAATAATTAAATAATATTAAAAACATTTACTTTTATTCATTTTATGATTTTAAACTATTTTAATCTACTTATATAAGATTTTCAAAATAAAGTTAACCAATAAAATTCATTTATTCATTATGTGTGTAAAATCAATTTAAAGTTTATATATTAATGGTTTATTTTAATGATTTTTAATAATTTATTTTAATGATTTTATACTTATATATTTAAATTTTTCTTTTATTATAACAGGTAACCTTTACCCAAATGTTTGCAATTCTCCACAACACGATGGAAATTGTGATACGATTATGGAGAATTATTATTCTCATACCCATAATCACATCACCTATTTTATTTGCGCCACGTGTAAAACCACCAATAAAATAAATTATAGAGAGTTTTATTTAAACCATAAAGAACATTTAACACAGTTTAACTGTAAGCGAAAATATATTTTTAAATTACCATTGAGTGATAGTAATAATAATAATAATAATAATAATGATAATAATACTAATACTAATAATAATATTACAAAAAAGAAAAGAAAAACAAATAATAAAAATAATCCACGCTCTTCGAAAGTTCCTAAAATTATAGATACTATTATACTTTCTGACTCTGACGAATCAAAGACGGATGATGATGTTATAATCATTTCTGATTCAGATGATGATTTTCCTGTTGATATTCCTTCTGTTATTGTTAATCAATATGGTGGCTCGATAGCACCTATTGTTAATTTTGATTTAAATCAATCGCATGCCATTGTTAGAATGGATGTTTCGAATTTAAATTTAAAGTTAATTACAGTACCCACACAGTTAATTAATAAATTAAATAATGTTATCAATCAAATGGGATCTGTTAAGATTCAATTTTGTATTGATGTAGAGTTTGAAAAAGATGGAGAATTTTAATCTTTCATTATTTCAAACTCTACCAGAATAATGAATGATTCATTTTTAGATGAAGGTGCTACTCTTCTTGACGAAAAAATAACATTAATTAATGATAAAGGTAGTAACTGGGTTATAAATAAAATAAAAGAAATTCATTTTGTTCTTACAAAGTTTTCACAAATAAATCGGTTGAGTGGTCATGGATTTATTCCAACACCATTATCATTACTAAATAAACATTGTACTGTAAATGTTGCTAATTCCGATAATTTATGCTTCATTTACAGTATTTTAGCTATTTTAAATCATAAAAATATAGGTAACCATCATAGAAATGAAACCTTTAGCTACAACACATCTGAGCTTGACTTTTCACCTTCGGATTTACCTATGAAACTTTGTAACATTCCTGAAGTTTTCAAACACCCTTGTGTCGAAATAATTCATCGTTCTAAAGTTGTTGGGGGACAATATATTATTTTAATTTTATTAGAAAGCCTTGATTCGTATCATTATATCGCTGTTACTAAATTAGATAGGCTTTTAAATTATAATAATCATTCTTTTACTGATAATAGAGTTCAAAGTATATGTTGCCATCGATGCCATAATGGTTTTCGCAATATAATTTCATTAAATAAACATAAAGGGTTGTGTGATAAAAATCAATTAGGTACAACTCTTTATACATTACCTTTAAATAAAAACTTGGAATTTAAGAAATGGGCTAAAACCGTTACTCCTCCTTTCGTCCTTTACACTGATTTTGAGGCTATCTTACCCTCAGATGACATACATTTTCAAATAAATATGCTGATTTTGGCCGGTTTACTTATAATTAACAATTTTACAGGTAAAAAATCATATAAGAGTTTCCTGGGTGATGATTGTGTAGTTAATTTTCTACAAGAAATAAATAATATTTCAATTAATACTGTTTTACCCGTTTATCAAAATAATTATAAAAAGAAAATATTATTTACAGACTCAGACATTCTTTCGTTTTCTTCGGCAACTTGTTGTTATTTGTGTAATAAGATTTTATCAGTACCGGTTAAGGACCATGATCACTTTACTGGAAAATATTTGCGAGCAGCTTGTTCCAAATGTAATATTTCTCGACAAATAAGGTTTGAATTTCCAGTGGTTTTTCATAATTTGAGATGGTATGATCTTCACTATATCCTCAAGTATGGTATGAGTGATTTTAACACGTGGAAAATAAGTTGAATAAGTTGTATTCCTCTAACAAGTGAAAAGTTTCTTTCAATGTCGGCAAGAATCAGTATATTAACTGTTAAATTCATTAATTCTTATCAATTTATTAATAGTTCATTAAGTAACGCAATTAAAACATTGATCACTCTTCCTTTAACTCATTTGAAATTTGTAGGTAGTATTATCGATACTAAAGGCATTTTCCCTTATAACTTTGCAACTTCTCAAGAAGTGTTAGAAACTACATATGAACTTCCACCGATTTGGGAAGATGTAACTGAAGCCGAATATGGTAAGGCTCAATCTATTTGGGAAGAAACCAATTGTAACTCTTTACTAGATTATATGATGGTTTACCTCAAACTAGATGTTTTTCTTTTGGCTGACTTTTTCCAGCAATTTCGTTCAAAGTCCTTAGCTCATAACCGATTGGACCCAATTAACTTTTATTGAATTCCCGGTATGTCTTGGGCATCGGCTCTTATGACTCTTGAAGAACCAATTGAACTTCTCACTGACATGAAAATGTATAATTTTTTCGAAGGGGGAATCCGTGGTGGATTAACCTTTGTTAATAAACATCACGTAGTATATGATGACAACACTGAACTGCTTTACATTGACATCAATAATCTCTACTGTTGGGCTTTAAGTCAACCATTACCATATGGAGATTTTGAATGGGTTACTAATAATAATCAATTAAATAATTTAATTCGTTCTTTGAATAAGGATCTTGAATCACTGTCATTTGCTGTCACATTTGAAGTAGATTTAGAAATCCCAACATTTCTTCATGATAAACTTAATGATTTCCCAGCAGCTGCTGAAAGGATGTGCGCTACGGGTTCTAAGGTTGAGAAGTTAATGCTAACGCATTATCCAAAGAAGAATTATGTTCTTCATTGGAGACTTTTGCAGCTTTTTGTTTCTTTACAAATTAAAATTACACATGTACATAGAGCAATTAAATATAATCAAAATTCAATATTTAAAAAGTATATTGACACTAACACACAACGTATAGCGCAATCAACGAATGACTTAGATAAAACTATTATAAACTTTTAAATAATAGTCTCTACGGAAAAACCGTAGAAAATCTTAAAAAACGAATTAATTTAAGATTATGTAATTCTGCAAACAAATTAATTAATTATTGCTCAAAACCAACTTTTCGGAAATCATTTAAAATTGACAATGATTTGGTCTCTGTGTTATTAAATAAGAAATCGGTGTGTTTAGATCTACCGAGTTACATTGGACAAACTGTACTCGATTTATCTAAACTTAGGATGTATCAATTACAATATATAGAGTTAGAAAAATATCAAAAAAAATTCACTTGTGAAATTAATATAGTTGCTGGGGACACCGATTCCTTTTTTCTGGAAATTAAGAATTGTAAGTTAGACATTCTTTTATCTGCTATGGCGCATGATAATCTCCTCGATACTTCTAATTATGACTCAAAACATCCCTTGTATAGTAGGAATCTTGATTCTGTCATGGGAAAGTTCAAAGTCGAGAATAAAGAACTTAAATACAAGAAGTGGGTGTTCCTTCGTCCAAAATGTTATAGCCTCTTGTCTGAAGTTGAAAGTATTAAAGCTAAGGATATAACATTGAAGGGTACTGACTTAAAACATAAGTCATACCTAGATTGTTATAACAAAAAATTAATTTTTTCGGTACCACAAACTCGTATTACTAGTAAAAAACATCAGTTATTTACAATTAAAAACAGTAATACTGCATTAACAAATAAGGAGGATAAAAGTGTTTGGGTGGGGAAAAATATAAGTGTAGCATATGGTCATTAGAGGAGAGGTGATGTGGTTTCATGTAACAGTCCAGAAGAATGTTCGAAAGTTATTGAAGAATATGACGATTATGAAAAACATTGAATAAATAAATTATTTGAAAATATTCTTTGATTTTATATTTTTTTTTGATGTTTAACATTTTTATGTTTTTAATTTAGTATTATTTTTTATTTAGTATTAAATAATTTCAAAAGGTAAATCAAGTATATTTAAATATGTATTTTATTTTATTATTTAGTTTATCTCTTCGAAATAATTTTAAAGAAAATTCAGGAACTTTATCCAAGAATTAAAAATACGTTGGATTATCTTGTAACAAAAATTTACCATTTCACAGGGATTAACACTGATGAACTTCTCGAGATTCACTATGACAACGTTCAGGGATCTGCTGACAGATGTGTTGCAAATTGCATTGTTTGTAAAGATAGTATGAGAGTAACATGTTCAAATGGATGTCCATGTTGCCATGATTTCAAACGTGACCAAACAATCCATAGATTATTGGTTGAAATGCGTAAAGCATATTACTCGGATATTTTTGATTTGAAATAAAAATTAATCTTTTTTATATAATCTTTATTGTCAATAAAAATATTTGTATGGATTGAAAGTTTGTTATTTTTATAATTCAAAATTTATTTAAATAAAAAATCATTCATTAAAAAAAATAATTAAAAAATTTTTTTTTCATTCAATAAAACAAATAATTAGAAAAGAAATTTTTCATTCATTTAAACAAATAATTAATTTTTTTTAACCGCCCCATTCGAAATTTTTTAGGGGGTCTTGGTTTTTTGTTCAAGCTAAATATCCACCGACATAGTCCTCATATTACACTACGTTTGAGCAAACCAGGCAGCACACTCTGGATATAGGCAAACCAGGCATGCCACCCCCAAACCACCCTCAACCTTCAAACTTCGCCAACTTCTTAATTCGACAACTTTCCAAATTTTAAAATTTTCTATTATAAAGTTTAATAACAAGGATGATTAAGAATACATGCCAATTTCTTAACATCCTACACAATGCTAAGGTTTGCCAAATATGACACTACTTTGATTTAATAATTTCAAAAATTTAATAATTTCAAAAAATATGGTAAATCGAGAAAAATATTTTTGTAAATTTTGCATCAAGGAAATTTCAAAAGCTCACAAAGCTAAACATGAAAAAAATAAAATTCATAAAAATATACTATATAAAAAAATCTTTAAAAAAATGAAAATTACTCAGAAAAAAAAATTCTGAAACATGAAGATTGTGGAATTCTTTTTCTATGTATAGAATGTGATAAAAGGTTTTGGAATATTCAAACCATTAAATCTCATGAAAGAAGTAGAGAACATTTAATAAATATAAAAGGTTTAAATGAATCAAACTGTATAGAATGTGATAAATATGGTGGATTATATTTAAAATCAGGTTATGATTCTCATTATAAAGCTCGAAAAGTGTACGTAAATTTGAAAGATTAGGAGAAAGAGAGAAATTTTGTATTAAAAATAAAGAATTTGAAGATCAAGAAATAAAACAACAAGAATTATTCAAAGAGGAAATTGAGAAAAATGGAATTAAATTTTTTTACTGTTAAAATTTGTACTCATCGAGCTACAGAACAAGGAGTTAAAGAATATTTAACAAAGATAAAATTATGGAAGAAATAAATATTGCAATGAAAAAATTTCGTCATATTAAATTCCGTGTAAATTTATACGTTTCATATGATAAACTTCAAATACGTGATAACCCACTAACTATTGCAGCCATGACTCCATTTTTTATTTGTTCAATAAAATATAAGATATGATACAATTACTAAAATTTATAACAGTTTTGAAAATGAAGTTGCAATTAAATCAGCATATATTTCTGGAAGTGACATGACTTTATTTTCTTTTAATTTTATTGAAATACGTTTTTGGAAAACAATTCCATTTCAATGACAAGTTTATACTCCAACACCCACAATTCTTAGAAGTTAATATAATGATAATAAATATTTTCACTGAGCAATTCTTTCAGCAAAATATCCACAATCAGATCATGCAGGTTTAGTATCAAAATATAAAAAAATTGAAACAGAATTTATTTGGAACATCAGTGACACCCACGGGAACATAGTGGTAATGATGGTGAATGTGTTGAAATTACTGATTATTTTTTAGAAAGGAATGTGGAAAATTTTGAAAAATTAAACAATTTAAAAATAAATAATTATCATCAACACCATCTCAATTCTGGAAATATTTATCCCTTGTACTTTTCTGAACAGATTAATAATATAAAAACTATCAATCTTTTAATAATCAAAGGAAAGAATCTTCAAAACAAGACATTTATCATTATGTTTGGATAAAACCTTTTCAAGGATTTATAAAATCACAACTTGCAAAATCTCATAATAAAATTATTTATGTTTGTGAAAGATTTTTTAATGTTACAACAACACCAGATATGAAAATAAAACATGCGCGACTTTGTTTTCAAAACAAACCAGCAAGGATTAAAATGCCTTATATTAAAAATAGTAAACTTTATTTAAAAGATGGTCAAGATTATTAAAACCTTTAGCAATTATTTATGGAGATTTTGAATCAATATATGATCCAATGGATACAGTTGATCAAATTGAAAATAATTTAATCAAAGAAAATTATCAAAATTATCACCATGTTAGTAATGAATTTGAAACCGGGATTATGAAAAAGAAAAACTTTCTAATAAATATTTCACATGCAATTACTCTTTCACAACAAATTCAATCAGCATTTAGACTCGATGTAAAAAGTAATTATCCTAAATTATTTGAATCTTGTGAATATAGGTTTAGAGGAGAACATGTCTTGAAAGATTTAAAAAAACGATGGCCGGACAAAATGTCATGTGGACAAAATGTCATGGACAAAATGTCATAGGGACAAAATGTCATGGGGACAAAATGTCAGAGGATAAAATGTCATGCGGACAAAATGGTAGGGGAAAAATATAAGATGGAATAACAAATGAAGAAATGAAATAATATATTTATTAAAATTAAGTCCTAATGTAATTTATTATTGTAATAATATTTAGTCTATATCAATAATAGTCTGAGATATTCAGTTAATGAAAAGCACAGTATTATTAACATTATTAGGTTATTTTAAAAACGCATCTAAAAATAAATAATCGAGTCTTTTAGCAATTAAAATTAAACAACGATTAGAAGTTAAACAACATTAATGTTTAAAACACGTGCAATGTCTCCTAAATATGTGATTGAATCTCGGTTGTTGTAGTCGGTCACCATAGTGTGCAACGCCTCGTTGACGCGTATGTATGTTTTCTTTTTCTTCCCAGCCGTTGTTCCCAGTTCCAATTGACGACAAAGAAGTTGATTGCTGTGTTGTTCTTGTTGTAGTTTGCGTGCAAGTTTGGTTGTGGTCGGATGAGCAAAACCGACAATATTGCTGAATGCATTATGCCAACCCTCGATTGCGTTGTTGCTGCGAGGCAGGTTGTCGATTACTCTAGAAAATTGACTCCAAAGTTGAATTGAGAATCTTGGTGGTCCTCTTCTTCGCCTTCTTAATCTACCAATGAAATTATCTTCCATGTAATCACAGATAACCTCGATGTCACAATAAGCTGGATCTTCGATTA
The DNA here is from genome assembly GCA_022537955.1 of Schmidtea mediterranea. Lineage (NCBI taxonomy): Eukaryota > Metazoa > Platyhelminthes > Tricladida > Dugesiidae > Schmidtea > Schmidtea mediterranea. The sequence continues at coordinate 2,003,006 of CM039680.1, forward strand.
AATGTTCAAACAAATCAATAAGATTTTGCGGTGGGACGAATGCTAAGGCAAGTAGGCGTTTGACGAGAAGAGCGAAATCTGGTTCATTTCTGTAACGTTCCGAGAATCCTTCCGCTTGCAATTTCCTCCAAACACATTGGCCGAAGTGAAACATGCATCCAGTAATTGTTGCTGTCGGGAAGGTGCTCTGGAATTCTCTAATTGCTGCTAGTTCGAAATCAACCATAATTGAAGCTGGATTCAGACCTACTTTCAATATCAGAATTTCCTGGAGCAGATGTTGATATGCTTCTTCTGTTCTTGAAGATAGTAGTGCATATACTACCGGGAAAACCTCGCCATTAATGAAGCCATGAATCGTGTATAGTTGGTCATATCCATTTGGACTCACTCGAAATGTTCCATCTGCAAACCAGTGCTCACATCTGTAAAGGAATTCTAAATCTTCCTGAGCTGCGAAGATGATCATGTCGCCTCTCCTAATACGGATGAAAGGTCTGTTACTCTGCGTCAAAGAATATCTCATGATGTCATCTTGATCGTTTGGTCCCACCTTCTGACGATGACGTCGTACGTCTCGTGCCAATGTTGTTCGTTTTGGAAGTAGATGCGCTGCTGAAACTGGAACATTCATCAATTCATTCTGAACAATTGATCGTGTTGTTTCGTCAGTAGTTTCATCTCTTCTTTTCATGCCGGCTCGTACTTTTTCAACCTCTACTTGACCATGCGTTACACTGTGATTGTGAGTTGCAACTTCATGAACAATTTCATCATCTTTTGTGTGCACTCGCGCTGTGCGCGTTCTTTTTTCACAGCGTCAAAGGCTTTATCCAAAGGCTGTTCTCCGAATGTTTTGTAAACAAGTAACCTTGAACGATAAGCTTACGATTTCCTTTCTGTGATGTAATGAATTCTAGCATTGTGTTAACTTTTCAAAATTTATTTGTAAATACTAAGTAGCTATAATAATCTACAGTAAACGCAATAAATTATAAAATAAAATTATATTTCCAACTAATATGAATTATAAGTTATTTCTATTTTTTTCATATAATATTTTAAATTTGAATTTCTGGAAATTTTTATATATAGTCTAACGATATTCATAAAACAAACCAAAAATTGGAAATCCAGCTAATGCTACAGATATAGCGCTGGGACTTAAGTTATTAATAATAATCTGGCAAAGTTAATTTTAATTTACATAGCTGTGTTTTTAATTTGAGGCCAACATGCACTCAACGGACCGAAACCAAACATGTTTTGGCACATAACACTGACGTGCTGCGACAAGTAAGGCAATTAAAATTACACGAAATCATGAGCGCAGATGAAAGTAGGCGGAGATAGTGAAGAAGAAGAGCGAATATTGGTTTCATTAATACTGTTTTCAATGGTTAGGTGCCCTTGATTATTTCACGGAAGAATGCTTTATTTCATTTAAGTTTTAGCTCAGTTGAAAAGGCTTTAAGGATTCTTATATTTCAATACGAAAGGACATTAATATTCAATGAGTTTAAGATGAGCAAACGGCTCGTTATGCTGAAATGGCAACGTATTTTACACAGTACAGTGTTTTGGTACTTGTTCCCAACTGATCAACGACAAGTAAATACCCAAACTTCTTATATTTTATAAATAAATAACTAAATAAATTTGGCAACGATTTAATTAAAAGATAACGCCAATAAAAAACCTTTCGTACGATATATTTCGATAGCACAGCTATCATCTTCAGGTACTCAAAACCAAATAAAAATATTATGAATTAACATTTAATTTAAACAAATTATTTTTTATTAATTTAATTTTTTAATAAGTAAATATTTTTAAAAATATATTTTAAATTAATTTTAAATTTTAAATTTTTTTACTTATATTCTAATTTTTAAAAATTAATGTTATTTAAAATTTTCAATTATTTTAATAATATTAAAAAAAACAAACATGATTTAACATACGTAAACTATTTAAAAACATTCAAAACATTCGTATAAAAAAATGATTTAGAATATCCATTCTTTATCAACAACTCAACTAATTTATCAACACTTTTTACCGAATTATCAAAAGTAGAAGATAAAGCCCATGAACGATAAATCAATCCTTTCACCATATTTCTCTTATACTTAAATTCACAAAAACTTTCTGGAGAAGTATAAAGACCAGTATCATTTGGTTTTCTATAAATCTCTGTCTCATACTGTTTATCTTTGAGAAAGTCTTTAGAGAAAGTCATCAATTGCGTTTTTGGATTTGTTAATTCAACGCAAAGATAAACTAAATAATAAAATAAAATACATATTTAAATATACTTGATTTACCTTTTGAAATTATTTAATACTAAATAAAAAATAATACTAAATTAAAAACATAAAAATGTTAAACATCAAAAAAAAATATTATAGATAGGTGATTTTCAAAACTATTAAATTCTTCCTTGTCTAAAGTATCACTAAACAAATCATTAAAAATACTATCTTTATTTCTTTTTCCTAATTTAAAGAACATGAAAAAATTAGAATTACCACGAATAATTCTAGATGGTAAATCATAATAATTTTGAGCTAAATAAATTACATTAAAAATATTATGTCTACTTCGAGTAAAATAAGATTCCATAATTTTTTGATTTTTTATGTTGACACAATCATCAAAAATTATTAATTTCTTCTTCGCTCAATTTAATTTTTCACATGGAATTATTTCATGATATTTATTACTCATTGATACACCGATTTTTTGAGGAGACCTCCGGCCGACCATTTTTGTAGAAGAAGTTATAGAGTTTAATTCTCCGAAGGCAGTTGCTTATGCTCCACACGAAATAGCTTTGCATTTTGTTTCTTCATATAATTCTTCACATATATCTCTAATGGATGTATCATCAGGAATTACATCTTGATTTTGAATTAAACTCACAATATCTTATTTTTTTTTAATTCATGAAAAATTATTTGCATTTCAGGTTGATCAATTGTTTTAGAAACAATTATTAAATTATCATAGTCAATGAAATTAGGAGTTAGAATAATTTTTAACAACAAAACTGTTTTCCGAGAACCAGAACTTCCAATTATCAACATTCTAAAAGAATTTCGTAAAATAGGATTGTGATTAAATTTCATGAAATTTTTATTCCAAGTTGGTGTAAACAAAATCATTTTTAATAGTAAAATTTTTATTATGAAAATTATTTATTCTTTATACGGAGAAAGAAAAATTCCATCACCATCAACCTCTATTTTAATATTCCCCGTTTTTAATTTTTTCAAAACTTGTTTTAATTTTTTATTTTTAGAAGGACTCCTTTTATTAATAGATTGTATAAAATCACAAATTCCATGATCTTGATATGGGTTTAAAGAAATTCCTTTTCCTTCTGGAGATATTTCTTGGAGAGATTTTACTTGTAAGGATTTTCCTTCTGAAGATTTCTTTTGTGAAGATTTTCCTTTTGAAGAATTAGGAATTTTCGCCGTTGAAGCATCATGTAATTACGCTTCCTTTATATTTTTAACAGTGATTGTTATTCCACCTGCAAATCCTGCTGCAGCTGTAATTCCTCAAAGGATTAATGGTAATAAAGCGGCTAAAGGTAAAATTCCTCCAGAATGTTCAACTTCTTTTTGTTTAATTTCTGTTATTTTCTTTTTACCAATGTATGATTCTTTTACCATCATAATCAATAGCTGCAGGTTTGTTTGTTTCTATTATTTTTCTTATTTTGTTTCTAAATTATCAACAGTTTGTGTATTAATAATTTCATCAACCATTTTTATTAGAAATTATTAAAAAATAGTTTTCTGGAGTTCATTTTGATAAAATTTATCTAGAATTTCTTCACCGGCTGAATCTTTAATTCCATAAGTTATTGGTTATGTGCCAGCATGTATTTCTGAAATGATAAAAATTTCTTTAGACCATTTATGTGTTGAACCTTTATTCAATTTATTTTTCCATTTAAATATTCTAACTGTCTTCAATATTAAATATTTGTTTTTCTTGTAAATCTTCATTAGCATAATTGTTATCATGGGTAATTTTTTGATTAGACCAGGATTCCCACTTGCTTCTGTTGGTAAAACTCCTATTTTATTATTATATTTATTAATTAATTCTGGTAATACATCTATCCAAATTATATTTCCTTGTTCTGTAAATTTTTTATACATCCAATTTTTCAATGTTCTATTAAATCTTTCAATTATAGGATTATGTGAATCATAATTTGATCTATCATCAGGTGAATTAAAAGTTGAATAAATTTCAATATCATTTTCTTTTCTAAATTTTTCAAATATTTTATTATAAAACTCTTTACCATTATCAACATATAATTTTTCTGGAATTCTATCTGAGGCTTTTTCAAATAAAAACTCGAATCCTTCTTTAATTGAATTTGCTGTTTTATTTTTTAATGGTAGAACCCAAGCATATAGAGTATATAAATCAATAATTGTTAGAAAATATCTATAATTTTAATTTTTTTAGGATATATGGTTTCACTTAAATCTGTTGACCAAATATCATCTTTATTGAAAACTTTTATTTTTATATATTTTTTTGGTTTTCCATATTCTTTGTGTAACTCTGTTGCAAAAGCTTCTCGCTGATGTAACTCATTTGCTCGAGTAGTATTTTGATTGTCTGAGTTTGTTGGTATTTCTCCACCTCACATTATCTTTGTGTTCATTGATATTTTTCCTATTGCTCTTGCGAATCTTTCAGAAAATGTTGGAATTTGAATATCATTTAAATCTTGAATCAAATCAATATCTGCTTTTTACGAGAACGAATATCCTCCATATTCTAATCATAACGAACTTAGGAGACGTGGTGCGGATTGTCCATTGTTTTTTCTTTTTCATTTTAACCATTGGGATTGGTCATTACCCAAGTTCCTTTATTAAATTTCTCTAATGAAGTGATAAAAAAGACTTTAGGAGTTCCCCGCAATTTGGAGGTGTTTCATTTACTAAATTCATAAAATAATGAGATTTAATTTCTTGTAATAAATATTCTTTTAAAATAATTTTATTCGATTTTGATAAATTCTTCTTTGCACTTAAAGGTCTTAAATTTATCCAATTAAAACATCTTTTTAATTGTTTATTATTTTCAAACTTAAAACTAGAAACTGGTAATGTGTGATCTATATGCCAATAAGGACCTTGATTTTCACAAGTCATTCCATCATAAAATTGAAATTCTATCGATCGATAAAAATCATTATTGAGCATCCTAAATATTTTAACAATGTTTGACTTTCTTTGACTTCTTTTAATGCTCTTCTAATACCCCCATATAAATGAGGAGTTAATTTAAGTTTAGGATATTCATCATATCTTTTTTTATGCTGTTCATTATATTTTTTCCTTATTATTTTGTGCATATTTTCGTTCCCACTTTTTACATTCTGAATTATAAACAAAATAATCTCATTTTAATCAATTCCTAAAGTCACTTATAGCATTTTCAATATTACACTTTGCACATACTTTTATTGGTAAAGTTGTTTTCAAATTTCTTATTCCTAATAAACGTTTCTCTTTATATTTTTGTTCATTTAACTTATGATATATACTTTCGCATTCTTTACACATACCAAGAAAATAGGATTTTCTTTTCTCTTAATAATTTTAAGACTCAATTGATTTTTCAATATTACATTTATTACAAATTTTTAAATCCATTTTTAGTTTAATTATTTTATTATGAATTTAGCAAACATTTGCTTGTTCTTTTTAAAACACACTTGAGCCCAATTGACCCAAATAATTATATTTTCGAAGATGATGTTCTCTTGGATATTTTGCCCATGGAAATTATGGAAGTTTAGAACTTACAATTTGTAAATCTCACCAAAAGTATGAAGGTGTGAAGTGTCAGACAGTTTTGGGTGGTTTTTAATTTTTTCATGTTCAGCTTTGTGAGCTTTTGAAAGATATTTATTACAAGAATTAGAAAAATATATTTCTCGAATTACCATATTTTTAAAAATAAAAAATTAGAAATTCAAGAAATATCCAAGATTTGTTATCAAGAATATCCAAGACCCGTAATCAAGAAATAAAAATTTGAAAATTCAAAAAAAAAATTTAAATTAGAAAATTAATTAATTTTGTTTATTCAAAATTAAATGATAGTAGTGTGTTTTTAAGCATTTTCGGCTGAAAACCCGGTTATGAGAAGTCGAAAGATTTGATATTTTTCCCAAATTACCATCTTAGCTAAAATGGTAGTTTGGAACGAGAAAGCGAGGTTGGAAAGATAGGACAATATCAATTTTAAAATGATTGATTTGGGAAATTATAAAATTTAGAAAGTTGTCAAATTGGGAAGTTGGCGACGTTTAAAGGTTGAGAGTGTTGAAGGTCGTTTTGGGGTGGCATACCTGGTTTGCCCATATCCAGAGTGTGCTGCCTGGTTTTCCCAAATATGACACTACTACTATGTGCAAATTAGTAACATATGGGTATCAGGTGAGTACAATCTGTGTAAAGAGCGGTTCAACACACAATAAATCAATAAAAAGAAAACTAATTCGCCATTAAATAAATAAGAAGCATACAAAAGCGAATCTGTACAATAAAAAGCCAGACATTTTAATGAAAAGATTTAATAAAATGACATTCTAGCACTATTGATTTTCCAAATTGGAGTCATAACATCATCTGAATCGATTTTGTATCCTTATATGACGATGTTTGCATACCAATGAAAGTCTTCAATAAAATTTACTTTTTTATTAGCAATACAAAACTTTGCATTCGCTTATCCAATATATATGTGGTTATTGATTCTTAACTCGATATTCATTTTATTTAGAATTTCATTTACTAAATTACAATCTGCATCAGATATTATTGTGAGTATTGATTATTGGGTAAAAACTAATTTGATTGGCAATGAATGGATATTGCAATAAAACATAATTAAAATCATATAAAAACAAATGATTAAAACAATATTAAACCATAGTTTATGTAGTTTTATGATCAAATAATACCAGTTGGGGTTCTAACAATCTATGTAGAGATGTTTTGTTATCAAATAATTCTAAAACAAATTGGATACACATACATGTTTTTGTTACAGATTAATAAATTTTATCATAATTCATTAAAATATTTAAGAAAAACAATGTTAAAAAGTTTTATGTAAATTGTTACATTGTTGTATCAACTTAATATTGAATCGAAGTAATGAACCAGCAAAAATTATTTAAATATTACCATCAAATAATAAATTATTTATGTTAATTATGGTAAAGAGAATAAATGTTTTAAGAAAATTATTACAAAATTATAAAATAACAAAACTTTCAAATATTACAATAAATCATTTCAACAAAATAGTTAATAATAATAATAATAATGATGATGATAATAATAATAATAATAATAATAATAATAATAATAATAATAATAATAATAATTTGACACTTTTAGATTTTGTCTAGTCATCATTTTTTTATTTTCTGTAATTTTTAATTCCAAAGAAGATACAACATCCTCGTCAATATCAACAGGTAAAACTATTTTTACGTCAAATATATATTTACGTCAGAACTACTTCCGTTATTAAAGTTATTAATTTTATCGATGAGTTCGACAGAGTTAACCTGTTCTTCATAAGTTATCAAATTTTCAAGAGATTCAATGAGATCAAAAAGAATCAAGCTCATTTCCTTAGTACAGTTTTCCGACATTTCTTTGATATCTGAAAGTCGTCTCTATTTTTAAATTAACATCAAACTCGTCTTAAAAATAAATATTCAATCTTAAATTATTTAGCTTACTGACTATTTTGTTAGTAGTATATTACATAATAATTCTATCAAAATAATTATAAAACTTTAATAATTTTCATCAAAATTTAAGTGTACAAGAATTATAATATATCGATAGTTTATTTAATTAAAGATAAGTAGTAGGTAGATGTGTGCCACCTGGCCCACGTTTTGGTACAATACAAAAACAAAACAAAATAAAATATAATGTAAACACAAAAAAAATACAAAATAATGAAAAAGAACAAGAACATATATGGGTATATATTTAATAATTCAATGAACAGTTGGCTGAGCTGTTACATGATCTGTTTGATAGGCTATTGGATGTACTGTTCGATGTGCTGTCGGATAATCATGTGAAAAATTATTATCTTTATTCATTGTCAGTCTCAATCATATTATGACCGTATGCCATGCTTACATACTTTTCTACCAAAACCCTTTTATCCTCTTTGTTTGTTAGTGCAACCTTTGAAGTTTTATAACTATAAAGTTGATGATTGTTTGTACCAATACGAAATTGAGGTAGAGTAAAGCTCGAGTTTTTCTCATAACACTCTTTATAAGATTTATGAGTTAAATCGATATCCTTTAACGATATACCCTTAGCTTTTAGACAAGAAGATTAACCTAACAAGCTATCACATTTTGGTCGAAGGAAAACCAATTCGTCATAACCTTCTCCCTTACTTTTGTCCCTAAATTTTTCAATGACCGAATCAAGTTTTTTAGAATAAAGCGGATGAGTTGAAAGGTAATTAGATGTATTCAAAAGATTATCCTTAACCATTTCAGACAAAAGAATATCTAGTTTACAATTTTTAATCTCCAAGAAGAAAGAATCAGTATCTCCAGCAACTATATTAATATCATCATTAAATTGTTGTCGATATTTTTCCAAGTCCTTATACTGAAGCTCATACATTCGAAGTTTCGACAAGTCAAGCACTTATTGTTCTATATAACTTTGTCGATCTAAACAGACTGAGTCAGGATTTAACAAAGCAGCAATTAGATCATCAGCAATTTTGATACTTCTTTGAAAAGTTAGTTTAGAAGCATATGTGATCATCTTCTTTTCTGTATTACATAATCTTAAATTCATTCTTCTTTTCAGGTTTTACCATACAAACTATTATTTAGGAGCTTATAATAATTGTTATCTAATGTATTTGTACTTTTTGCTCTTAACTCTGTATTAGTATCAATGTAGTTTTTAAAAATAGGAGACTGTTTGAATCTTACAGCTCGATTCACACGAGTAACCTTAACACCAAGAGTCAAGTATAATTTTAGTAAACGCCAATGAATCACATAATTCGTTTTTGGGTAATGAGTCAATAACAATTTTTCAAACTTAGATCCCTCAGGTTTCATTTTCTCAGCAGCAATAGGAAAGTCGTCTAACTTACCGTGAAGATCAGAAAGAATTTCAAGATCTACTTCAAAAGTATACCCATATGACAAAGATGTAGGATTTAAAGAAAAACAATCTGACAATATTGAATCAAAACCATCAAGTATCCAATTGAATTTGCCACAAGTTAAAGGTTGGCTTAAAGCACATCCGTATAAATTATTAATATTTATGTAAAGCAACTCAGTGGTTTCATCAGTTTTTACAAAGTGTTTATTAACAAAAGTAAGACCTCCACGAATGCCACCCTCATAGAAAATATAAATTTCTATGTCTTGTAATAGTTCAATGGGCTTATCTAAAGTTATTAACGCAGAACTCCAAGACATTCCAGAAATACCAAAATAATTTAAAGGCTCTAAACTATTATTAGCTATAGATTTCGCCCGAAATTGTTGGAAAAAAATCAGCTAAAAGAAAGCAATCGAGTTTCAAGTATATCATCATATAGTCAAGTAAATTTACACATTTAGTTTCAGTCCAAATTAATTGAGCTTTCTTATATTCAACTTCACTCACTCCTTCCCAGATTGGAGGCAATTCATAAGTATTTTCAAGGACCTCTAAACTAGTGGCAAAGTTGTACGGAAAAATACCTTTTTCATTAACAATGGTACCAGTAAAAACAGACTTTGTTAATGGTAAACTAGTCAAAGTTTTCACAGCCCTAGCTAATGAGTCATTAACAAACTGGTAATAGTCGATAAAACGTACTCTAAGCTTACCAACATATACCATAAAGGATAAGAACTTTTCACTACTAATTGGAATACATGATAAGTTCCAATTGGGAAATTGGTTTATTCCATACTTAAGGATATGATGTAAGTCATACCCACGTAAATTATGAAACACTACAGGTAATAATTCTTCGATGCTCCTATTAACATTACAACTTTTACATGCTGGACCAATATATTTTCCTGAAAAATGGTAATGGTCTCTAACCTTATCTACTATGTTCTTATTACACAAATAACAATATTCACAATTATCAAATGAATATTCTTCGTCAAAAGTAAGTGGTAACATTAGCTTTTTCCAATTTTCTTTATAATATGGTAGCACAATGTTTGTTCCTATATCTGAAACCTTCTTCAAAAATTCATAAACGCAGTTTTGACCAATGAAATGATGGTAACTTGTCATACCAGTGAAGTTGTTGATTAATAAGAGTCAGACTGAAATCGGCAAATGTTTTTGAAAATAAATGTTATCTTTTGGTAAAATAGATTCAAAATCTGTATAGATAACGAAACGAGGTGTTTTGACCAGTTTTTGATCTCCAAATATTTATCTTTTGGTAATGTATATAGCGTAGTACCCATTTGATCTTTCTTACATAATTAGTGTTTTTCAAAGGATTTTGGCTTACGAAATCCATTTAAACAATTTTATCACCATTTGCAACAAATTCGAACATTACAATCATTGTTTTTATGACAATTCATCAAGGATTGTAAATTAGTTACTGTTGCATAATGATATTTTTCACCCACCTTTATCAATAATAAATAAATTGGATCCACTTCAGTTACTTTTGTTAGGTGAATTATATTTAAATATGGATGCTTCATTATAAGTTCTTCTCTATCTCCAAACTTTCGTTATTATAAATCATTACATTAATTGCTAAACAAGGATTTTTCTTTTCAAAAGTTAGAATATCACACAGTTTCATCGGCATATCGTTAGGATTGTATACCAAGTCATTCATATACGGTAAATTTTTTTCTTGGTCTAACTCTATGTTTCTTGATTTTATCAGATTTCAATACAGCCAAAACACTATATATGAAACATAAATTATCGGTATTTTGTACGTTAACTATTGCCTTTTTACCTATTAGAGCTTTAGGTGTTGGAATATAACTATGTCCAGATAACCTAGATATATTAGAAACTTTGGTTAGTTTGAAATTTACTTCTAGTATTCGGTTTATTTTCCAACTACTTCCTAATTCTGTTCGTTCAACAATCTTTTCATTTATTTTCTTCATACCCTCATCAAGAAAAGTTGTAGTCACTGAAGCAGCGCGATTTGATATACTAACTACTTTGAGTTCCCCATCTTTTTCAAATTCTACTTGGACTCCAAATTGAACTTTTGAATGTTTCATTTCATTTAATGTAATTTTATTTTTCCAAAAGAGAAGATGGAAGAACTATTTCTTTAACATTATATCTTCCGATATTCACTTTTATAATTCGATGTGAGCGTAGTAAATCATATTCAATTTCTGGTTCAACAATAATGTCACTTAACCCTAGTCCAATTTGTAAATCATCTTTAATAAATATTTTTTCAAGTATTTCAGATTTTATGGTGCTTTTTCCTATCAAACTGTGTTTAAACAATGATTTTTTATCCGTATAAAATTGAGTCAAGTGATTTTTATGGTCAATATAAAATTTAAGGTACGTGTCAGAGGTTTGGGTCTGGCATACAAGACATATATAATAATTATTCACTTGATAATATCGATTCATTTTATTGTGGCAGTTGTTATCATGGCTTGTAGATTGACAATACTTCGGATAAAGATTTCCTGAAACATGAAAAAAGTTAAATAATTCTGATTGTAATAACTAAAAACTCACATTTAACATTCACAGTAGAGATTTTTTCAAGTTTGTCATAATTTGTTTCATAAAATATTCTATCATCTATGTTTTCAATGTGAATATTTAAATCATCTAAATTAAAAATAATTAATAATTTAAATAAAAGTAAAAACTTACCATTTTTATATTCATTTCTTTCATTACTCGATCTTGAATCTTGAATATTAAATGTATCTAACAGTTAACAATTTAAAAATCATTAAAAATTATCAAAAGATTACTTGTATCATATTTATCAATATGCAAAGTGTCTTGAAGGATTGTCCTCTTTGACAATACTAAAAAAGATTAATAGTTAGTTTTATTATACATACACGTACCTTGGGCAACTATTCTAATTTTCGATTCTCCGAATTGTCTGAGGTGATGCCCGTGTTGTTGTAAAAACATTGACCATCTACCAGATATTATTGTGAGACATTCTGGACACACATAACCAGGGAAACCAGTATCGTTTATCTTGAAATATGATGATGTAACAAGTTCACAGTAGTGTACATCTTTGTGACTGATAGCTACGCAAAATTTATATGTATAGCAATAATTCACTAAAAAACAAATAGTTAATTAAATATATATAAAAAGTAACCTTACTTATGATAATATTTTAATAATAATTTAATTAATAATTGATTGTTTATACCTCAAAATCATTCGTTTATACTAATTAAAATCGATTGTTTATACTAAAAATTACATCCAAATTGAAATTTTTAATAAATTTAAATTGAATAAATTATAAATATGATGTTTGAAAATGAAATTTAATAACATAGGTTGCTATAGTTTCATGAAAATCATTAATATCAAGAAAATTACAAAATGAAAAATACTTATTGATTTATATCACATCGATTAATTTTTCAAAAAAAAATATATATTTATGCAATAAATTATTAGTTGATTCCCCACAAAGAAATAAAGTAAATGAAATATAACTAATAGGTTTGAAAACCAAATTTTTAAAATCAAATTTAATAACACAGGTTGCTATAGTTACATGGAAAAGATTAATATCAAGATAAATCAATGATATATGATGGTCACATCGAGAAATTAACTTTTTAATAAATGATTTTGAGTAAAGTACAAAATGAAAATACTTATTAATTTATTTTACATCGATTAATTTTTCAAAAATACATACTTATGCAATAAGTTATTTGTTGATTCCCTACAAAGAAATTAATTGAATAACATGTAACTAAGATATTTGAAAACTAAATTTTTAAAATCAAATTTAATAACATAGGTTGCTATAGTTACGTGGAAACGATTCATATCAAGTTAAATCAATAAAATATGATAGTCACATCATAAAAGTTATTATTATTATTTATTTTTTTTAATAAATTAGTTTGAGTAAGTTACAAAATGAAAAATATAATTATTGTCTATTAATTTTGTGTAAAGAATTTATGTTTTATTAAGTATTATATTAATAATTTGTGTCACCACTAAAAATTAATTGATAAAATAAATTGAAATTTTCTTTGAAAAATAATAATAATTAAAAATTGTGTTACAAAGAAGCTAAAAGTAAAATAAACAATTATCATTTTGAAGTTTAATTACTATATTATTATAAAAAGAATTAATAATTAAATCCTGTCAACTATATTTGATATTTCAATTTATTATGAAAATAATTTTGAATAATTACCTTATGTAAAAATATCCATGCTTCATAAGTTTATTGAAAAAGAAAAATACTAAGACCAAGTTTGATCTTATTAATTATGAACTTTCTTTGATTAATAAATCGAAACTTAATTTTAAAATAAAAGATTGTGATAGTTTATTCTATAGAAATGGCAATCTCTGCGTTTCAATCAAGTTAAGTGAAATTAAAAAAACAGAAGCTACTAAAAAGATAATTACAAAATCAACAAATTTTCAAAATAAAAATAAAACCATTATTTCGAACCTTATTAATACTGATAATTATTGTTCCAAGCTGATTAAAGCTTCATTATCAATAAAGAAATTTTTATTTGTATTTTCACGTAAATTAGCCGAAACAGTTTCTATTAGAAACGAACTGCATAAAGGAGCTGTCATTAATAAAATTTTGAATAATTTAAAATTTCAAAAACAATTACCATACTTTCATCTAAGTTCTGACTTATTATATGCTGATGGTAAATTTATTATTGTAGTGGGATACAGGTCCGATAACTCACCGACCCACTGGCTCACATAACCCCCTCGGCAAAAATTTTTTTTCTAAGTTTAAAAGTACAAAATTTTTGTAGAACAAAGAAAATGACTAATCAAAATTTTTTCAAGGTAATTTAAAAAAAGACCATGAGTCATTCAAGGTTGGTGGGCGACTCATCATAATTTCTCAAGGGCATTTAAACAAAGACCATGACTCACTCAAGGTCATTGGGTTACTCATCATATTTTTAAAGGTCATTCAAAAGTAGGGCAAGGTCATTGGATGACTCATCATAATTCCTCAAGGTCATTTAAACAAAGACAATGACTCATTCAAGGTCATTGGATGACTCATCATATTTTCTCAAGGTCATAGTATATTTAAACATATTTAAATTTTAATATATTACTTATTTTTATAAGTAGTATATATTTTTTAATTTTATTCTATTAATTATTTTTATAAGTAATGTTTTAATATTATTATTTTTATTATTATTATTATTATTATTAATATTATTATTAATATATAATAAAAACCAAGACATATACAACAAAACGTTTTATTATAAAGAAATAATTCTACTATAGTAATATTGTCGAAGAGCTTTATTCAAAGCCTATTCCAGATACTTTCGATATCGGGCAGCGCAGCAATCACATCCATCACCACATGGATATTCAGATTCCATATCTTTTAACATTTTGTTGTTCGATATCCCATAGGAACTCATTAATTACAGTAAATATCCATATTGATGTATGATTGAATATCAAGTCTGGAATTATTGATGCTGGCTTATCCATAACTCCATGTATATCCGGATAATAGAATTCCAGACGTTCTTTAATAACTAAAATAATCATCTACAAAACAAGTAATAATAATAGTAATAATAAATTACCATAATGTTTAATTTCATTCATAGCTTGAACTGTGCTCAGTACATTCATTATAATGATAAAAAATTGAAATAACAATTACTTTTATACTAATTTAGACCAATGAGAAGTTAAACCCACACACACACTTTTATCTATAAACAATAAATATTAATTTATATAGATTTGAAAATGATTAAAGAAATTTTAATAATATTATTAGTTTTTAATATGGTCAACTCAATTGTTGTAACCGTTCAAGGTAAGAATTCAATAAGATGTGCATGTCATGATACAGCAGTATTATATTTGAAAACTCCAGTCAAAAGATTATCTGAAAGAATGAGTAATTTAGAATTCCGATTTGAACACACATATGAGACTTTATAAAGAGCTAAAAACGAATTATATGATGATATTATATATCTTAATAAGACCATTGGTATTATCCAAAATGAATTAAGAAAATCAATTTTAGAATTGAAAGAAAATCGTAAACTTAATGAAAAAATGATCAATCAAGTTCAATATAGTATAAAATTTTATTCTAATAAAACAAATGATCAGTTCAATGGTATAATGAAATTACAACAACCAGTTAACAGTGGTGGCAACAATTCGAAAGAAGTTAACAGTGTCAACAAATCATCATTGCCATTTCCATTATATATTTTTACATATTTTCTTAGTATTGCATGATTCTGATTGGTCAAATATAGTATAAATAAGCTTACACTTTCAAATATACTTTTATAAAATCCCTGAAACTAAATTTTTTATAACTTTGTTGAATGAGCTGGTCTCTAATAATAGAGAAGAAGATGATATCATTAAAAACATAAAATTCATGGTAAACCGTACCGAGAAAATCGTAGAAGAAATCCCATTTGATTATGAAAAAATTCTCAATTTGCCAACATTGGAGAGAAAAAAGGCATTCCAATCAATATTTAGTTACATGTTCAATGAAAATAAAAAATGAATACGAATAATAGTAGGATTAATGTATATGAAACATATGATATTAAAATCTGGATCCGACTATGAAAATTATGTCCAATGGTCTATAGAGGTATATTACTTTATATTGTTATTAATTTATCATTTTTTAGGTGATAGAAACCAACGGTGGATGGTCAATGATTATTCAAGTTGCCGCAGAAGCCAAGCGTTCAGATATTTATATTGCAAATTGTAAATTTTTATTAAAACTATTAACTGGACCATCTGTTTTATATTTATGTAATAAAGTTTATCATAGATTTTAATAAATATTTCTTTGTTATTATTATAAATAAAAAACTACATTTTTAAAGATTTATTGATTATTACATGTACATTCTTCATCACCACAATATTCTGTCATAATATTTTCTATAACATGGTCAATACAATTCTTAAATTCGGTAGGCTCAACTTCATCTTTAATAATTTCAGTATCTTCAGTATCATTAATATTTTCTCATCATTAATAATTTCAGTATCATCAATAATTTCTTCAGAATCATTAATAATTTCAGTATTAATTTCATTAACAATTTCTCCATCGTCACTCTGACATTCATAATCGCAACATGAATCTTCTTTACTCAATGCTTCAACTAGAGTCAACATATCTCTAATTTTTACACTGGTTATTTCTTCGAGTTTATCAAACAAAAAGTTTATTAAATATTCTAAACAAAAATTAATTAATTATTTTATATTTTTTATATTTTACCTTTTTCAGACACTATTTTAAAACTATTTTAAAACTAATTATAATTTTGTTTATAGAATTACAAAGGAAACATTAATACATTTATTAAACACTAAACATTAAAATATACATTAAAATAATTGTGAAAGTCTAGTAGTAACAATTTTCCAGATTGGAGAAAGAACATCATTTTGATCAGCTTTATATCCTTGGATTGCTATTGTTAAATACCAATTTTCTGTAAATGCATCATAATATCTGGTATATTGACTCGTGAAGAAAGCATTTTCATTGCATTTTAAATTGGGATTGATCTTTTTGAACATATTATCAATATCCTTTTGATATCTATCATTGAGAGAGTCCCAGCGAGAGATTGAAATTGAGTTTTATTGAGTTTGACTGGATTTGCCAATTGCATATTTCTAGGCTCCTTTAAAAAATACATTTTATAATTGTGGAACATCTGAACTGGTTGGACACTTCTTTTCTTGGTCATGTTTGATTTATGATCTTTATAAGGTGGTGACGAGCTTTTATACCTTTGACTGATACTGATTAACCAATCAGAATCATGCATATTATTAATTATAACAAAGACTGCATACATACACAAAACTGAATAAAGAAAACTAATACATTGCGTTTGTATATGATTTTTCATACATCAAAATTTCTCATCCATATAAATTTTCTTTATATTATTCATATCACGTGTTTCATATAATTATTATTCTATTATTATTCTATTATTATTATTCTATTATAATTGTTACCACCAAATAAACTATAATAAAATATTATCAACAAATAAAACAAATTAAAAATCAAAATTCTAAACATTTATTTCCTGAAAAGTTGAAATTTACATGAATTCTTAACTGATTTCGCAAGGCACCATTCGACATATCGCTGGTACCGAAAACCGCAGCAGCTGCAACCCAGAATACAGGGGTATTCGGGTTCCATATCCTTCGGTCTTCAGTCAAGCTTTATATCCCATAGAGCTTGATCAATTATATTGAATAACCAGATATTAGTCTCGGTGTATGCGAGATCTAGAATCATTGATTCTGGTTGATCTTGCAGAATTTTTCGTAGTTGGGGATAGAAAAAGAATAATCTTTCTAAAATTACTGACTGGTATTTAGCTGTAAACCATGATTATAATATTAATAATCAATAAATAATAAATTTACCATAGTTTTCTATTTCTTTCTTTGATAATTTTGTGCTAGTAATCGGCATAGTTTGCATTTTAAAAATGAAATAAAATGAATAACCAAGTTGTTTTAATCAATTATTAGCCAATCAGATGTTGACCAATCCCATGATTTCATTTTGTATGTCACAAACAATATTTTGTACTCTAGATTTCGCAACCCTAATATGACTATTGTGCCACTGGCAAACACGTTAACACACATTGGGTTGTATTTTAAAAGCTCTATTGCAGGAAATAATTTTGACTCGAACATACAAAGAAATTTTGTTGACATGTTGTATAGATTGATAGATTGTCTCATATCCATGGTAACCGTAATTGACTGGATTTTAATATCCTTTATTCTATATTGTAATTAATTGACGTCTAAAGGTTTCTTGCTTCCCATGATTCTGCATTTGCCGGATTTCAAAAATATTATAGGGTATTTTCTACTCTTATCTACAATTTGCTGTGGTTTACCATTTGGAAACGTCATTTTCGATGCGTCGAAAGTTCCTTTATAATTTATATTTGATAAAATAATTAAACAATAAAGAAACATTAATCTATATTTATGATTTTTAGAAAGAGTTCATTAAATTATTTAATATAAACAAAAACCTATAATGTTATAAATTAATAATGGAATTAAGAAATGATGCGGTACATCAAATCGTCAGCCCAAGTGGTAGTGGTAAAACTATGTGTGTGTGTAAATTACTGAAATCTAATTTATTTCAAACAAAATTCAACAAGATTTATTGGCATAGGGATGCAGATGAAGTACATGGATTAACTCAAGATAATTTCTGTAAATTGGAAAACATGAAAATAGTAAAGGGTTTCGAAAAAAAATGGTCAAGTCGTTTAAGGAAAGGTAATGTCATTATTATCGATGATTTGTATCAGGAAGCTAATAAAGAAAAGGATTTTAATAATTTATTCACAAAATTCAGTTGACATATTGGTGTTACTGTGAAAATAACACCAAAGATTTCCAAAAAGAGCTTATAAGACATTCGGTATTAACGATTTATGGCAAATGGATTTAATGGAGATGATACCGTATTCGAAGATTAACAAGGATTATAAATATATTTTAACATCTATCGATGTTTACAGTCGTTTTGCTAGAAGTATACCAACAAAGACAAAATCTGCAGAGGAAATATATAAAGCAATTAATATTTTAATTAAAAATGGACATCCTGACAATTTGCAAACCGATTTAGGTATTATTAGTATTATAATTATTATTATTATTATAATTATTATAGGCAAGGAGTTTTACAATAGTAAATTTAAGCAAATCCTGGATCATCTCAAAATAAATCATTATTCTGTACATTCTCAATACAAAGCCGCCCATGTTGAAAGATTTAACCGGACATTGAGGGATAGAATGAAGAAATATTTCGTGCATCAAGGTAATTAAATATGGATAAATGTATTACCGAAAATACTTGTTAGTTATAATAATTCATCACATCGAGGTCTAATGGTTTGAGACCCGTATATATCAGCTCGAAAACATGAGTACAGTCGAAAAAAGTTACTATTACAAAACCAAAATATAAAGTTGGTGATCACGTTAGAATTAGTAAAATATCTGCTTCACCTTTCATCAAAAATTTCGATAGTAATTGGAGTGATGAGGTATTTCGAATTACTAAAATTAATACTAAACAGATTCCTGTAATGTATGTTATTATAAATAGTGATAACAATGTAATACAAGGGATAAACAATACTATGCCAAATGACATGGATATCAAAAACCCTCATGGATATCATCAAAAAACCTAGTAAAATGAGTTTCTATACAATTTTATCGAGCAATAGTTGCCCACTAAACCATCCGGAAAATCAAGCGAGTAAATTTATGGTTGATCTTCAAAATCCCATTTATTTACATGGAAATTGGGAAGTTGCTTTGCAAGACTTTACATTTGTGTACAATACATTCCCATTTTATAGTCATTGTAAAATCGGTTACAAGAAATGCGTTCCCAAAACATGTAGTGATATTTTCTCAATCAATAATTTTGAACGATATTGTCATATTCCGAATCAAATTTTAGATGAAAATAGTGACATATTTTTCAAAGATGGATTGAATGTTAGTTATGATTTTAGTCCATTTACAATAAAGTTTGAAAGTATTGAGGATGTCAAGCGAATGGGTAGTGATAAGCTTAACATTGTTGTTCCTAGTACTGAATACTTATTACGTTTCAAAACATTTGATGAGAACAGTGTAATAACCGAACACATCAAAATAACTGTATCATATATTAATGAGGTGGAAGATACATTTACATTTACTAAAGATTTATATATTAAAACATTTGAAAAATTACATAAATATATTTCATTCAATTGTTTACTTGTATTTAAAACTATTGAATTTGTTAAAGATGGAATATGCAAATTCAGTCTGAATAATAACATTTGTGAAATTACATTTGATTAAAATTTGGCTAATACATTGGGATTAGATAAGCAAACATATCGGACAATTGCTTTTGGTGTACGCAAACCAAAAATAATAAAACCTCATAGACAAATGTTCATATATACTAACATCATCGATCTTATAATTGTTGGCGATTCTTTGGTTCCTCTATTGAAATCTGTTTGTGTTGATAAACATGACCAGGACAAAGTTGTCAATATAAATATCGATATATATACTTACCTGTATCAACATCATGTATAAACAATATAGAAATAAATATTCGTGATGATAGTGGTAAATTTATTGAATTTAGTAACGATACAAAAACTCATTTGACATTACATTTTCGTAAATTAGATGGCCAATAACGATATTATTAGTATGTATAGTGGTAGCCAAAGTGGTGGCGAATTAACATATTTTATTGGTAAACAGTATGGAACTGGATGGTTGAGAACAATTGGTAGATTTGCACTTCCTATTCTTAAACGCCTTGGTAATTTTGATATGAAAACCGCACAAGATGTGATAGTGAATGAGCAGAAAATATTTCTATCTCTGAAATCAAATGCATTATTCGAGTTAGGGAAAGTTCTACCTAGTGTTGCAGGTATGTTTCAAAAACAGGAACCGACACCAGCACCAACGCAAAAACGTAAAAGACATCATAAACATATAAACAAACGAATGAAAGGCCATGGAACTATATTTCAAAAATGATTTGCGGTAAATCTGAATTGTGTTTATTTGATAGACCATCTCCCCAGGCGGTAATTGAAATGGGTGCCTTTGAAGATGTATTCCCGATAAATTCTATTATGGATAGTAGAACTGATATTGAATTTTATATTAATGGTTCCCAAACTGAATATTTAGATTTGAACGATACATTGTTAACTGTTCAAATCAAAGTTGTAGATAAAGATAGAAAACCGTTGGGTAAACCTAATGACATAATACCAAACAATATCTTGTTTCATACACTTTTTAAAGATGCAGTTCTCGGATTTAATAATATCAAGATTGAGGGTGGTAACAGTACATATATTCACAAAGCTCTAATAGAACTTATTATAAATTACAATAGCGATACTTAAAATACATGTTAAACTCCTATGGGTTATGGTAGTGATGACAATAGAAAAAAGTGGATTAAGGGTTCGAAATTATTTACCATGTGCTCATCATTACAACTTGATTTTATGGATAACCTGAAATATCTACTCCAAGGTGTTAATGTACACATTACATTAAAAAGATCTGATTCGGCATTATCATTAACAAATGCCACCACAGCACCAATTCTTCAATTAGTTGATGCAAAATTATTAGTGAGAAGAGTTCGTGTTGAGCCCTCTGTATTAGCCGGTCATCAATTTGGGCTTAATTCTAAGCATGCAATATATCCATTGAAAACAATGGAAATTGTTCAATTTGCTATTGCTAAAGGTTCAGCTTCTTTCTATAAGGAACAAATATTTGGAGATAGAAGAATGCCCAACTTTATATTGGTAACATTTCAAAGTGAACCTCAATATAATGGATCATACTTAACATCGAGCTCAATTTTCAAAATCTTTGGAATAACATCGTTAACTTTATCGAAAAATAGTGATTATAGAGAAACATATACTCAAGATTTCGATAATGATAATTATTGTGCTACATATATGCAGAGTATAGTGAGAAATATGGGTTATTTGGATAAAAACCTTAATTGTGGTATAACTCTTGAAGATTTTAAAAGTAAATATCCATTCTTCACATTTATTTATGCACCCGATTTACTGAATTATTTGAAGAAATCTATCAAATTATTTTATGAATTAATTTTATGATTGAAATATCTGATTTATTGAATTATTTGAAGAAATCTATCAAATTATTTTATGAATTATTTTTATGATTGAAATATCTGATTTATTGAATTATTTGAAGAAATCTATCAAATTATTTTATGAATTATTTTTATGATTGAAATATCTGATTTATTTATTTATTTTATAAATTATTTTACGAAATGTTTATTAAATTGAAATATTGGATTTTAATTAATTATTTTTATTATATGCTTTTTTTTTTTTTTTTTTTGATTCATATATGATTTAAATAATTATAAACATTTGATAATAATTAAATATTTCTAAGGTCGATTGTATAAAAACTATTGTGTATCTGCAATTGGGCATAACTCAAAATGCCATACGACTATGAAACGTTACTATGGTCATAGATTCTATGGCATCAACTTTTTTATTTGCCCTAAATCCGATAACGCCCATGATCTAGAGTTTTATAAGAAACACTTTAACCATTAAAATCAATTTAAAATTAATAAAAAGACATTATTTCAAATGATTAATGCGAAAAATGTTAATAATAATAATAATAATAATAATAATAATAATAATAATAATAATAATAATAATAATAATAATAATAATAATAATAATAATAATAATAATAATAATATCACTAATAACACAAATAATACAAATGTTACTAAAAACATAAACAATAATAATAATGTTACTAAAAATACTAAAAAATCAAAAAGACCTGCTGATAAAATCGTGCCGTGTATCCCTGCTAAAATTAAAAAATAGAAATCATCATTATTGATGACGAAACTGAAAATATTCAAATAGGGGGTTCGGTAAATAATGAAATAAATGTAAACGATGAACCTGAAATAGAGGTTAACTTAAGGGGTTCCCGTAAAAATATTCGATTTGATTTAGAAAATCAAAACCTTGTTCAAATCGCCCTAACAGATAAACTTATAAATAAATAAAAAAATTAAATAAAGAAAATGGGATCTGTAAAGGTCTAGTTTACAGCTCTCATACAATTCGAAAAAGATGGGGAATTAAAAGATAATTTCTTTTCTAATAGCGCGAGTGTCTTCTCCAATAGTTTTCTTGCTGATGGGGTGAGTCGATTAAATGAGAAAATCGAAAAATTCACATATTTAGGAAGTGGGTGGCGCTTAGTTAGGACTCGTGAAATCGATTGTATTTTAACAACATATTATCCGATAAGTCGATTAGCTGGAAATAGTTTTATCCTCAAACCTGAATCTCTAGTAAGTAAAAAGGCTATTGTAAACGTTAAAAACACAGATCATTGGTGTTTTATATATAGTGTTTTATCAATTTTAAAGCGTGATATAGTTTTAAAGAATAGGGAGCGTGTTTCTTCTTACACTACTTTTATGGATGAATTGAATTACGACCCAATTACTGATTGTCCAATGAGACTCTGTAGCATCCCAAAATATGAGAGAAACAATAGCGATTTAAATTTGGCAATCAATGTCGTTGAATATAACAACACCCCTTCTAAACAATTGAATGATATTGATTACGTACCTCACCATCCTCACCTCGTCTTAATTCATTGAACAAAGGTTATCGGCGGTAACCAAATTAATCTTTTATTATTACAAGACGGTGATAATTATCATTATACCGCCATTTTTAATTTAAATAAACTGATGAATTGTCATTCTAGTAGTGAATGTAACACCAGAATTCGCGTGAAATGGTGCCCCCATTGTTTAAATGGTTTTTATTATGATAAAACCTTTAAGGCACATGTTGATTTGTGCGCTAAAAATCAAATAGGAACAAACCTATACAACCTCCCTGAAAATAAAAACTTGATATAAAACTTGATAAAACTTATTAGAAATAAGGTTAAGGACCATGTTCATTTTACAGGTCAGTATCTTGGTGCTACCTGTCGTAACTGTAATATTAATAGGAAAATAAGTAAGTAGTTACCCATTGTCTTTCATAATTTGAGAGGGTATGACCTTCGTCACATTTTAAAGTATGATTTGAATGAATTTCCATCTTGGAAATTAAATATCATTTCTACTACCACTGAGAAATTCATATCCTTATTTGTAAATATAAAGAAATTGGCTGTTAGATTTATAGATAGTATGCAATTTATAAATTGTTCCTTAGCTAAGGCTGTGAAAACTCTAACTGATCTACCTCTAACTTGTTCTGCTTTTGATGGACTTATAGTTAAGTCAAAGAGTATCTTTCCTTATGATTTTGCAATATCACAAGAGGTCCTTGAATCGACTTACAAACTACCTCCAAAATGGGATTATGTATCTGGTGATGAATACATACAATGTTAGACTATATGTTAACTTACCTAAAATTAGACGTATTTCTCCTTGCAGACTATTTTCAGCAATTTCGCGCAAAGTCTATTGCTTACAATGGTTTAGAACCTCTGAAATTCTATGGAATTCCTGGTATGTCATGGACGTCTGCTCTCATGACATTAAAGGAACCCATAGATCTACTGCAAGATATGGAAATGTTTAATTTCTATGAGGGTGGAATACGGGGTAGGTTAACATTTGTTAACAAACATTATGCTCCAAGTTCTGAAAATACAGAACTCTTGTATATTGACATTAATAATTTATAAGGTTGGGCACTTATCCAAAACCTTCCGTATGGTGGTTTTGTTTGGGTGCATGATAATCTGAATGATGTGCTGAGTGAATGTGTGAATACAAATATTGAATTCCTTCCGCATGGCTATACAATGGAAGTTGACATCAATATATTTCGATAGCACAGCTATCATCTTCAGGTACTCAAAACCAACTAAAAATATTGTGAATTAACATTTAATTTAAACAAATTATTTTTTATTAATTTAATTTTTTAATAAATAAATATTTTTAAAAATATATTTTAAATTAATTTTAAATTTTAAATTTTTTTACTTATATTCTAATTTTTAAAAATTAATGTTATTTAAAATTTTCAATTATTTTAATAATATTAAAAAAAACAAACATGATTTAACATACGTAAACTATTTAAAAACATTCAAAACATTCGTAGTCACAGCACTCTGCACATTAATCTTTGGATCCAATGACCTTATCAGCAATGCTTCACATATCACTCGTTCCCAATAACTATTAAAACTTCTCAACAAAATTCTAAAACCAGACATTCCTATATAACTCTTTTACAGCCTCTATTGTGTTCACTAACATTGGTCAAACCCTTCAATCGACAATGCTCTAGAACTCGAGTAGAGAGATGACGGGAAGTCTCTCCAATGTATGTGGCATTACACCCATTACATGTAAATTGATAAACGAGATCAGAACACAATCCAACCGGAGTTTTTGATTTATTAATAAACATATTGCGTACCTTACACGAATTAGAGACGATCTTATACTCTAAATTTCCTATCAGTTTACCCAACTTCCTCTTATAATTTGTAAAGCCTTCAGAGTACGGCAATACTAACACATATTTAGGCTCAATTTTTTTATATCCATTTTTACCATCACCCAGGTCAACATTCAATTCACACCCATCCGACAAATTACATTCAAACTTTCCACAACATGGATCCTTAGGATTTTTAATCAATTTATCAACAGTTTCTTTTATCATCAACAATAAAAATGATTTAGAATATCCATTCTTTATCAACAACTCAACTAATTTATCAACACTTTTTACCGAATTAGCAAAAGTAGAAGATAAAGCCCATGAACGATAAATCAATCCTTTCACCATATTTCTCTTATACTTAAATTCACAAAAACTTTCTGGAGAAGTATAAAGACCAGTATCAGTTGGTTTTCTATAAATCTCTGTCTCATACTGTTTATCTTTGCGTTGAATTACTACCTCTTCATCAATAAGCTTCTTCTCAATAAAACCATTTAACATTTTTTGCACAAACTCTTCATCTTTAAGAGGAGGCAATTTTCCATTCTTCCGACCCTTTGGCAATTTCACAAACTGAGGAGAATTTAACAAATCATTCAATTTATTTACATACACATCATGGTCAAGAATAACTATCCCATTTCCTTTGTCAAACTTACAGATATTTATATTTTTTTTAGCTAAGTTTTTTAAAGTCATAAAATCCCTAATATTCTGCTTTTTATTTTTATCGATATACTCCATCGTACTTGCACTTAACGAGCTCTTCATTAATTACCATTAATGCCTTTCATCGATCGGGCTATATGAAAATATAAACTTTCAATTTTTGCACACAATTTTGTTTCATCCAAGCGATTCTTAATACAGTGATTTGGACCAAATTTTAAAACACGCTCTTCATCATCATTCAACACTATTTTACTCAAATTTATCACAGTATTCTCCACACTAAATTTAAATTTTGGATTTGTTAATTCAACGCAAAGATAAACAGTATGAGACAGAGATTTATAGAAAACCAACTGATACTGGTCTTTATACTTCTCCAGAAAGCTTTTGTGAATTTAAGTATAAGAGAAATATGGTGAAAGGATTGATTTATCGTTCATGGGCTTTATCTTCTACTTTTGATAATTCGGTAAAAAGTGTTGATAAATTGGTTGAGTTGTTGATAAAGAATGGATATTCTAAATCATTTTTATTGTTGATGATAAAAGAAACTGTTGATAAATTGATTAAAAATCCTAAGGATCCATGTTGTGGAAAGTCTGAATGTAATTTGTCGGATGGGTGTGAATTGAATGTTGATCTGGGTGATGGTAAAAATGGATATAAAAAAATTGAGCCTAAATATGTGTTAGTATTGCCGTACTCTGAAGGCTTTACAAATTATAAGAGGAAGTTGGGTAAACTGATAGGAAATTTAGAGTATAAGATCGTCTCTAATTCGTGTAAGGTACGCAATATGTTTATTAATAAATCAAAAACTCCGGTTGGATTGTGTTCTGATCTCGTTTATCAATTTACATGTAATCGGTGTAATGCCACATACATTGGAGAGACTTCCCGTCATCTCTATACTCGAGTTCTAGAGCATTGTCGATTGAAGGGTTTGACCAATATTAGTGAAAACAATAGAGGCTGTAAAAGTGATATAGGAATGTCTGATTTTAGAATTTTGTTGAGAAGTTTTAATGGTTATTGGGAACGAGTGATATGTGAAGCGTTGTTGATAAGGTCATTGGATCCAAAGATTAATGTGCAGAGTGCTGTGACTACGAATGTTTTGAATGTTTTTAAATAGTTTACGTATGTTAAATCATGTTTGTTTTTTTTAATATTATTAAAATAATTGAAAATTTTAAATAACATTAATTTTTAAAAATTAGAATATAAGTAAAAAATTTAAAATTTAAAATTAATTTAAAATATATTTTTAAAAATATTTATTTATTAAAAAATTAAATTAATAAAAAATAATTTGTTTAAATTAAATGTTAATTCATAATATTTTTATTTGGTTTTGAGTACCTGAAGATGATAGCTGTGCTATCGAAATATATCGTACGAAAGGTTTTTATTGGCGTTATCTTTTAATAAAATCGTTGCCAAATTTATTTATTTATTTATTTATAAAAATAATAAGTAATAAAATTATAAAATATACACTACTTATAAAAAGATGTAGTAAATTAAAATTTAAAAATGTTTAAAAATACTATGACCTTGAGCAAATATGATGAAAATTTTTTTGCCACATGGGGTATGTCATCCAGCAGGCTGGTGAGTTAGCGGGTCTGTTTCCCGCTACTTATTATGAAGGATCTTTTAACTTCTGAAGATGCTGATAATGTATTTTTTAATATTGGATCATCTTATTTAACAAGATCGCAACTTGATAAATTTTTTTTTTAGTCAGTTTCTGGGTGGCGGTATTTAAACTATATGGTAGTTACCCAGACAACCCCATATAAATGTTCTTTCGCTTACCACTCGGCACCCGTTGCTAAGCAACGTTGGAACTGTGTTCGAGTGGGTAAATCGTCTGAAAAAGTGAGCACTATCACTAGTGCTATAATTGACCGAACGATCTCTAGGTCCAACGAACTGTTGATAGAAGACTTGTGCTCACTTTTTGATTTTTTAGGTCCCCTTATGCCGTTAATGTCATCATTCGTATTCATAATTCTCGTGTAAACTTCCCATTCGTGCAGTGCAATGCCCTCATGCTACTTCTACGAATTAACACTTATCGAATTCTTTAAATAACATTTAACTAACAACCAATATATATTTTACAAACGAAACAACACATTTCGACACGTCAATTACGTGTTGTTTAATAATCGAGTGGCTCGGCGCCTAGTCCGCTCTTTACGTACGGTTCCTTAACCACTAGCCTTCAGTGTAGTCTTTGGATCTGTTGTTGTCTCTCGGTAGGCTAGTTGGGGAGGAGCAAAAACGAGGGGATATGTCACTGCCGCTCTTTCTTGGCAGGCGGACAATGCTACCTCTAGCCCCTTTATCTGGGTCCTCTGGCTTTGATTTAATTGCCTTTCATCCGTCCAGCCCTTTTGTGCTGCCGTGAGCCTTTGATAAAGCAACTTTGCTTTCTTTGGTTCTATCCAGGTGGCCTTTGCTCGTTGGATTTCTTTTGACAACCGAATAATCTGCTCGTAAAAATTTTTGTTAATACTCCGTGCGTCTTTCAACTCTTTTGTAGAATTTTTAGTGATTCCATATCTGTAAATAATGATATTAATTCTTGTCTACCAATCTTAAATCATTTAACTGATCATACAAACATTACTATTATTAAACCAAAAAAAATGAAGAAAATGGAAAAATCAACTAATCATTTATTTAATTTAATATTAATTTCACAAAATACTATCAAGCTTTTATAGTCTGAAATCAAGCTATTGGTGAAAGTGGGATATTCTGTGATACCCATCATCGCGTACCTCAGCGGCCGGTTGAGCATAAGGGCGCTCACGATATACATATACCGGTCGTTTCGTGTTTCTTGTGCGGTTGGAGTGGGACCTCGGAGGAATGGCAACATGTGTGCTAGTAGAGCTAACTTTCATTCGTTCGTCAAAACAATTGCGAGTGAGGCTGCGCGGAGGTGTGTAGTTGTCGGTATCCGCGATCCTGCCGGCCGCGATATCTTCTTCTACATTTGCCAGATATTGCCTGGCTCTGACCACTTGGAAATCGACCTGACGCTGGTGGTCCTCGAGACGTGAGAGGAGGGACCTGGCCTGTTCGTGAATTTCCTGGGCTGGGTTTCGGCCCAATTCTCGTTTTATCGCTACGAACGGTAGCTCAACCTTTTCTGTTTGACTTGAGGTATTTTGTCGGGATTTTCTCGGATGGGATATGGTAAAACCCGCATCCCACATGGCCTGTCGCCATTGATCAGCGGCCTGTGCGGGAACCCGGATAATGGCTCTTGGTTCTACTGAATGAAAAATCCAATCAAATTTTTTCAAAAAAACAAAATTGTTCACGGTTGGGCTGTTTAATAGTTATTCAGGTGTAATTATTCCGAAAATTTCCTTCAAAGATCTGTGTAGTGGGGTCGTCAGGAGTGCCGAACCGATCATTTAGTTCCCCTGCTTTGAGTCCCAGGACTACTCGAACTGCCATGCCGTAGAGAAATCGTTTATGCCCCTTAATTTGGTCTCATATAATATTTTTCGGCAATCGTCCACCCTCAACAAAAATCTAGTCGTATGCTACTAATTAATTGATTATGTATTAAAATAACAAGATTACAAAATAGTTTATAATCGACATGAAAAATATAACTCCCACCGGTCGAATATGTACTATTAGAGGAAGCTTGTGACTTGTCATGGTAAATTATCTGATACTGCCATGTTCTATTCTACTTCCTTTCATTCACTTTAACGAAAAATCTCATATCAATGCAGTATATTTATTAAAGTAAAAATCGCAACCAGTTTCAATTATTAAAAATACAGACAGAAATATATTCTGCCTGACTCTCACACCATTAAAACATATTTGATTTATAAGACGTGCTCAAAATTAATTAATTTACAAATAAAACCTAAATTAACTTTATTCCACTTAATATTGCTGCTAAATTACGGGTTTGACTCGACAAAAAAAATAAAACGATGTCGATTAACTAACAGAGATTGCCCTATCCCCCCTAAAATACCAACGAAATCGGGCATGACCCTTAGAGTAACGTGATTTGATTGTAAGAGAAAACGAAAATTCTTCTCATGCTACCTAGATGAGCGGTTATTCGCCTTGATGGACAAAATCATAAATAAATTTTTAAATAATTTTCCTATTATTTATCAATAAATAATGAATTTATTTCAATTAACGTTTTCCTAAAACTCACGTATTCAAAGAATGTTTAAAATAATGCAATAAAAATGACTAAAACAAAAGGAAATTTGCAGACAAACCAAAACAAAAGACTGTAAATCCAACATACGCTATAAAATGCAATTGAATGAAATCTGGCGGGGTGAGACATCGAATATGACCCATTCTCTGCCATGAAACGAATAAAAGATTCGGTGGAAAATTTTTGCACAAAGGTTTCTAAGGTCATATTTCGATAAGGATCCGTGGAAATCGCTGTTAGGTAAGGTCATTTATATATTTAAAGAAATTAATAATGAAAATTAATTTACTTGGGACATCTACATCGAAATCCAGCGAGGTAATTCCGGTTGTGGATCGGATCGAGGCGTTCCTATCCAATTGATTTGACTGGCGTTGCATTGTAAGAAATTTTATTTTTTTTGAACTGACTATTTTGATTTAGTCTTATCCATATATTGGCTAGGTAGGAATGCATGCCGCTATCGTTGTATGCACGTGCATGCAGACATCATTTGCTATGGTGTCTAGACGGTGAGAAAATATTAGCTACTCTCGTGCGGACGCTATTCTAAAGGTCGAGGTGTGAATTTGCGATATCTGTCTACGACATTCCGGCACACCGATTTCTCGTCTGGTAAGTGACATTTTTTTTAAATAGAATCGACAATCTCAAAAGATGCTCACAATTTTCAACGTGTCATAGTAAGTTTAAATTCGTAATTACTCTATCTCAAATTTTCTTTTACTTAGATGGTAAACGATTCTAGCGAGGCTCTCTATGCTCTGAAGTATTTATTTAAGACTGGAGTTTTCGGGTTGGAAATCTTTATTCAGGATTTTTAATCTCTAGTGGAGAAATATCGGTGGAAGAAAGGTTTTATTTCCTGGTATTGTCGAATTTGGGCAGGATTGTTTTCGAATTAGATGTTTCTCAAGGGATGGTCTGTGACTGAATTTTGTTTGTGATGAGTAAGTACGAGTACATTATTTTAGTTGTGGTTGATGCATGAGGATTTCGTTGGCAGCAATAGTACCTATCTACTCCAGTGATTCCTTGTAACGAGATCAGATCTGGCTTATCTTTACTCGATGGATATTGGTTCTACCGCAACGTTTTGGTTGCGTCATCATGATTTTCGTCAAACGATCATTTTATTTTTGTTGTTAATCAGAAAATCTTTCTCTTAATTATTGGAATTTGGTTTATTGGAGAAGATTTTATTCAATTTTTTGTCTTACCTTAGCAACTTATGATGAATCGCATTATCTCTCCGTACAAATCCTGAATGTTTATGAATTTTCGTTACCATTTTAAGTGGTTGTAGGATCTCAATCAACTGGTTGTTCAATTAAAGGTTTGATTAGGCTTTAAGCTATCTAAATTTAATTTGATTTGGAGACGTTAAATAAAGGGCTCCTACATATTGATTTCTTAATCACATTAATTTACGTTCCTCTTTTTTCCTCTTCCCCCTCTTTCCTTATACAGGATGATATTGACGTTCCGGCTCCTGCGTTCCGCACGTCGGGGCCTACACTGGCACGAATCATTGTTGATTTTCCACGCACTTACACGAATTTAAATAGTATGTTGGATTTTAATATCTTGTAGTGTGTTTCGGCTGTGGGCCGGAAAAATTTCGACCATATAAAACAAATTTTTATGCTATATAAATATTTTTTAAAAGAAAAAATATAATTTACCCGACACATTCATAAAACAAGCATAAATACACCGCTCCCCCCACGCCGACATCCAAGCAGAGCTCCATTGAGGTTGCGAGGATGCGACGTGGAGAGAGTTTTCAAATAAAACTCTCACTTACATCGAATATTCAAAAATACTTTCAAGTTTTAGAAAAAACTGATTTAAGACTAGTTAAAACGATTTTAACGATTAAAATTGTGTAAAAATGAATCGGTATATATACCTATTGTACGACCCTAACCTTGCGAGTTCTTTTTGATTTAGTAAAACAAAATTTGACCTTGGAATTTTCTAGAATATTCTAATCTTTAATTTTATTATTTTGAGATTTTCAAATTTCGGTCAAATCGTTGGGTTTTCGTGTTATGTTTATATTTATTTCGTGCGGATCTTGTTGCACTTTGTTATTATTTTAATTTATTTTTGTGTTTATAATTTTATATTTAATTGTTTTCTTTCTCGCATTTTGATAGGGTTAATTGTTGTTTTAATAGGTTCGATTTTAAATCTGCATGTTATATTTGCATGTGTGTTACCGATTCATTTATATATTTACAAGGCCGTCTGTGTTCTGGCCCAACAATTTTGATTTTCCAGAGATTAAAGAGATGTGTTTTGCTGAAGGCATACACAAAGATTCTGATACGATAAGTAGTTTAATTAATCACTTAAAGTTAAATAAAGAATTTCAAAACATATTTCATTTTCTGGTGGTAAATTTATTATAAAAATCAAAAATCAAATAAAATAGAGCCCAATTTAAGCAATGCTTCTGACGTTATGTTTAATCTTGGATTATTCGACTTATTTAAGATATCGAAAGACGATATAGAACTTGACAGGCTTATTTCATTACCTGCTTCTTCAAATAAAATTGTTGAAATAATTTTCCACCTAAATTATTAAATATTTTAGTAACATAACATATGGTACTTATGTTTTAAATTATTTCCATAATGTTTTACTATTACATTCTATTATTGATAGTGAAAAATGAAATTCAAAAAGACTAACCGATTGAGTATGATAGACTCGCTCCTTACTTACATCAATGATTTTCGTCCTGAAAGAGACGATAATGTCACAGTTACAGCAAAAAGATTATTGTATTTTGTTATTAAAGATAAGAAAAAATTTCTACTTAAAAATAGAGACGACTTTCAGATATCAATGAAATGTCTGAAAAAACTGTACTAAGGAAATGAGCTTGATTATTTTTGATCTCATTGAATCTCTTGAAAATTTGATAACTTATGAAGAACAGGTTAACTCTGTTGAACTCACCGATAAAATTGATAACTTTAATAAAGAAAGTAGTTCTAACGTAACAAATATCGAAAAAAAAGTAGTTTTACCTGTTGATATTGACGAGGAAGCTGTTTCTTCTTTGAAATTAAAAATTACAGAAAATAAAAAATGATGACTAGTGTCAAAGGCAATGTCCAAGTGAAGGTACGTGCTTATTAAAAAGAGCCAGGTATTTTTTCAAACGAGTTAGAAGAGTAAGAAGAAAGAAAAACGACGATGACTAGTAGGATACTATTCAGAGATTTTATACAGCTCCAGTTTCCATTATTGTTGATAAAGAATATATCAAATAAGAAATCAAGTCTGAAACTTCATGGTTGAATAAAAAGATTTTCGAACAGAACTTGAAGAAAGTGAGTGGGGATTTAAGGAAATAAATGAAAAATATCCTTTTTTATTTATCCTTTTTTCTCCTTTTTTAACTAGGTTGTAATTTATTATTATACAAGAATCATTACATTACGTCTTATGTAAAATATATAGCTGTGCTTTTAAAAATGAGCAAATCAACACATTTGTATTCATGTCTGAACCAGGTTTTGTTTGTTGCGTTCAGTGAATGCAATGCTAACCAATCAGATACTGTATATTGACCATGCAGAGGAGCTGCAGCGTTTTATCATGATGAATATAAATATTTTAATGAATTTCATTATAAAATTAAATTCCAATTTGTATGCTATGCAGATTTTGAATCCTGGAATAAACAGCAAGGATTTTGTTTTGGAATGTATATAAAGAGCAATTATCCACACTTGATTCAATCTAGATATATTAAATATTTCGGGAAGATGCATTGGCAAAAACCAATTGAGACTTTGAATTTAGAATATGAGCATTACTTAACCATATTATTAAAACAAGGATTAAATCTCAAGCATTTAGAAATAAACAATGTACCACTGGTTGAGACGATTGACTTATGCTGTGCGTTGTGGAATGAAAATGATTCGGAACATCACATTTTGGATAGAAGGGCATTTCGTAAACTTCTTGAATTTGCTACTTCAAATGTCAATTTTCTTTTCAATAATGAATGGTATCAACAAATAGATGAAGTCGCTATGGGTTCCTCTTTAGCACCAACTATGGCATCAATATTTTTGGCTAGTTTGGAAAAGAAAATTGCTTCTTTCCAATTTGAAAAACCTTTTGTTTATAAAAGGTATGTGGATGATATTTTTCTTGTATTTTAAAACCAGAAACATGTAGAACCGTTTTTGCATTTTATCAACAGTTTACATAAAAATATTGTATTCACATGTGAAACGGAGAGAAAGTCATCAATTGCGTTTTAAGATTTGTTAATTCAACGCAAAGATAAACAGTGTGAGTCAGAGATTTATAGAAAACCAACTGATACTGGTCTTTATATTTCTCCAGAAAGCTTTTGTAAATTTAAGTATAAGAGAAATATGGTGAAAGGATTGATTTATCGTTCATGGTCTTCATATTCTACTTTTGCTAATTCGGTAAAAAATGTTGATAAATTGGTTGAGTTGTTGATAAAGAATGGATATTCTAAATCATTTTTATTGTTGATGATAAAAGAGACTGTTGATATATTGATTAAAAATCCTAAAGATCCATGTTGTGGAAAGTCTGAATGTAATTTGTCAAATGGGTGTGAATTGTGTTCTGATCTCTTATATCAATTTAAATGTAATGGATTTAATGCCACATACATTTTAGAGACTTACCGTCATCTCTACACTCGAGTTCTAGAGCATTGTAGATTGAAGGGTTTGACCAATATTAGTAAGCACAATAGAGGCTGTAAAAGTGAAATTGGAATGTCTGATTTTAAAATTTTGTTGAGAAGTTTTATTAATTATTGGGAACGAGTGATATGTGAAGCATTGCTGATAAGGTCATTGGATCCAAAGATTAATGTGCAAAGAGCTGTGACTACGAATGTTTTGAATAATTTTAAATAGTTTGTTTTTTTAAGATTATTAAAATAATTGAAAATTTTAAATTACATTAATTTTTTTAAAAATTATATAATATAAGTGAAAATTTTAATATTTTAAATTAATTAAAAGTGAATTGACTATATTTTATAAATATTTATTTATTAAAAAATTAAATTAATATAAAAAAAATAATTTGTTTAAATTAAATGTTAATTCATAATAATTTTAGTTGATTTTGAGTACCTGGAGATGATAGCAATGCTATCGAAATATATCGTACGAAAAGTTTTTTATTGGCGTTATCTTTTAACTAAATCGTTGCCAAATTTATTTAATTATTTGTTTATTTATAAATTGTTATTATTGTTATTATTTTATTATTATTATTATTATTATTATTATTATTTTTATTATTATTATTATTATTACTATTATTTTGAAATGAATGTAAAGTCTATCAAAAAATTAGGACAAAGAAATCACGTACAAATTTAAAATGTGAAAAATAATTCAAGTATTTTTTGAAAAAAATGATATAATATCTTAATTTTATTCATAATCTCATTGCGGGAAAATAATTTTAGATCTTTTGCAGTCAAAAGTGCAATGAGAGCAAATTGTGCAATATAAATAGAAAAGGATTTCTGTAGAAAATTCAAAGAGATTTGCGAGTTTTTCCTTCCTTATGATATTTCAGACAATAATTTTGGTTATTGGTTTTATGATGGTCTCCGATACTGATGGCTTCTATGGCGGCCTGCAGATGGAAACGGATCTCCGGAGCAATGATAAACGGAAAGGTAATGGAATAAGGAGGCCTGCTGTTCCTCATGCAGCAGCTGCATCTATGCGAACTGGTAAATGAAAAAATGTTAAAAACAAATAAATTAAATTAAAATGTTTCTTTTTATTTCTCATTTTATGAGGAGAATCGACGGATCTCCGGAACAATGCTAAACGGAAAAATAAAAGAATATTCAAAGTGACTTTAAGAGCTGGTGGGGATATACTTACTACTTTGGGGGTAAAACAAATAAATTCCATTGAAATTTCCAATCAATTTCTAATTTACGATGATAAATATTGGACCATTTAGAGTGGCAATGTCGGATCCTGCGGTACTTTATGCGGTTGCCATTTGAGCGCCCTTTCAAATCGTCTATTAGGTCTTCAATTTTAATATTTTACAAACATTTTTTATTTCTAAATGCTTGAGATTTAATCCTTGTTTTAATAATAGGGTTAAGTAATGCTTATATTCTAAATTCAAAGTCTCAATTGGTTTTTGCCAATGCATCTTCCCGAAATATTTAATATATCTAGATTGAATCAAGTGTGGATAATTGCTCTTTATGTACATTTTTTATATACAAATAAATGAAATCAGTCAAAGCCATTCGCCTTCCAAGTAAATTGGATTTTGAAATTCAACTTTAAATTTATCAGCTTTACAATTTCGATGAAAGATAAAAAGAAAACTATAACTCGGTTGATTTATTTAAAAATCTTTATTGATTTATTTTTCTAAAATGTATTGATAAATAAATTTTGGTATCTTTACTAAATTTAATTAATTTTCCAATATCATCGCGAATATTAATTTCAAGGTTATTTATAGTTGAAGTTGAAATTGGTAAATAGATTGGATTCTTCCTTTCTAATTGTACAACTTCCCCTTGTTCATAATTTTTAATCCAAATAAATCTTAATAGAGGAACTCTAACATATCCAACAGATAGTGGTTCAATATTATTCGAATAAATAAACATGTGTTGAAGACGATGTATTAATTTGGGAACATTATTACTAACAATTTCTTTATCAATAAAACTATGTTTATTTTATCCTAAGGTAGTGATTAAATTGTTGTCAAAATATATTTTTGAAATGTTGTCAACAAGTTTTAGTTTAATGAAATCATTGTTTTCAATTTTTACTTCTGTAAACCGATACTGAAATAATGACATTAAATGCACTTATTATTCAGATGAAGGGTCTATGAATAAATTCTGTTCAAAATATTGTTCACAAATTGTTTATTCTTCATAACTTATAATTATTACAAATTGTTCCATAACACCATCGGCTGTAAATTTTGGTAATTTTTTTCGACAATGAACATCTTCACTAATGATGGAAACATATTTTATTCCAAAACTAAAAGCATGTTGAATTTCGCTGAATATTACTTTATCTGTTGAAAGTTATCAAGTGAATTCTCGCGAAGTACATCGAGAAATTAAGGGAGTGAAAACTTATATAAGTGCCGCTCATGGACAAGGGAGCCTGTTTTCATTCCGATCAAATCAAAGAGTTATTTTTAAAATGAGATGGTTATTAATCTTGTATATGTGCGTATCAGCCGTCTTGAAACCGTATTGTGAAAAGGAATCATCGCACAATAAAGTGCTTAGATTCAAGGAGTCGCAGCGAACCTCAAGATGCCGCATTCTGGTACAGCGTGGCTCCTTGGATTAAAGGCGAAAAAACTCTGCGCCAGCCAACGTACTGTTTAACTATAATTAGAGGTTTACTAAACGGAATTTTATAGGTGTTCTGCATACCAATGGATTTGAGGAGGGGCAATCAGGTTTTGTAAAATCTTCCCCATTCAAATGCACCACCATATGGCCAATTCGAACAATCATACGAATAAATTCTTCCACAAATATTTTCGTAGACGAAATGCTATGCCACATTGCCGACATTCATTCTGTGGTTTGGATCAAATATAAAATCTTTTTTATTTATAATATGTGAGTAGTGGAATGATGCATGACCAACGTCTGAAACGAGGGATGAGCTACTGTGGAATTCCTCGGTAAAGGAAAGAGTATCATAATTAATTAAATAGAAATGATTAAAATTTATAAAGTTTAAATTTGTTTTGTATAATTAATTAGTACATAGTTAACAAAAACAGGACAAAATGGCACATTATTATTATTATTACTTTACAAATTTTAAAAATAAGTTAAAAATGTTTAAATATTTATTTGTTTAATTCATTAAAATATTTAATTAATTTAAAAGAAATAATTGGATTAAATTTTATAAATTAATTCATAGTATTTTTAATTGGTTTTTTGTGACAGAAGATGAAATATATTGTACAAATAGTGTTTTATTGTCGTTTTACTTTAATTATTAATATTATTATTATTATTATTATTATTATTATTATTATTATTATAAATAATTAAACCCCAATAAAAAACTCTTAGTACGATAGATTTTGACAGCATAACTGTCATCTTCATGTACATAAAACAAACTCAAAATATTATGAATAAACTTTTAATTTAAACAAATTATTTTTTTGTATATAAATTTAATTTTGTAAAAAATTAAAAATTAAAAAACATATTCAAATACTTTTAACTAATTTTAAAATTTTATTTATATAAATAATATTATTTTTTATCTGTATTGTAATTTTTTAAAAATAATGTAATTTATAAATTAAGTTATTTTAATAATATTAGAAAATTCTTTTTAAAAAAACAATACATAAACATGATTTAACATACTTAATATATTTAAAAAAATTCAAAACATTCTAAAATCAGACATTTCTATTTCGCTTTTACAGCCTCACTAATATTGGTAAAAACCTTCAATCGACAATGCTCTAGAACTCGAGTACAAAGATTACGGGAAGTCTCTCCAATGTATGTGGCATTACACCCATTACATGTAAATTGATAAACGAGATTAGAACACAATCCAACCGGAGTTTTTGATTTATTAATAAACATTCTGCTTACCTTACACGAATTAGGGATGATCTTATACTATAAATTTTCCATCTCTTTACCAAACTGCTTTTATAATTTGTTAAACCTTCAGAGTACGGCAATACTAACACATATTTAGGCTAAATTTTTTTATTTCCATTTTTACTATTATTTAGAACAACACTTAATTCACTCATTTGTCAAATTACACTGAGATTTTCAAAAACATGGATTATACTTTTGCTACTTTGGCAAAAAGTGTTGATAAATTGGTTGAGTTGTTGATAAAGAATGGATATTCTAAAACGATTTTATTGTTGATGATAAAAGAGACTGTTGACAAATTGATTAAAAATCCTAAGGATCCATAATTTAATTTATAAATTACATTATTTTTTAAAAAATTATAATATCGATAAAAAAGTATAATATTTATATAAATAAAATTTTAAATTAGTCAAAAGTATTTGAATATATTTTTTAAATGTTTATTTATTACAAAATTAAATTAATATAACAAAAATAATTTGTTTAAATTAAAAGTTAATTCATAATATTTTTAGTTGGTTTTGTGTACCTGAAGATGACAGTTATGCTGTCAAAATATATCGTACGAAGAGTTTTTTATTGGCGTTATCTTTTAATTAAATCCTTGTCAAATTTGTTTAATTATTTATTTATAAATTGTTATTATTGTTATTATTATTGTTATTATTATTATTATTTAAAATATTATTATTATTTAGAGATGTATGTAAAGTTTATCAAAAAATTAGGACAAAGAAATCACGTACAATTGTAAAATGTGAAATATATTTAAAGAATTCTTTGAAAAAAAAGAGATAATATTTTAAATTTATTCTTAATCTCATTGCGGAAAAATAATTTTAGATCTTTCGCGGTCAAAAGCGCAAGGAGAGTAAATTTTGCAATATAAATAGAAAGGGATTTCTGTAGAAAATTCAAAGAGATTTTCGAGTTTTTCCTTCATTATGATATTTCAGGCAATAATTTTGGTTATTTGTTTTATGATGGTCTCCGATATCGGTGGCGCCTTCGGCGGCTAGCAGCTTGAAACAGATCTCCGGAGCAATGCTTAACGGAAAGATGATGGAATTGCAGTAAAGGCTGTGGATCTTGTTGGTGCAGTAGTTAAAAAATTATAAAATCGGTAAAAAAAAGTTTAAAAAGGGTTAAAAAATTTATAAAGTGCTAAATGAAGAAATGTTAAAAACAAATAAATTCTAATAAAATATTTCTTTTTATTTTTCATTTTATGAGAAGAATCGACGGATCTCCGAAACAATGCTAAACGGAAAAATAAAAGAATATTCAAAGCTACTTTAGGAGCTGGTGGTGATATACTTACTACTTTGGCTGAATAAAATTATAAAATTGTGGTGTTTATTGTTGGTGTGACCTTGACAACAAATACAACTGTTCTTGCCACTAATAGGTACCCGTTGCTAAGCAACGTTGGTAATGTAACCATTGGTTTTGAAATCGCCTAAAGTGAGCGCGACACAGGAACCACTCTAGCCCTACCTCAAGATGGGTCCAACGCACTACCGTTAGAAGGCTTACGTGCGCTTTCTTTACCCAGACCCTCATTGTTACGTCTAGTGCATTTGCATTTATTAGTCAACTTGTTTCTGATTCGAATTCGTTTAATTTGATTTAGCACAAGTCATATAAATTTCGTAAATCAAGCATAAATATTTATTAAATAACAGTGCAGGATGATATCAACATAATCATGAGTCTTTTATTTGAGCGGCTCGACGTTTAGCACGCTCGATCTTCCCGGCCGGTGTTTGAGTGGCTTGGTTGCAGGCTTCGTGGCGCTGTTGTATCTCGGTAAGCCAACGTTTTATTTAAAAAAGTTATTATGTAATTTTGTCGACTTGAACTTATTTTCAAAATTTTCAAATTTTGAAATTTTATCTCAAGTAGCCTAAGTGCTGACCCTCTATTTAGTTTTAAAATTTTTTTAACTTATGTAGTTTTGTCGACCATAACTTTACTTTAGGCGTTATAATTTACTCTAGCAAACTTTAATTCGTTTTTATCTAGAGCCTACATTTACCTATAGTAAATATTGTGAATAAATATTGCTTTTTATATATAGACTCTATATACACACTGTCTGCCTTATTATTGCAATATATTTGGAGTTGTAGTATTCTTTAATATACAATTAAATTTTTAATTTATTAATGTTTCAGTTAATTTTTGAGTAAAGTAATGTCATTTTGTCCGTACCTTGTTGTCCGTATACCATTTTCCATACCATTTTATCCTAGAACCAAAAACTAGTATAAAATAAAAATCAAGAGTTTGTAGGCCAAACTTCGTCAGGTTTTGTCAGTGGGCTAACCTGATGAAATCTGATAAAATTATTATATAAATGATTACTCAATTACAGATAGTGGTAAAAGGTAATTTGATGTTTTTCTATACGATTATTTTTTTTCTGTGCTTCTTGAATTATTGATGATATTCTACTTATGGTCAGTAGAAGTTTTCTGTTCTTGGAAAATTTAGTATTGGGAATATACTCTTCAAATTTCATAAATTCATGATCTAGGTCAGTAGGTAATTATGAGCTTTTTGCCTCCACACACAAGAACCCAACCCACCCACCCCGCATGTTACGGATTAAATTACACAATGACGTAATTAATCTCGAATTACCTTGATTACTTAATTATGTGATGAAGATAATTAATATTGTGTGCGCATCCTTTTTTGTGTATTTTTTGTTGATAAATTTTTTTATGTATTTTGGTGCTTTAAATGTTTTGAATTTATTTTTGTTGATTTAAATATTTTATGTATTTTTTATTGAATTTTAATTTTTGGCTAATTTTTTCAATTTTAAATAAACATTAATTTGATGTTAAATTTTTTTAAAGTAAATTTTTAATGTAATTATAGTTTTTGAAGTTTTGAAATGTATTTAAGATTAATAATAAGAAATTTACAAAATAATATTTCAAGTGATCATTTATTAATTTTAACATAAATTTTGACATAATACTTGAGATTGCCTTCCTGTAATAGTCTCTTTGCAACCCATAACCCTGCATTTTCTTTTCTTGAAGAATAAGATTGGATACGTTCCGCTTCTAACCACTACATTTTGAGGTTTTCCTGTTTGAAACTTCATTCCGTCTACTTGAATACATATTAGGTAACCGATAACTTGTTACTGAACAAATAAATATAAATATTTGGTTACTTACCAACAAAACTTTAAATAAAAGTAAATAAAAAGTTAAACAATAACAATAAATACAAGTAAAAATACAAATTTAATAATTAAATTTTCTTCACTCTCTTTCACATCATTAATGCCTCTATATCTGTAAATCACTTGGTTGTTTAGTTACTGTTTAGTTAGCAAAAAAAATATTTTTTTCTTAATAAAATTTTGTATTTAATTATTGTATTTTATTGAAATCATTGAAATTATTTTGTAAAAGTCAATACGTTTGTCAAACACTTTTTAACTATTTTTTTTAAAATTTATCCAATGTTGAAGACTTATTCTTCTATTAAATGTTATTTTTCATAAACATACTCCTTTAGATAGTATTTACCCTTTAAATAACAATATTCAACTGAATTAACCCTTATAAAATAATCAATAAACTTGGTTTTCATCGATAATCTTTCCTAATAGGTTACCAATAACTAGTTGCTGAACCAATAAACATAAATGACATGTTACTAATTACAAAATTGTGAAATAAAATCACATAAAAGGTTGAACAAAAGAAATACAGGTTGAAATTCAAATTCAAATTTTAATAATAAAAATATTAGTCCCCCTTTTATCGATCCTTGATGTCTCCAAATGGGTAAATTGTTTGGTTGCTTAGTTAACTAGTTGTTATCAAGAGACTTTCAAGAGATTTTAAAAATATTATAGTGAAACTTAGAAAAATAAAATATCTTTGAAGTAGTGGATAAATTATTTACTTTCATTTCAAATTTTATTGATTTCATGGATATCAATCACAAAAGTAATAATTTAGAGATTTTTAAGGGATGCTTAGTGTCGTTGTCAGTATAGTTGTGAAGTTTATGATAAACCCTTAGAAATACTAAAGATTTATTGTTGTCTGATAAATTTTATTCGTTTTCCAATTTATATTAATTATTTTAGTAAACAATTAATGAGAAAATATGATCTGTTTCATGAAATTTATTGATTTTTAAAGAAAACAGATTTTATTCGATTTTAGTCTTTTTTTTGAAGAATTGTTTTGTAGGGTTGAATTTCTTTCCAGAATCAATTTGTGATGACTTTTAATAGAAAATTTTGGGTATCGATAACAATTTTATAATACTTTAAAAAAAAATTATTTTCTATTGGTAAAATTTAGATTTTTATGTTAGTTTTAAGGGAATTCAATCGATTGAATACATATGGTAAATATGATCCGAATGATGGATTTTTAAGGAACTTATTCGATTAAATATAGATTTCTAAAGGAATAAATATTATCTATTTTGTAGTCTTGTACAAAGAATTATGTATATTGTTTGTGCAGTGGGTGAAATTGATATTTGAAGGGAAATGATTGGTTAAGAGGGGAATATATGATATTTTAAGGGAAAATAATGGATTAAGAACAAGTTTGTTGATAATTTTTAAGAGGATTGAGTTGGTTGAATATCTATGTTCAAAGAAGTATATATTGTCTAAGTGATAGATTTTTATGAAAAATAATGAATATAGCTGGGAATATTATCATTGGAAGAACAATGATTGGTTGAGAGAAAATTTTATTTTATTTTAAAAGGAAATGATTGGTCAAGAGATGAATTTAATTTTAAGGGGATTTCAAGAAATTTATTCGGTTGAATATCGAAATAAGTTGGTGAGTTTTAAGAAAATAATGAATATAGCTGAGAGTGTAAATATTGTCATTTAAAGAGAAATGATAAGTTGAAAGTAAATTTTATATTATTTTAGGGGGAAACGATAGGTTAAGAGTGGAATTTATGATATTTTTAGGGAAATTTTAAATTTCGATTTTAATGGATTGATAATTAGTGGAATCGATACATTTTAATTGATATAAAGGTTATCAAAATATCAATAAAAGCTTTATTAATTTTAATGATATTATTGGAATCTGAATAAAATATACGATACGTGTTCGGTTCTATTGTTTACCTTTTATTTAAACTTTTGTTGGTAAGTAACGAAATATTTATATTTATTTGTTCAGTAACTAGTTATCGGTAACCTAATATGTATACAAGTAGACGGAAAGAAGTTCCTAACCGGAAACCCTCAACATGTAGTGGTTAGAAGCGGAAAGTATGCAATCTTATTCTTCAAGAGTGTAGAATGCAGGATAATGGGTTGCAAGACATCATTACAGGAATTGGATCTCAAATATCAGATTCAAGATTTACAAATTCAATCATTATCTTTGAACATTGACATGAGTTGTCGAATAAACTTGTAAGATTTGTTTACAAAAACAGAAGACATTTACGAGTCAGAACTGTTTTCTGCAATAAAAGTCGTCAAGTACAATCCGTTATGTGTGAATGTATTTGCAAGCGGAAAAGTGGTTGTCATTGAGACAAAAACATTGGAATACAACAAACTTGTACAAGAAATATTTAATTTTATAAAATCAAAAATTAATAATCTTAATACCGACGAAGAAATACTAGATTATTTATTAAGCACCGATTGTGTTTAAATCGATATTTTCTGACAATTGTAAAAATTCAAAATGATCGACAAGCAAGAAGCATATGTAATCAAAA
Organism: Schmidtea mediterranea; assembly: GCA_022537955.1. Classification (NCBI taxonomy): domain Eukaryota; kingdom Metazoa; phylum Platyhelminthes; order Tricladida; family Dugesiidae; genus Schmidtea; species Schmidtea mediterranea. Next base: position 2,047,829 of record CM039680.1, read on the forward strand.
CAAGTTTGATTAAGATGGAAGAGGTCTTTCCGAATATGAAAAACAAGCTTTCGTATTGTGCTCCTGAATATTTGGCTACATGGATCTATCAAATGACAGGAATCAACATTGAAAAGATTGTACGGATGCATTACGAACATTAAGGATCTGGTTTGAAATGTCTAGATGACTGCATTGTTTGTGCAGATCCCTCAATGTTGACATGCCCATTTAGATGCAGATACTACATGGACTACAAGAAGAAGGAAGATATCCATATTTTGATGTAAAATATATTAAAATATATTAAGTAAAATATATTAAACATTTAATTAATAACATTTATGTTAAAATTATTATGATTACTTTAAATATTATTTTTGAAATCTTCTTATCTTAATCTTAAATAAATTAATGTTTATTTAAAATTGAAAAAATTAGCCAAAAATTAAAATACAATAAGAAATACATAAAATATTTAAATCAACAAAATTAAATTCAAAAAATTTAAAACACCAAAATACATAAAAAGATTTACCAAAAATAAATACACAAAAAAAATGCGCACACGATATTAATTATCTTCATAAAAATCGACAGCAAATGAGAAAAATCATATATAAACAACAAGGTGGTTTTATCGGAGCAATGTTACCATTAGCATTATCATTATTATCACAATAAACGATGGGGCAATCATTACCTAATGTTAAATTAAAATTTAAATCATCTTGTTGTAATGGAGAAGATTTGGACGAACCCAGAAGACGAAGCAGGTTTCGGTGGAGTGGCAAAGTTAAAGAAAAGAGTCCCAAAGTCGAAAAAGGAAACGCAAAAGTGGTTGTCAGCTTAGCTTGCGTACAGTTTAAACAAACCGATGCGGAAAAGATTTCCAACGAGAGCTTATAAGACATTCGGTATTAATGATTTATGGCAAATGGATTTGATGGAGATGATACCGTATTCGAAAATTAACAAGGGTTATAAATATATTTTAACGTGTATTGATGTTTTCAGTCGTTTTGCCCGCGGTCTACCAACAAAGACAAAATCTGCCGAGGAAATATCTAAAGCAATTAACTCAATGTTTAAAAATGAGCATCCAGACAATTTGCAAACCGATTTAGGTATTATTGTTATTATTATTATTATTATTATTACTATTATTATTATTACTATTATTATTATTATTATAGGCAAGGAGTTTTACAATAGTAAAGTTAAGCAAATCCTGGATCGTCTCAAAATAAATCATTATTCTGTACATTCTCAATACAAAGCCGCACATGTTGAAAGATTTAACCGGACATTGAGGGATAGATTGAAGAAATATTTCGTGCATCAAGTTAATAAAATATGGATAAATGTATTACCGAAAATACTTGTTAGTTATAATAATTCATCACATCGAGGTCTGAATGGTTTGAGACCCGTAGATATCAGCTCGAAAACATTAGCTAAATCAGTACGGTCTAAAACAGTTGCTATTACAAAACCAAAATATAAAGTTGGTGATCACGTTAGAATTAGTAAAATATCTGCTTCACCTTTCATCAAAAATTTCGATAGTAATTGGAGTGATGAGGTATTTCAAATTATTAAAATTAATACTAAACAGAGTCCTGTAATGTATGTTATTAAAGATAGTGATAACAATTTAATACAAGGGAAATTCTATGAACAGGAATTACAAGTTATTTCCAAACCTACAGTGTTCAGAATTCAGAAAATATTGAAAACTAAAATGGTGGGTAAGGATAAACAATACTATGTCAAATGGCATGGATATCAAAAACCCTCATGGATATCATCAAAAGACCTAGTAAAATGAGTTTCTATACAATTTTACCGAGTAATAGTTGCCCACTAATCCATCCGGAAAATCAAGCAAGTAAATTTATGGTTGATCTTCAAAATCCCATTTATTTACATGGAAATTGGGAAGTTGCTTTGCAAGACTTTACATTTGTGTACAATACATTCCCATTTTATAATCATTGTAAAATCAGTTACAAGAAGCGTGTACCCAAAACCTGTAGTGGTATTTTCTCAATCAATAATTTTGAACGATATTGTCATATTCCTAATCAGATTTTAGATGAAAATTGTGGCATGTTTTTCAAAGATGGATTGAATGTTAGTTGTGATTATAGTCCATTTACAATAAAGTTTGAAAGTATTGAGGATGCCAAGCGAATGGGTTGTGATAAGCTTAGCATTGTTGTTCCTGGTACTGAATACCTAATACGTTTCAAAACATTTGATGAAAAAAGTGTAACAATCGAAAACATCAAAATATCACTATCATATATTAATGAAGTTGAAGAGACATTTACATTTACTAATGATTTATATATTGAAACACTTGAAGAATTACATAAATATATTTCATTCAATTGTTTACATATATTTAAAACTATTGAATTTGTTAAAGATGGATTATGTAAATTCAGTATGAATAATAACATTTGTGAAATTACATTTGATAAAAATTTGGCTAATACATTGGGATTAGATAAGCAAACATATAGGACAAGTGCTTTTGGTGTACGCAAACCAAAAATAATAAAACTTCATAGGCAAATGTTCATATATACTAACATCATCGATCCTATAATTTTTGGTGATTCTTTGGTTCCTCTTTTGAAATCTGTTTGGGTTGATAAACATGACCAGGATGAAGTTGTCAATATAAATATCGATAATCCCATGTACTTACCGGTATCAACATCATGTATAAACAATATAGAAATAAATATTCGTGATGATAGCGGTAAATTTATTGAATTTAGTAACGATACAAAAACTCATTTGACATTACATTTTCGTAAATTAGATGGCCAATAACGATATTATTAGTATGTATAGTGGTAGCCAAAGTGGTGGCGAATTACCATATTTTATTGGTAAACAGTATGGATCAGGTTGGTTGAGAACAATTGGTAGATTTGCACTTCCTATTCTTAAACGCCTTGGTAGTTTTGGTATGAAAACTGCTAAAGATGTGATAATGAATGAGCAGAAAATATTGCCATCTCTGAAATCAAATGCATTATCCGAGTTAGGGAAAGTTCTACCTAGTGTTGCAGGTATGTTTCAAAAACAAGAACCTGCACCAACACCGATTCCAAAACGTAAAAGACATCATAAACATATAAACAAACGAATGAAAGGACATGGAACTATATTTCAAAAATGATTTGTGGTAAATCTGAATTGTGTTTATTTGATAGACCGTCTCCCCAAGCAGTAATTGATATGGGGGCCTTTGAAGAGGTATTCCCGATGAATTCTATTATGGATAGTAGAACTGATATTGAATTTTATATTAATGGTTCCCAAACTGAATATTTAGATTTGAATGATACATTGTTAACTGTTCAGATCAAAGTTGTAGATAAAGATAGAAAACCGTTGGGTGAACCTAGTGATGTAATACCAAACAATATCTTGTTTCATACACTTTTTAAAGATGCAGTTCTCGGATTTAATAATATCAAGATTGAGGGTGGTAACAGTACATATATTCACAAAGCTCTAATAGAAACTATTATAAATTACAATAGTGATACTAAAAATACATGTTTAACTCCTATGGGTTATGGTAGTGATGATGATAGGAAAAAGTGGATTAAAGGATCGAAATTATTTACCATGTGCTCATCATTACAACTCGATTTTATGGATCAACCGAAATATTTACTCCCAGGTGTTAATGTACACATTAGATTGAAAAGATCTGATTCGGCATTATCACTAACAAGTGCCACCACAACACCAATTCTTCAATTAGTTGATGCAAAATTATTGGTCAGAAGAGTTCGTGTTGAGCCTTCTGTATTAGCAGGTCATCAATTGGGGCTTAATTCTAAGCATGCAATATATCCATTGAAAACAAAGGAAATTGTTCAATTTGCAATTGCTAAAGGTTCAGCTTCTTTCTATAAGGAACAAATATTTGGAGATAGAAGAATGCCCAACTTTATATTGGTAACATTTCAAAGTGAATCTCAATATAATGGATCATACTTAACATCGAGCTCAATTTTCAAAAACTTTGGTGTAACATCGCTAACTTTATCGAAAAATAGTGATTATAGAGAAACATATACTCAAGATTTCGATAATGATAATTATTGTGCTACATATATGCAGAGTATAGTTAGAAATATGGGTTATTTGGATAAAAACCTTAATTGTGGTATAACTCTTGAAGATTTTAAAAGCAAATATCCATTCTTCACATTTGTTTTGGCACCTGATTTCGATTTAAATCAGAGTCAATTACCTCAAAATGGAAATTTACGATTAGATATAAAGTTTGCTAAATCTACAACTGAACCGGTACATGTTGTAATATATGGAGTATTTGAAAATAAGGTTCAAATAACTGCAAACAGAACAGTGTTGGTTTGAAAATGTTGGTATAAATGTATAGATAATTTATGATAATTTGTCATGTAGTAAGTTTTTAAATGTATTATTAATATTATTGATGTAGTTCTGTTCAGGTCTATCGAATTGGAAAACAAATACTAGGACATGAATTTTTAGGGGTTTTTCCTCTTGATAAAATTCCATATTTTCGTAATAATCAAGCCATAATCGTCAATACTCAATCATCTCATCTCGGTGGAGAACATTGGTTAGCAATATATATGAAACCTAGCAAGATATTTGTATTTGATCCTATGGGTTTCTATTATCCGGCTTTAATGGTTTCGAAACTGCAAACAATGGGTAAACCTATTGTGTATAATAAAACTATGTATCAAAAACCATGGACCTTAACATGTGGTCAACATTGTTTAGCTTGGTTATTATCCAAGAGATTTGATGATTAATAAATGTATTAATGTTTATTGTTGTGTTTTAACTATTAATATTTATTATTATTATTTTTATTATTCTTTTTATAAATATTATTATTTTTATTTTTATTATTCTATTATTACTTATTATTATTATTTTTATAAATATTATTATTATAATAATAATTATTATTATTATTATAATTATTATTATTAATATTTTTATTATTATTTTTATTATTATTAATATTATTATTATTATTAATATTTTTATATTATTATTATTATTAATATTATTATTATTATTAATATTTTTATATTATTATTATTAATATTATTTTTATTATTATAAATATTATTATGTGTTTAATTAAAGATAATGCATCATCACAAAGACAGTGCATGATAAGTGCGTGATCACAAAGACAATGCAAGATAAGTGCGTGATCATCACATGATAAGTGCATGCATACACAAAATTGAATAAAGAAAACACATGCAAACAAAAGTATGTATGTGATTTACAAAGAAACCACATACAAACAAAAGTATGTATGTGATTTTACAAAGAACGCATGCAGTCACAGTGTAGACTGCATGTGTTTTACAAAGAAAACATGTCTAAAAAATCTCTCACCTATATGTGTGTATTGCTTAAATGTGATTGGCTAAATCCTGAAAATATTATTCTCTTTATAAACATTGACAAATGTAGAATTTGTCACAATTATTTCAAAATTTTACTCGCGGGATTTCAAAAATTTTAAAATGGAGAACTCAAGAATTTTACGCCAATTGTTGGTCGATGAAAATGGTAAGGATTTTTAATTTATTTTTAATTTTATTATTATATTTTTCTAGATTGGTATACTTTAACAGAAATACAAGATCAGTTAGATCGTGAAAATGATGTTATAATTATCGAAGATGATGGTAAATTTTAATTTTATATATGTTTTATTTATAAATTATTTTAGAAGTTATTTTAATCGAAGATACAATTGTTATCAGCGATAGCGAAGAGGATATTATCGAAGATGGTAAATTTTAATTTAATTTTATTATATATTTAAAAAACATTTTAGTTGATTTGGATGCAGATGATCATCATAATGCCACCGTTTTTGGAGATGCCCCCATTTTTGGGGATGAGAATAATTATGCCACCGTTTTTGGAGATGCCCCCATTTCTGGGGATGATATGGAGGACCTCTCTTCTATAGAGGATGATGATTCGTCGGAATCAGGAGATAAATGTTAGTTTTTTATTTATTTTTATTTATCGAAATTAAGTTAATGATATTTGAAGTATTATTAAAATATTACATCAAATATCAATAATTTATAATAATTTATAATAAATTTATAATAAGGATCTATTTATTTCAAAAGTTTGATGATAAATATATTTTTAAATTGATGAAATTTAAAGTATTATTTTAATAATACTTCAAATATCATTAATTTATAATATATTTTAAAAAAGTATTATTACTGAAACATATATTAACATAATAAATTATAAACAAATATAGTTGAACAAATAGTTTTTGAATTATATAGGCATTTTTTATTATAGATCTTACGTAATTGAATTATATATGAATTATATAGGAATTATTTTAATAGATATTTTATTTAATAGTTTGCAGTGAGCATGCAAATATTATTGTATTTAAGGTTTTATTTATTAGAATTATTAAATAGTTTGCAGTGAGCATGCAAATATTATTGTATTTAAGGTTTTATTTATTAGAATTATTAAATAGTTTGCAGTGAGCATGCAAATATTATTGTATATAGGTTTATTTGTTAGAATTATTAGATATTTTATATCATAGTTACTTTATATAGGTTTTTAATTTAATATTTTTATTAGGCACTTTTTATCCGAGATATTGCATCTCATCGTTGCAACATAATGAAAGTTGCCATGAAGAAATGAAAAAATATTACCGCCATAGATTTAATGGCATCAAATTTTTTATCTGCGCCATATGCAAAACATCCCAGAACATTAAATATAAAAAATTTTATAGGGAACATGGGGTTCATTTGAATTCTTTCAAGTCTAGTAAAATAAATATGTTTAAGAAAATTAATAAAAATAACGTCGATATTTTGAATATACTACAAAATAAAAAAACATCAAATAAAAAGAATAAAAGACCTGCTGCACCTATTAAAATTAATATCCCAAATAAAATAATTAAAAAAGAAGTCATCGAAATCAGTGATGATGATGACTCTAATATTATAAATAATGAAAATATTATAAATAATGAAAATATTATAAATAATATACCTATTATAAATAATGAAAATACTATAAATAATGAAAATATTATAAATAATATACCTATTATAATTAATGAAAATACTATAAATAATGAAAATATTATAAATAATATACCTATTATAATTAATGAAAATACTATACCTACTATAAATAATGAAAATATTATACAATTCGGAGGTTCTGTATTAGAGAATGAGCCGAACATTTCAGTAAATTTAAATGGCGCTATCAAAACTTTACGTTTTGATATATCTAACGCGCAACTAATTACAGTAACTTTAACTGAGCGAATCAGTAATAAATTAATTTTTGAGATAAATAAAATGGGGAGCGTTAAAATTCAATTCGCGATATTAATTAAATTTGAAAAAGATGGCGAGATCCGTGACAATTATTTTTCAAATAATGCGGAGACATTTTCAGATAACTTTTTAAGTGAAGGGGTTAATAAGCTTAATGAAAAAATAGAACAATTCACCCATTTAGGCAGTGGATGGCGTGTTATTAATATTATGGAAATTTACTTTATTTTAACAAAATATGCTCCTATTAATCGTTTGTCTGGACATAAATATATTAAAACCCCTTCTGCATTGAAAAATAAAGGAGCCATAGTAAATATAAAAAACAATGACGACAAGTGCTTCCTTTACTCTATTCTTTATTTATTAAAGAAAGATATAATTGGTGAAAACCCCCAAAGAGTCTCTAAATATACCGAGTTTTTAGACGAATTAGAGTACGATGAGATCACGGATTGTCCCATGAAGTTAATAAACATCCCAAAGTTCGAAAAGAAAAATTCGACTTTAAAATTAGCAATGAATGTGTTTTCGTACACACCAACTGTTATAATTGATGAGGTTCCAGATAATTATGTCTTTCACCATCCTCATTTAAGTTTGATCCATAGAAGCAAAGTCACTGACGGAAACCCTATTTATTTATTACTACTTGAAAATAATGATAGATATCATTATACCGCTGTGACCAATATCAACTGGTTAATGAATTGCCATCAAAACCCTGACTGTAACATTCAAATTAGATGTCGTTGGTGTCCACATTGCCTTAATGGGTTTAGATTAGATAATGCATTCAATACACATGTTGCATTATGCGCCAAAAATCAGACTGGCACAACCCTATACACGCTCCCCGAAAATAAAAATTTAGAATTCCTAAATTATTCTAAACATATCACCCCACCTTTTGTGATTTATGCCGATTTTGAATCGGTTTTACCTCCTGATGATAGACATCATCAAATTCATATGCCTATTGCAGCAGGCCTTTTATTAATTAATAATTATACTAACACAAAATCATATTATTACTTTTACGGACTTGATTGCATTCCTGATTTTCTTAAGAAAATTGAGGAAATTGCAACTGAAATTGTTATTCCGTACTATGATTCGGAAGGTGATAAATTGATAGGGCCTATGTCTTTCAGTGAGGTTCAACAGTTTAAATCTTGTCGAACCTGTTATTTATGTAAAAAACCGATTGTAAATCCGGTTAGAGATCATTGCCATTTTACTGGTAATTATCTAGGGGCAGCTTGCCGAAAATGTAATATAGCTCGTAGGATTTATCGGTTACTACCTATAGTCTTTCATAATTTAAGAGGGTATGACCTTCACCATATTTTAAAATATGGTCTCGATCGCTTTCCTTCATGGAATTTAGATATCATACCGACCTCTACAGAAAAATTTATTTCATTAATTGTTCACATTAACAAATTGGCTGTTCGTTTTATCGACAGTATGCAATTTGTTAATTGTTCGTTAGCTAAGGCTGTGAAAACGCTAACTTCTCTTCCATTGACTTCGTCTGTCTTTCAAGGTTCTATAGTCGACTGTAAAGGTATTTTTCCGTATAATTTTGCTGTTTCGGAGGAAGTTCTTGAGATTACTTATGAGTTGCCTCCAATTTGGGAGGGCGTAAGTGAAGATGAGTACGATAGGGCACAACTAATCTGGACGCAGCAAAACTGTAGGACTTTGCGTGATTATATGTTAATTTACCTTAAACTTGATGTATTCCTCCTTGCGGACTATTTTCAACAATTCCGTGCCAAGGCTATTGTTTACAATGGTCTTGAACCTCTAAACTTTTATGGCATTCCGGGTATGTCATGGGCTTCAGCGCTTATGACATTAACGGAACCCATTGAACTTTTACAGGACATGGAAATGTTCAATTTTTACGAAGGTGGAATACGGGGTGGGTTAACATTTGTTAACAAACATTACATTACTGCTTCGGAGGATACAGAATTATTGTACATAGATATAAATAATCTGTATGGTTGGGCTCTCAGCCAAAGTCTTCCTTACGCTGATTTTACTTGGGTGTATGATGGTTTGGATGAGGTTTTGAATGAATGTGCGAATGTTGTGGATATTGAAATCTTTCCATATGGATATACTATGGAAGTTGATATCGAGATTCCAGATAATTTACATGATTTTCTAAATGACTTTCCGATTGGACCGGAAAAGATGTGCCCACCAAATTCAAAAGTTGAGAAGTTAATGCTAACGCATTATCCTAAGAAGAACTATGTTCTTCATTGGAGGCTTCTCAGGCTTTATCTTTCTCTCGGGGCTAAGGTTACACATATACATAGAGCTATTAAATACAAGCAAGCTCCTATTTTTAAACATTATATCGATAAAAACACTAACGCGTGCAAATGCAGTTAGTGAATTATATAGAGATTTATTTAAATTGTATAACAACAGTCTGTATGGTAAATCTGTTGAGAACCTTAAAAAGAGGATGAATTTGCGATTATGTAATTCAGCTGAAAAGTTAATTACATATTCGTCAAAACCGGCATTTAGAAAAACAATAGAGATTACTGATGATCTTTTTGCCGCTCATATTAATAAGGACTCAATATGTTTGGATAGACCTAGTTATATCGGTCAATCAGTTCTAGATTTATCCAAACTACGGATGTACCAGTTACAGTATGTTGAGTTACAAAAATATCGTGATATTTATAATTGTGATATCAATCTAGTAGCGGGTGATACAGATAGCTTCTTTTTGGAGATAAAAAATTTAAAATTAGAAATTTTATTAAAAGCTATGATTTCGGATGATCTGTTAGATACATCAAATTATGATCCTTCTCATCCTTTATATTCTAGACGACTTGACTCGGTTATTGGTAAGTTCAAGGATGAGAGTAAAGGGTTAGGATATAGCGAGTGGGTTTTCTTGAGCCCTAAATGTTATAGCTTGCTAGGAAATAAATCAACAATGCGAGCTAAGGGTGTAAAATTACCGGGTACCGACATTAAACACCAATCATATTTGAATTGTTATAATAACAATACTATTATGTCGGTACCTCAAACTAGGATAGGGACCCGAAATCATCAACTGTTCACTTTTAAAAATTCTAAAATAGCATTAAATAATCATGACGACAAGAGAGCTTGGGTAGGGAAAAACTCGAGTCTTGCATATGGTCATTATAGAGGGGTTGATGTCCTTAATGTTGGTGGTAATATAATCATGCCTGAAACCGATCCAACAGTTCGCAATCAGCAATTTGATGAGATATTTGAGAATGTTATTGATGTTTATTAACAAATTTGTATATAAAAATAAAAATTGTGAAAATTTCTCTTTGGTATTTTCATTTCTTATAATTTATTATTATTATTTTTATTAGCAATATTTTCATAATCAAATGCCAAGCGTGAAGAAACGTGAAATAAAACTTGATATTTGTTTAATTGTATTATTAATAATTGATTTACTTTTTATGAAGTAGTTGTTTTTTTTTATATATAGTTGTTTTTATATAGATGTTTTTTATATAGTTGTTTTATGTATTTGTTTTATTATATATATATATATATATATATATATATATATATATATGTATTATTAATAAAAAGTAATAAAAATAATAATAATAATAATAATAATAATAATAATAATAAAAATAATAATAAAAATAATAATAAATAAAACTTGTGATAAAAATTAAAACCTGTAATAAAAATTAAAATATGTAATAATAATAATAATAAATATAATAATAATAAAAATAATAATATTAATAATAATAATAATCAAAAGAATAATAAATAAAACTTAATAAATAAAACTAAATAAATAACCATAAAAATAATAATATTAATAATAATAATAATAAAAATAATAATAAAAATAAAAAGAATAATATTAATAATAAATAAAGCTTGTAATAAAAAAAAATTAAAACATGTAATAATAATAATAAAAATTATAATCTTAATAAATAAAACTTGTAATAATAATAAAAATATTAATAATAATAATAATAATAATAATAATAAAAATATTAATAAAAATAATAATAATAAAAAAATAATAATAAAAATAATAATAATAATAAAAATAATAATAAAAATAAAAAGAATAATATTAATAATAATAATAAAAATAATAATAAAAATAAAAAGAATAATATTAATAATAAATAAAGCTTGTAATAAAAAAAAAATTAAAACATGTAATAATAATAATAAAAATTATAATCTTAATAAATAAAACTTGTAATAAAAATTAAAATATGTAATAATAATAATAAAAATTAAAATCTTAATAAATAAAACTTGTAATAATAATAAAAATAATAATAATAATAATAATAATAATAATAATAATAAAAATAATAATAAAAATAATAATAAAATAAAAATAATAATATTAATAATAATAATAATAATAATAATAATAATAATAATAAAATAATTGACTTGATTAAAACAAACAATTTAATTTATAATTAATAAAATAAATTTACAAAATATATACTACTTATTTTTATAAGTAGTAAATTTAAATTTAAAAATGTTAAAAATAATATGACCTTGACCTACTTTTGAATGACCTTGAAAAAATATGATGAGTCATCCAATGACCTTGAATGAGCCATGGTCTTTGTTTAAATGACCTTGAAAAAATATGATGAGTCACCCAATGACCTTGAATGAGTCATTGTCTTTGTCTTAAAAATTTTTTGTACTTTTGGACTTAGAAAAATTTTCTCTCAGCGAAGTGGGGGGGGGTACTGTGCTGGATGTGACATGTGCTGGATGTGACACATCCCACTACTCAGGTTGTAATTTATTATTATACAAGAATCATTACATTACGTCTAATGTAAAAATATAGCTGTGCTTTTAAAGATTAGCAAATCAACACATTTGTATTCATGTCTGAACTGGTTGTGTTTGGTGCGTTCAGTGAATGCAATGCTAACCAATCAGATACTGTATATTGACCATGCAGAGGAGCTGCAGCGTTTTATCATGATGAATATAAATATTTTAATGAATTTCATTATAAAATTAAATTCCAATTTGTATGCTATGCAGATTTTGAATCCTGGAATAAACAGCAAGGATTTTGTTTTGGAATGTATATAAAGAGCAATTATCCACACTTGATTCAATCTAGATATAATAAATATTTCGGGAAGATGCATTGGCAAAAACCAATTGAGACTTTGAATTTAGAATATGAGCATTACTTAACCATATTATTAAAACAAGGATTAAATCTCAAGCATTTAGAAATAAACAATGTTTGTAAAAAATTAAAATTGAAGACCTAATAGACGATTTGAAAGGGCGCTCAAATGGCAACCGCATAAAGTACGGCAGGATCCGACATTGCCACTCTAAATGGTCCAGTGATTCTCATCGTAAATTAGAAATTGATTGAAAATTTCAATGGAATTTATTTGTTTTACCCCCAAAGTAGTAAGTATATCCCCACCAGCTCTTAAAGTCACTTTGAATATTCTTTTATTTTTCCGTTTAGCATTGTCCTGGAGATCCGTCGATTCTCCTCATAAAATGAGAAATAAAAAGAAACATTTTAATATAATTTATTTGTTTTTAACATTTTTTCATTTAGCCATTGACAAAGCTGCAGCTGCTGCAACAGGGATACCGGCAGGCAAAAGTCTTTCTCTAAAACCTTTCCGTTTAGCATTGCTCCGGAGATCCGTTTCCAGCTGCTGGCCGCCGAAGACGCCACCGATATCTGAGACCATCATAAAACAAATAACCAAAATTATTGCCTGAAATATCATAATGAAAGAAAAACTAGAAAATCTCTTTGAATTTTCTACAGAAATCCCTTTCTATTTATATTGCACATTTTGCTCTCTTTGCGCTTTTGACCTCAAAAGATCTAAAATTATTTTCGCGCATTGAGATTATGAATAAATTTAAGATATTATCTATTTTTTTTCAAATAAATCTTGAATTATTTTCCACATTTTATAATTGTACGTGATTTCTTTGTCCTAATTTTTTGATAGACTTTACTTTTGATTTCAAAATAATAGTAACAATAATAATAATAAAAATAATAATAATAATAATAATAATAATAATAATAATAATAATAATAATAATAATAATAATAATAATAATAATAATAAACTATTGACAATAATAACAATTTATAAATAATAATGTAATAAATTATCAAAGATTTAATTAAAAGATAACGCCAATCTCTTTGTACGATATTTTTCGACAAGATAACTGTCATCTTTATCTAAATAAAACAAACTCAAAATATTATGAATTAACTTTTAATTTAAACAAATTATTTTTTATTAATTTAATTTTGTTATAAATAAATATTTATAAAATATATTAAATTCACTTTTAATTAATTTAAAATTTTTAAAATTTTCACTTATATTCTAATTTTTAAAAATTAATGTTATTTAAAATTTTCAATTATTTTAATAATTTTAAAAAGCAAACATGATTTAACATACGTAAACTATTTAAAAACATTCAAAACATTCGTAGTCACAGCACTTTGGAAATTAATCTTTGGATCCAATGACCTTATCAGCAATGCTTCACATATCACGCGTTCCCAAAAATTATTATAACTTTTCAACAAAATTCTAAAATCAGACATTCCTATTTCGCTTTTACAGCCTCTATTGTGCTTACTAATATTGGTAGAAACCTTCAATCGACAATGCTCTAGAACTCGAGTACAGAGATGTCTCTCCAATGTATGTGGCATTACAACCATTACATGTAAATTGAAAAAACGAGATCAAAACACAATCCAAACCGAAGTTTTTGATTTATTAATAAATATACTGCGTACCTTACACGAATTAGAGACGAACTGATACTCTGAATTTCCAGTCTGTTTATTTACCTTCCTTTTAAAATTGGTAAAACCTTCAGAGTACGGCAATACTAACACAAATTTAGGCTCAATTTTATTATATCCATTTTTACTATTATTTACAACAACAGTCAATTCAAACATTTGTCAAATTACACTGAGATTTTCAAAAACATGGATTCTACTTTTGCTACTTTGGCAAAAAGTGTTGATAAATTGGTTGAGTTGTTGATAAAGAATGGATATTCTAATTAAATTTTATTGTTGATGATAAAAGAGACTGTTGACAAATTGATTAAAAATCCTAAGAATCCATAATTTAATTTATAAATTACATTATTTTTTAAAAAATTATAATATTGATAAAAAGTTATAATATTTATCTAAATAACATTTTAAAATTAGTTAGAAGTATTTGAATATTTTTTAATTTTTAATTTATTACAAAATTAAATTAATATAAAAAAAATAATTTGTTTAAATTAAAAGTTAATTCATAATATTTTGAGTTTGTTTTATTTAGATAAAGATGACAGTTATCTTGTCGAAATATATCGTACAAAGAGATTGGCGTTATCTTTTAATTAAATCCTTGTCAAATTTATTTAATTATTTATTTATAAATTGTTATTATTGTCAATAGTTTATTATTATTATTATTATTATTATTATTATTATTATTATTATTATTATTATTATTATTATTATTTTTATTATTATTATTATTGTTACTATTATTTTGAAATCAAAAGTAAAGTCTATCAAAAAATTAGGACAAAGAAATCACGTACAATTATAAAATGTGGAAAATAATTCAAGATTTATTTGAAAAAAAATAGATAATATCTTAAATTTATTCATAATCTCAATGCGCGAAAATAATTTTAGATCTTTTGAGGTCAAAAGCGCAAAGAGAGCAAAATGTGCAATATAAATAGAAAGGGATTTCTGTAGAAAATTCAAAGAGATTTTCTAGTTTTTCTTTCATTATGATATTTCAGGCAATAATTTTGGTTATTTGTTTTATGATGGTCTCAGATATCGGTGGCGTCTTCGGTGGCCAGCAGCTGGAAACGGATCTCCGGAGCAATGCTAAACGGAAAGGTTTTAGAGAAAGACTTTTGCCTGCCGGTATCCCTGTTGCAGCAGCTGCAGCTTTGTCAATGGCTAAATGAAAAAATGTTAAAAACAAATAAATTATATTAAAATGTTTCTTTTTATTTCTCATTTTATGAGGAGAATCGACGGATCTCCAGGACAATGCTAAACGGAAAAATAAAAGAATATTCAAAGTGACTTTAAGAGCTGGTGGGGATATACTTACTACTTTGGGGGTAAAACAAATTAATTTCATTGAAATTTCCAATCAATTTCTAATTTACGATGAGAATCACTGGACCATTTAGAGTGGCAATGTCGGATCCTGCCGTACTTTATGCGGTTGCCATTTGAGCGCCCTTTCAAATCGTCTATTAGGTCTTCAATTTTAATTTTTTACAAACATTGTTTATTTCTAAATGCTTGAGATTTAATCCTTGTTTTAATAATATGGTTAAGTAATGCTCATATTCTAAATTCAAAGTCTCAATTGGTTTTTGCCAATGCATCTTCCCGAAATATTTATTATATCTAGATTGAATCAAGTGTGGATAATTGCTCTTTATATACATTCCAAAACAAAATCCTTGCTGTTTATTCCAGGATTCAAAATCTGCATAGCATACAAATTGGAATTTAATTTTATAATGAAATTCATTAAAATATTTATATTCATCATGATAAAACGCTGCAGCTCCTCTGCATGGTCAAAATACAGTATCTGATTGGTTAGCATTGCATTCACTGAACGCACCAAACACAACCATTTCAGACATGAATACAAATGTGTTGATTTGCTAATCTTTAAAAGCACAGCTATATTTTTACATTAGACGTAATGTAATGATTCTTGTATAATAATAAATTACAACCTGGATAATCAAAATGAGATCTATATACAATCCCAAGTTTTTTATTATCATCAATAGTAAAAACATTTATTTATATATCGGGGTTTTGCTTCTGAAATTTCCTTATCCCACCTAATGTTATTGGAAAATCTTTGTTCTTTCAATTAAATTCATTCGCGAATTCTTTATATTTCTGAACACGATGTGAGTGCTCTGGTGTTGAGAATGGATGTAAATACGCTAAAGAAAACATTTATTGCCTTTATTCTGAATATTCAATATGACATTAGATTTCAATAGAGGTTTTATGAATGTTCAACAAAAAGGAGATTTTTGTTTTATTTTCTTGAATCCCAACTCTCTTCTTTCAAGTTCTGTTCGAAATTATTTGTATTCAATCATGAGGTTTGAGACTTGATTTCTCATTTGATATTTTCTTTATCCACAATAATGGAAACTGGAGCTATGTAAAATCTCTGAATAGTATCCTACTAGTCATCGTCGTTTTTCTTTCTTCTTTTTCTTCTAATTCGTTTGAAAAAATACCTGGCTCTTTTTAATAAGTGATTTTGTTTTTTTTGTTCTTTTCGGTCTTTTAGGTTTTAAATCATCTATTAGGTATTTCTTTGGTCTGTCTGATCTACTGAAATCAAAGTTTAGGTTCATATAAACAACAAATTCTCCTAAATAAACTTTAATTTGGGTTTTGAAATGTTAGCAATAATTACTTATTAGTTCATAGAATCCATTGATATTCAAAGATTTAATTTTTTTATTCTTCACAAATTTAACTGCAATGAACATGACTCTTGAACTATTCCAGGAAACATATGCTAGAATTCCCCGAGGTTTACCACCTCTTTTGTTTCTCTGGTGTATATGGGTTTGCAATTTCTACATTTGATTTATGCAATTTAGTTCTTAGATGGAATTTGCAATGAGGTTTTATAATATTTATTACAGAACTCACAAAATATTTCTGATCTTTGGTTATATAAAAATTGGAAGAGTCAAAAAAGATATTTTGGAAGAAAATGGATTGTATGGCTGAAGTAGATACTAAAATCTCAGGAAGCATTTGAAGACAGATAAATACATTGAATCCTTGGTGAAAAAACAGAGAACCAAAAACGTATTCAAGACAAGATATGTATATTGATTGGAACCTCAACATCCATAATAGGAAAGATCCATAAAGACTTGAATATCTTGCTCCATATAGGTAAGATGTTCCACTGGAAACACCTAAGAAAAACAATAAGAAGAAATCTATAGTTCAAGAACCTATTGCAAACAAACTGTTTTAGACATTTTGGACATTTTAGACTGGAAAACGATTTAAGGATCATGAATGCAAAGATATTCAAGCATCAGGACCTTCGAGACCTAAACAAAAAATAAGCAATGAGAAATTAGAAGCAATCTTATAAAATACCTATTAAAACGACGTTGAATATGATCGCGAATGATGTAGTTTATTGGTAACTAATCCAATAGCGAGAAAAAGAGCAAAGGAATTACTTGCGTGAACACCTGCAACTGAAATGATACTCCATGCGTTGGTGGCAGATAATGGAAACTTCGATGAGAAGCTTCAGGAATTAACAATTGAAAATAGATGTTATAAAGAGAAGTTTGGAGCCCACAGTAGGTAGTTAAGAAATTTTTGCCTCCACACACAAGAACCTTACCCCTTTATTTTTATTGATTTAAATATTTTATGTATTTCTTATTGTATTTTAATTTTTGGCTAATTTTTTCAATTTTAAATAAACATTAATTTATTTAAGATTAAGATAAGAAGATTTCAAAAATAATATTTAAAGTAATCATAATAATTTTAACATAAATGTTATTAATTAAATGTTTAATATATTTTTCTTAATATATTTTAATATATTTTACATCAAAATATGGACATCTTCCTTCTTCTTGTAGTTCATGTAGTATCTGCATCTAAATGGGCATGTCAACATTGAGGGATCTGCACAAACAATGCAGTCATTTAGACATTTCAAACCAGATCCTTGAACCGATTCGTAATGCATCCGTACAATTTTTGTACAAAATCCGTACAATGTTGATTCCTGTCATTTGATAGATCCATGTAGCCAAATATTCAGGAGCACAATACCAAAGCTTGTTTTTCATATTCGGAAAGAGCTCTTCCATCTTAATCAAACTTGTTTCGATTACATATGCATCTTGCTCGTCGATCATTTTGAAGTTTTACAATTGTCAGAAAATTATCGATTTAAACACAATGGGTGCTTAATATATAATCTAGTATTTCTTCGTCGGTATTAAGATTATTAATTTTTGATTTTATAAAATTAAATATTTCTTGTACAAGTTTGTTGTATTCCAGTGTTTTTCTCCTCATGACAACCACTTTTTCTCTTACAAATACATACCTAACCTTTGGTTACTTACCAACAAAATTTTAAATAAAAGGTAAACAATAGAACCGAACACGTATCGTATATTTTATTCAGATTCCAATAATATCATTAAAATTAATAAAGCTTTTATTGATATTTTGATAACCTTTATATCAATTAAAATGTATCGATTCCACTAAGTATCAATCCATTAAAATCGAAATTTAAAATTTCCCTAAAAATATCATAAATTCCACTCTTAACCTATCGTTTCCCCCTAAAATAATATAAAATTTACTTTCAACTAATCATTTCTTTTTAAATGACAATATTTCCACTCTCAGCTATATTCATTATTTTCATAAAAATCAGCGACTTATTTCGATATTGAACTGAATAATTTTCTTGAATTCCACTTAAATGATCATAAATTCATCTATTGACCAATCATTTCTCTTTAAATGACATTATTTCCACTCTCCCAGCTATATTCGTTATTTTTCATAAAAATCATCGTCTTACAACAATACACAAACAAATAAAGTTTTTGAAATCTCCTTAAACGATCATACATTTCTCTCTTAACCAATCATTTCCTTTTAAAATAAAATAAAATTTACTCTCAACCAATTATTTTTCATTAAATGACAATATTTCTACTCCCAGCTATTTTCATTAATTTCTTAAAACTCACCAACTTATTTCGATATTCAACCGAATAAATTTCTTGAAATCCCCTTAAAATTAAATTCATCTCTTGACCAATCATTTCCTTTTAAAATAAAATAAAATTTTCTCTCAACCAATCATTGTTCTTCCAATGATAATATTCCCAGCTATATTCATTATTTTTCATAAAAATCTATCACTTAGACAATATATACTTCTTTGAACATAGATATTCAACCAACTCAATCCTCTTAAAAATTATCAACAAACTTGTTCTTAATCCATTATTTTCCCTTAAAATATCATATATTCCCCTCTTAACCAATCATTTCCCTTCAAATATCAATTTCACCCACTGCACAAACAATATACATAATTATTTGTACAAACCTTCAAAATAGATAATATTTATTCCTTTAGAAATCTATATTTAATCGAATAAGTTCCTTAAAAATCCATCATTCAGATCATACTTACCATATGTATTCAATCGATTGAATTCCCTTAAAACTAACATAAAAATCTAAATTTTACCAATAGAAAATAATTTTTCTTTAAAGTATTATAAAATTGTTATCAATACCCAACTTTTCTATTAAAATTCATCACAATTTGATTCTGGAAAGAAATTCAACCCTACTAAACAATTCTTCAAAAAAAAGACTAAAATCGAATAAAATCTGTTTTCTTTAAAAATCAATAAATTTCATGAAACAGATAATATTTTCTCATTAATTGTTTACTAAAATAATTAATATAAATTCGAAAACGAATAAAATTTATCAGACAACAATACATCTTTAGTATTTCTAAGGGTTTATCATAAACTTCACAACTATACTGACAACGACACTGAGCATCCCTTAAAAATCTCTAAATTATTACTTTTGTGATTGATATCCATGAAATCAATAAAATTTGAAATGAAAGTAAATAATTTATCCACTAATTCAAAGATATTTTATTTTTCTAAGTTTCAATATAATATTTTTAAAAATCTCTTGAAAGTCTCTTGATAGCAACCAGTTAACTAAGCAACCAAACAATTTACCCATTTGGAGACATCAAGGATCGATAAAAGAGTGAAGAAGTATTTTTTATTAATAAAATTTGTACTGGAAATTGTATTTCATTTGATCTTTCAAATTTTCAATTGCTTTTATTATTAGGTTTCTGGGTCAGTAAACAATTTTTGATATTGATTTTTTCAGAAACAAGTTATTGATAACATATTGTGAGTGTGTGAATAACCAAATATTTTAAGGGGAAAAAGTCGAGAGAAAATTTTATTTTATTTTTAAGTTGGTTAATTTGTTTGAACATTGGTGTTCAAAGGGTAAATATTATTTAAATATGGAATTTTAATGAATAAGATATTCTATCATTCAATGCTTAGTATGTATATAGTGATTTGTACAGTACTTAGTTATTTGTATTTATTTGTTGTTGTTCAGTTATTAATCAGTGGATTGTTCAGTGTGTATGAGTTATCAGTATTCAGAAGTTGATACCAAGTAAACATAACAATGGTTTTGGTTTCAATGAATTTGATTAATTGTATTAGTGGGACACCAGCCCTCTAGCTCAGAGGCCAGCTAGCTCACATATCCATCCCCGGCAAAAAAATTTTTTTCTAAGTTTAAAAGTACAAATTTTTAGAACAAAGACAATGACTCATTCAAAGTCATTTAAACAAAGACAATGACTCATTTAAGGTCATCGGATGAGTCATTAAAATTTCAAGGTCATTTAAACAAAGCCCATGCCTCATCAAAAATTTTCAAGGTCATTCAAAAGTAGGTCAAGGTAATCGAATGAGTCATCAAATGTTTTCAAGGTCATTTAAACAAAGACCATGACTCATTCAAGGTCATAGGATGAGTCGTCAAAATTTAAAGGTCATTCAAAAGTAGGTCATGGTCATTGGATGACTCATCAAAATTTCTCAAGGTCATTCAAATTTTTTCAAGTTCATTTAAAATTTCTCAAGGTCATTCAAATTTTCTCAAGGTCATATTATTTTTAAAAAACTTTTAAATTTAAAATTACTACTTATCCAAAATAAGTAGTGTTTTAATTAATAATATTTTTTAATTTTTTATTCTATTACTTATTTTAATAAGTTATGTTTTAACTATCACTTATTATTATTATTTTTATTATTATTAATATATAATATAAAACCAAGAAATGTACAACAAAAACTTTTATTATAAAGAAATAATTTTTCTATAATAATATTGTCGAAGAGCTTTATTCAAAGCTCATTCCACATACCTCCGATATCGGGCTGCGCATATAAGTAGTGTTTTAATTAATAATATTTTTAAATTTAAATTTTTTTTTTATTCTATTACTTATTTTTTTAAGTAATGTTTTAACTAATAATATTTTATTATTATTATTATTATTATTATTATTATTATTATTGTTACAAGTTTTTATTTATTAATATTATTATTATATTAATCTTCTAAATTAAGATAGCGGAATTCAGAATTAAATGGAATCAGACATTTTTAATAATCGATAGGCTATTGACAGAAACCTATGATTATTTATTACTACTAAAAAATAAATAAATCAATAAGTAAATAATGAAATTATCTAGTTGCATATTATTTCCAAATAAAATGTATTCTGGATGTGTATGGTAAATATCAAGATTTTATTCAATCCTACATTGATAATGCAGATAAAATCGAAATTTAACTATTGTGAACATGTTTTATAACCCTTTATATAAAAAGAAACTAATAATAATCAAAAACATAATAAAATAAGTAAACGTACAATTTTATTTTTTTTTCTATAATATACAAAATTCTAAATATACAAAAATATATAATATACAAAATTCGCATAATTGTTCGTCTGATAAATTGATGATCAATCAGGAGCCAGAATTTCTTTGAATATATCTTGAAATTGCTGTGTTCTTGTAATACTATGACCACTACTAATTGCATCAAGCCCTCTATAGTGTCCATAGGCAAAACTAACATTTTTATCAACCCATGCTCTCTTATCATCGTGGTTGTTTAGCGCTATTTTACTATTTTTAAAAGTGAAAAGCTGATGATTCCGGGACCCTATTCTAGTCTGAGGTACGGATATAATCTCGTTATTATATCTGGATAGATCTAGTATTGATTGTCCAAACATATTGAATCCTTAAAGATGCGCGGCAAACAGATTCTCATCAACTTCGATGGTTTTTCTGAATGCCGGTTTTGACGAATGTGTAATTAACTTTTCAAATGAATTACAAAGTCGCAAATTCATTCGCTTCTTAAGGTTTTCAACTGATTTACCGTACAAGCTGTTATTATATAATTTAAATAAATCTTTATATATCTCGCTGACTGCATTTGCTCGCAAGTCAGTATTTTTATCTATATAATTTTTAAAAATAGGTTTCTGTGTAAATTTTATACATCTATGTACATTCACAACTTTAGACCCAAGCGAAAGATAAAGCCTGAGAAGCCTTCAATGAAGAACATGATTCTTCTTTGGATAATGCGTGAGCGTTAGCTTCTCAACTTTTGAATTTGGTGGGCACATCTTTTCCGGTCCAATCGGAAATTCATTTAAAAAATCATGGAAATTTTCAGGGATATCAATATCAACTTCCATAGTATATCCATATGGAAGGATTTCAATATCCGCAACATTCATACACTCATTCAATACATCATCCAAACCATCATACACCCAAACAAAATCAGCATACGGCAAAGATTGGCTAAGAGCCCAACCGTACAAATTATTTATGTCTATATACAGCAATTCGGTGTCCTCTGAAGAATCAACATAGTGTTTGTTAACAAACGTTAACCCCCCTCGTATTCCTCCCTCGTAAAAATTGAACATTTCCATGTCCTGTAAAAGCTCTATGGGTTCATCTAATGTCATAAGCGCTGACGCCCATGACATTCCAGGAATACCATAGAAGTTTAAAGGTTCAAGACCATTGTATGCAATGGCCTTTTCACGGAACTGTTGAAAATAATCAGCGAGTAGGAATACATCAACTTTTAAATAATGCATCATATAGTCACGCAAGTTACCACAGTTTTGTTGCATTCAAACCAATTCAGCAGTCGCATACTCATCATCTGTCACACCCTCCCATTTAGGAGGCAATTCATAAGTAGTTTCAAGAACATCAAAAGATGCGGCATAATCATAAGGAAATATACCTTTAGAATCTATAATAGAACCAGGAAAGGCAGAGGTAGTAAAAGGTAGTGTAGTAAGTGTTTTTACAGCCTTAGATAAAGAGCAATTTACAAATTGCATACAATCTATAAATCTAACAGCCAGAGTTTTTATATGTACAATTAAAGATATAAATTTTTCAGTTGAGGTAGGGATAATGTCTAAATTCCAAGAAGGAAAACCGTTGAGACCATGTTTTAAAATATGATGCAGATCGTAACCTTTTTAATTATGAAACACTATCGGAAACAACTTATAAATTCTACGCGCAAAATTACATTTTCGGCACGCTTCACCTGTAAAGTGACAATGGTCTTTAGCAGGATTTACAATCGGTTTCTTGCAAAGATAGCAAGTTCTACATGATTTATATTCTCGTTGTTCAGCGAAAGACATAAAACTTATCAACTTTTTCCCTTCAACATCATAATAAGGTAGGACAATTGTGACAGCAATTTCCTCTACTTTTTTAAGAAATAAAGAAATGCAGTCAGGTTCATAAAATTCAAAATATTGTTGTGTTTTTGTGTAGTTATTTATTAGTAAAAGGCCTGCTGAACTAGAGTAGTAGGATGTGAGCCCGTCAGATACAACCCCCCCACTAGCTTACGTAATTATTACGTAACATTTGACCTCTGCACGCGCTGTTGCTACCTGGAGATTGACCTTTGTCCACTAGTTGCTACCTAGTAATTAACCTTTGCGATTACATCACTTGACCACTGGTCACTTATTAAGTCACTGGTCACACTTATTAAGTCACTGGTCACACTTATTAAGTCACTGGTCACACCTATTATGTCACTGGTCACTACTCGGAGACTAGTTACCTAACTGTTGTTATGTCACGTAGTTGTGGACCAACACACCTACCTTCTAGAACCTTCCACAGACCTACCAACTTCCACACACCTACCAACTTCCACACACCTACATTCTAGAACCTTCCACACACCTACATTCTAGAACCTTCCACACACCTACAATCTTAAACATTTCACACACACATACCAACCAACGATCCGCATCCATCCGCACCCATCCGCACCCATCCGCACCCATCATCGCCCAACACGACTACGACTAAGTCGTAGACTTAACAAAATCACTCACTAGTACTATTGGTATTATTATTATACTTTTTACTTCATATAAACGTATGAGTTTCGTTTACCTCATTGATTCATGTTACTTACATGTGATATATTAAAAAATTATATTTACATGAAATTTTCAATTGTTAATTATATTATTACATAAAAAATTATAAAATAATCATTAAACATAATAAATTAAGATCAAACTCGTCTTAAAAATAAATGTTCAATTCTAAATTATTTAGCTTACTGACTATTTTGTTAATAGTATATTACGTAACAATTCTAACAAAATAATCATAAAACTTTGATAATTTTCATGAAAATTTAAGTTTAAAAGCACTATAGTATATTGTTAGTTTATTTAATTAAAAGTCACTCAAAACTTAAATTTGAACACTGGATTTACAATATTTTAAGAAAATAATTCAACAAGTTTAAAATTTCAACTAAATGTAAAAAAAATTAAATTATGCCAGATTTACTTTACCAATTTCTATAAAATTTTAAATTTACACCAAATAAAATATATATATTTATATTCTATTAAAAAATTTAATTATTAAAATAAAAAATAATTCGCCCACTATAGGAGTTGAACCCCCAAACGAATTATTACCGACACCACTGATGTAAGAATTTTGAAAATAACTCATTCAAGATAGGATTTAAACATTGGATTAGTTTATGAAAATAATTAATAGGATTATTTACATGTAAATACTTAACCAAATTCTATAAATTTATAGCAAATATACTGTTTCTAATGAAAATTCAATATTTTGATAATAATTCACGTTGTTATTCGGATACTAATTTACAAGTTCATTCGACTCTATAAATTATTAGCAATACCATCAACTAAATTCGTTGTGTTTTTAGTGTTTTTATGAAAATAAGTCACTGGGTTTACAAATGAAAGTAACCGATAATTTCGGACATTAAAGCTTTATGTAGCCAAAACTGATTAAATAACCATTAAAAAATTCATCAGGTGATACCTATTAAATATTTCAATAATTTATGATCCAAACTATGTATATTATAATACTTTTCGATAAATTTATGGATAAACTATTACATGGTTCGTTATAAAGTTATTTAAAAGGTTAAGAATTTTAACCCTAAATAACGAAAGATAACTTTTAACCCTAAAAGAGGAAATATAACTTTTAACCCTATGTGATTAAAAGTTATAACATTATGTAAACCAATAATTACTAAATACCAAGTAAACACATGTCTTTAATAAAGAGTAGTTGGTAAAAAGCATACATATATTTAAAAATCGTTGACAATTTTTAAGTACCTGTTAAAAATGGTTTGAAAATATGAATAAATATTTGAATATTAAATTGAAAATCTCTATTGAAATTAAAAAGTATATAAATTTGTTAATCGTCAATAAACTCGTAAAATTATTGATTGATTAAATGCAATTGTTAATTAGAAATATTATTGACTGAACTTATTTTTTAATAGAAAGTTATTCTTGAAACAACATAAAAATCATATTTCAATAAGTTTTCTTTAAATTAATTTTGAAAAAGTAGAAACCGCATACTTTATTTTGATTGGCTGTTACTATTGACAACGACATTATTTTGCGATAAATTTAATCGCTAAACTCAAAATACTAATAAATTTATTAAAATTATTACAGTTTTCTTGAAAATAATTTGAAAAAGTAGAAACAAAATACTTGATTTTGATTGGCTGTTACTTTTGATAACGACATTATTTTTCGATAAATTTAATCGCTAAACTCAAAATACTAATAAATATATTAAAATTATTACAGTTTTCTTGAAAATAATTTGAAAACATACAAACTATTTTTCAATGAACTTATTATTATTTAACTAAAACCGGTTGTTGAAAATACTAATAAATTTATCAATTAAAATTTTAATGAAAATAATAATTTGAAAATGAAATTATAGAATACTTGATTTTGATTGGTTAATTCTATTTATTACCAATGACAACGACTCAAATTAATTCAAATTTTAATGTTCAAATTATTTTCTAAATATTATTGGTACCGCATTGATAGGAAATCTTGCTATTCAATCGAACATAATTTCATTAATCTTTTTAAATAAATCAACAAAAGTCATTTAAAATTATTATAATGTTGAACTTGTTGCTAATCACCGACTTATTTAAAATTTATCCGAATCTAATTATATGCATTGTAAAACACTACAGGTAATAATTCTTTGATGCTCCTATTAACATTACAACTTTTACATGCTGGACCAATACATTTTCCTGTAAAATGGTCTTACCTTATTTACTATGTTCTGGCTGTTACTTTTGATAACGACATTATTTTTCGATAAATTTAATCGCTAAACTCAAAATACTAATAAATATATTAAAATTATTACAGTTTTCTTGAAAATAATTTGAAAACATACAAACTATTTTTCAATAAACTTATTATTATTTAACTAAAACCGGTTGTTGAAAATACTAATAAATTTATCAATTAAAATTTTAATGAAAATAATAATTTGAAAATGAAATTATAGAATACTTGATTTTGATTGGTTAATTCTATTTATTACCAATGACAACGACTCAAATTAATTCAAATTTTAATGTTCAAATTATTTTCTAAATATTATTGGTACCGCATTGATAGGAAATCTTGCTATTCAATCGAACATAATTTCATTAATCTTTTTAAATAAATCAACAAAAGTCATTTAAAATTATTATAATGTTGAACTTGTTGCTAATCACCGACTTATTTAAAATTTATCCGAATCTAATTATATGCATTGTAAAACACTACAAGTAATAATTCTTTGATGCTCCTATTAACATTACAACTTTTACATGCTGGACCAATACATTTTCCTGTAAATGGTCTAACCTTATTTACTATGTTCTTATTACACAAATAACAATATTCACAATTATCAAATGAATATTCTTCAAAATTCATAGTTTTAACCAATGAAATGATGGTAACTTGTCATATCAGTGAAGTTGTTGATTAATAAGAATCCATCAGAAATTGGCAAATGTTTTTGAAAATGTTATCTTTTGGTAAAATAGATAACGAAACTAGGTGTTATCGTTTTTAAACTCCAAATATTTATCTTTTGGTAATGTATATAGCGTAGTACCCAACTGATTTTTCTTACATAATTGGTGTTTTTCAAAGGATTTTGGCTTACGAAATCCATTTAAACAATTTTCACACCATTTCCAACAAATTCGAACATTACAATCATTATTTTTATGACAATTCATCAAGGATTGTAAATTAGTTACTGTTGTATAATGATATTTTTCACCCTCCTTTATCAATAATAAATAAATTTGATCCAATCCAGTTACTTTTGTTCGGTAAATTATATTTAAATATGGATGCTTCGTTATAAGTTCTTCTCTATCCTCAAAATTTTCGTTAAATCATTACATTAATTGCTAAACCAGGATATTTCTTCACAAAAGTTGGGATATCACACAGTTTCATTGTCATATCGTT
This sequence comes from Schmidtea mediterranea, assembly GCA_022537955.1. Lineage (NCBI taxonomy): Eukaryota > Metazoa > Platyhelminthes > Tricladida > Dugesiidae > Schmidtea > Schmidtea mediterranea. The sequence continues at coordinate 2,075,931 of CM039680.1, forward strand.
AGGATCGTATACGGTAAATATTTTCTTGGTCTATCTTTCTTGATTTTATCAGATTTCAATACAGCCAAAACACTATATATGAAACATAAATTATTGGTATTTTGTACGTTAACTATTACCTTTTTACATATTAGAGCTTTAGGTGTTGGAATATAACTATGTCCAGATAACCTAGATATATTAGAAACTTTGGTTACCTTGAAATTTACTTCTAATATTCGGTTTATTTTCAAACTACTTCTGTTCATTCAACAATCTTTTCATTTATTTTCTTTGTACCAATGTCAAGAAAAGTTGTAGTCACTGAAGCAGCGTGATTTGATATACTATCTACTTTGAGTTCCCCATCTTTTTCAAATTCTACTTGGACTTCAAATTGAACTTTTGAATGTTTCATTTCATTGAATGTAATTTTTAATTTTTCCAAAAGAGAAGAACTATTTCCTATAAAAATATATACTAATTATCCCTATTAAAAGTTTAACAATTTATTGAACTACACATACTTTTCTTCAATACGAAATGAATTTAACAGTATAAGAAAAACAATATTTGTTAGCATATTAATAAAAATTGATATACTTTAATGTCCAAATGGATATCCAACCACCTTAAAATCTTCGATAAAATTTTAATGAATTTCTATTATAGTATCAATAAATACCACAAATCATCGACAAAAAGGATAAATCTACTCAATCCTTGAATTTATCTTCGATTCACCTAAAATCTATCATGTTACCAGTAAAGATTGCATTAATAAGCTACAATTTACTGACAATAATTCTACATATACAGCTAATTATTGATTTCTCTACTTTACATTGGATTTAACCCCTAAAGTTACTGTAATTTAATGAATTACCACATTAAAATTTGTTTACATAAATCCTGCAATAGCTAGATTTATTAAAATGCAGTAAGAATCTTTAATGAATTTCTCTTACATGCAATAGTAAGACCCTAATATCCCAACAAATATTTGATTAAGACTCCTCAATCGTAACCAATTATTAAACTTATCACATTTATTTGGTAAATTACCGATCATTTCACGTAAAACTCTACTTTTATCTGTACATACTTAATATTTAACCATAATATTCTCCTTAAAATTGATATATTACTGAGCATTTCATGTAAAACTCTACAGTTCTCTGCACATACTCAATATTTAGCGAAAATATCTACTTTAAATCGATATATTATTGATCATTAAAAAACCCTATATTTATCTGTACAAACTCAATATTTAGCGAAAATATCTACTTTAAATCGATATATTACTGATCCTTAAAAACCCTATATTTATCTACACATACTCAATATTTAGCCATAATTTATCCCTTAAAATTGATATATTACTGATAATTTTCATGTAAAATGTAACATTAAATGATTATTTCTACTCAATATTTCATATAATTATGTAAATATTTTATTTGTATCAATCATTTACAAATATTTAAGTATTGCGGTTAAATAAATTTAAAAGTTTACCTCAAAAGTAAACAAAAACAAAATAAATTATCAAAATAATCCATCAAAATGATTACTTTCAACTATATTATTTCGAATAAATAAAATGTAAATGTAAATGAGATTTAATTATTTACAAATATTTAAATATTGCGGTTAAATAAATTTAAAAGTTTGCCTCAAAAGTAAACTAAAACAAAATAAATTATCAAAATGACTCATCAAAATGATTACTTTCAACTATATTATTTGAAATAAATAAAAGCTGATCTTAGGTTGATAACAATAATTGTACAGATTTTAAATAATTTTATGGGTACATATACGCAAATGATACTTATTTAGAAATTTGAGTAATCATTTAGAGGGAAAATTTGATTAAGAAAATTAAATGAACCAAAATTTGGACATTAAAACTATTAAGAAATTATATTTCAGAATTCATACTAGTATTCAATTTGAAAATACTACTTCTTTGGTTATTTAAGAGTTAGTTATCAACTTTTGATATTCGATTAAATATTTTTTATCGTTAAATTGGCTTCAATATGGAAATTGTGTTTAATTAGACTAAAACTTGTAATAATGTATTGAATAATAGCTTGTATATTAATTTATCATATATGTCCACTTAGTATATATGTTAAATACTTTAGTTTAAATTTTGGATTTTCGATATAGTTTTCATGAATTTTATATCTAATCGAAGTTCAATTGAAGAATTTATTGAGAATTTGACGTAAACTTTTAAGAGAACTGCATCACTTTTAGAGAGAGTATTCCAACATATGAATATTTCAGAGTTTTATATATAATTGAAAGGTTCGATTTATCACTATGATTGGGATTTTGATCAATTCTAGTATGCTTTACAAGTTTGAATATCGAGTTTAGATGTAGTAAGTTACTAAGGGAAATATTGAGTGAGAAATTTAATCGATTAATTATGACGTAATAATAATTTTTATATCATATTATACAGTGTTAAAAGAAATTAATCAAAGGTAAATATTGAGTAGAAATAATCATTTAATGTTACATTTTACATGAAAATTATCAGTAATATATCAATTTTAAGGGATAAATTATGGCTAAATATTGAGTTTGTATCGATAAATATAGGGTTTTTAAGGATCAGTAATATATCGATTTAAAGTAGATATTTTCGCTAAATATTGAGTTTGTACAGATAAATATAGGGTTTTTTAATGATCAATAATATATCGATTTAAAGTAGATATTTTTGCTAAATATTGAGTATGTGCAGAGAACTGTAGAGTTTTACATGAAATGCTCAGTAATATATCAATTTTAAGGAGAATATTATGGTTAAATATTAAGTATGTACAGATAAAAGTAGAGTTTTACGTGAAATGATCGGTAATTTACCAAATAAATGTGATAAGTTTAATAATTGGTTACGATTGAGGAGTCTTAATCAAATATTTGTTGGGATATTAGGGTCTTACTATTGCATGTAAGAGAAATTCATTAAAGATTCTTACTGCATTTTAATAAATCTAGCTATTGCAGGATTTATGTAAACAAATTTCAATGTGGTAATTCATTAAATTACAGTAACTTTAGGGGTTAAATCCAATGTAAAGTAGAGAAATCAATAATTAGCTGTATATGTAGAATTATTGTCAGTAAATTGTAGCTTATTAATGCAATCTTTACTGGTAACATGATAGATTTTAGGTGAATCGAAGATAAATTCAAGGATTGAGTAGATTTATCCTTTTTGTCGATGATTTGTGGTATTTATTGATACTATAATAGAAATTCATTAAAATTTTATCGAAGATTTTAAGGTGGTTGGATATCCATTTGGACATTAAAGTATATCAATTTTTATTAATATGCTAACAAATATTGTTTTTCTTATACTGTTAAATTCATTTCGTATTGAAGAAAAGTATGTGTAGTTCAATAAATTGTTAAACTTTTAATAGGGATAATTAGTATATATTTTTATAGGAAATAGTTCTTCTCTTTTGGAAAAATTAAAAATTACATTCAATGAAATGAAACATTCAAAAGTTCAATTTGAAGTCCAAGTAGAATTTGAAAAAGATGGGGAACTCAAAGTAGATAGTATATCAAATCACGCTGCTTCAGTGACTACAACTTTTCTTGACATTGGTACAAAGAAAATAAATGAAAAGATTGTTGAATGAACAGAAGTAGTTTGAAAATAAACCGAATATTAGAAGTAAATTTCAAGGTAACCAAAGTTTCTAATATATCTAGGTTATCTGGACATAGTTATATTCCAACACCTAAAGCTCTAATATGTAAAAAGGTAATAGTTAACGTACAAAATACCAATAATTTATGTTTCATATATAGTGTTTTGGCTGTATTGAAATCTGATAAAATCAAGAAAGATAGACCAAGAAAATATTTACCGTATACGATCCTAACGATATGACAATGAAACTGTGTGATATCCCAACTTTTGTGAAGAAATATCCTGGTTTAGCAATTAATGTAATGATTTAACGAAAATTTTGAGGATAGAGAAGAACTTATAACGAAGCATCCATATTTAAATATAATTTACCGAACAAAAGTAACTGGATTGGATCAAATTTATTTATTATTGATAAAGGAGGGTGAAAAATATCATTATACAACAGTAACTAATTTACAATCCTTGATGAATTGTCATAAAAATAATGATTGTAATGTTCGAATTTGTTGCAAATGGTGTGAAAATTGTTTAAATGGATTTCGTAAGCCAAAATCCTTTGAAAAACACCAATTATGTAAGAAAAATCAGTTGGGTACTACGCTATATACATTACCAAAAGATAAATATTTGGAGTTTAAAAACGATAACACCTAGTTTCGTTATCTATTTTATTAAAGCTGCTAAATTAAGTCAAACTCAATTTTCAAAACTTCAGGTGAATATTATGAAGGAAGATGCAGATTCAATCAATAAAATTTTACATCAAATCAATAAGAAATTATGTTGCAGTGAAAACAATTATATTATTTCTAGAAACACTCGATATTATGATGCTTTTGAAGAAATCCAATTCAAAGAAATGGAAAGTTGGTACATTAATATTACTATTCAAGGTTATAAAGTTGATCAAAATGAAGTTATGTCACCAATATGGAGAATTGATAATGCTAGAATTGCTATTGTTAACTAAATATATTTAAAAATTGTTTATATTTTTACTTTGTGTTATAAATTGTTTTTGTGATTATTCTACTTTGTTGCTCTTATTAAAAACTGTAATGTACCAAAAATCTGTATGGTTGGGCTCTTAGCCAAAGTCTTCCTTTCGGTGATTTTAGTTGGGTAATTAATAATCTTGATTCTATTTTGGATGAGTGTATGAGTACAGATATTGAAACGCTCATATGGTTACACGATGGAAGTTGATCTCAAAATTCCTGAAAGTGTACATGAGTTTTTGGATAAATTCCCTGTGGCGCCTGAAAAGATGTGTCCACATCATTCTAAAGTTGAAAAATTAATGCTCACTCATTATCCCAAGAAAAACTATGTTATTCATTGGAGACTTCTAAAGATGTTTGTTTCTCTTGGTGTTAAGGTTGTTAAGATTCATAGAGCTATAAGGTTTAAACAGGCAAAGATTTTTAAAGAGTATATTGATACAAACACATGTTTGAGAGCAGATGCTACAAATAATCTTGATAAGAACTATTTCAAACTTTTAAATAATAGTCTTTATGGAAAATCTGTGGAAAATCTTAAAAAACGAATGAATTTAAGATTATGTAATTCATTTGAAAAGATGGTTACTTATTCATCAAAGCCGTCTTTCAGAAAGTGTATAAAGATTGACGATGATCTAATAGCAGCTCATCTAAATAAAGAATTAATTTGTTTAGACCGACCTAGTTATATCGGTCAAACAGTTCTTGATTTATCGAAATTACGGATGTATCAGCTCCAGTATGTTGAATTAGAGAAATATAGGAATCTTTTCAATTGTAGGATTGACATTGTTGCTGGCGACACTGACTCTTTCTTCCTTGAAATTAAAAACTGTAAATTAAGTACTCTTTTACCTGCAATGGTTTCGGATAATCTTTTGGACACTTCGAATTATGATATTGGTCATCCTTTGTATTCAAGAAAACTTGACTCAGTAATAGGTAAATTCAAAGATGAGAGTAAGGGACTTGGATATAAGAAATGGGTTTTCTTACGACCGAAATGCTATAGTCTTTTAGGTGAAACTGAAAGTAATAAAGCAAAGGGAATTACTTTGGAAGGAACTGAAATAAAGCATCTTTCTTATCTTGATTGTTATAGAAACGATACAATTTTTTCTGTTCCTCAAACGAGAATAGGGACGAAAAATCATCAGTTGTTTACTTTTAAAAATAGTAAAATTGCTTTAAGTAACAACGATGATAAACGTCAATGGGTAGGTAAAAACAAAAGTTTTGCATTCGGACATTATTTAGGTATCAATGCCACTGAAGATATTGAAGCTTTTACTTAAATAAATGTTGTCTTGTAATGTGTTTGTCTTTTTATTCTATTGTTTTGTAATTATTATTAAATGAGACTTGTAACAGTCTGATGTCGGTAATAATTCGTTGAGTCGTGGGTTCAACTCCTATAGTGGGCGAATTATTTTTTATTTTAAAAATTAAATTTTTTAATAGAATATAAATCTGTATATTTTATTTGGTGTAAATTCAAAATTTTATAGAAATTGGTAAAGTAAATCTTGTATAATTTAATTTTTTTACATTTAGTTAAGTTGAAATTTTAAACTTGTTGAATTATTTTCTTAAAATATTGTAAATCCAGTGTTCAAATTTAAGTTTTGAGTGACTTTTAATTAAATAAACTAACAATATACTATAGTGCTTTTAAACCTGAATTTTCATGAAAATTATCAAAGTTTTATGATTATTTTGTTAGAATTGTTACGTAATATACTATTAACAAAATAGTCAGTAAGCTAAATAATTTAGAATTGAACATTTATTTTTAAGACGAGTTTGATCTTAATTTATTATGTTTAATGATTATTTTATAATTTTTTATGTAATAATATAATTAACAATTGAAAATTTCATGTAAATATAATTTTTTAATATATCACATGTAAGTAACATGAATCAATGAGGTAAACGAAACTCATACGTTTATATGAAGTAAAAAGTATAATAATAATACCAATAGTACTAGTGAGTGATTTTGTTAAGTCTACGACTTAGTCGTAGTCGTGTTGGGCGATGATGGGTGATGATGGGTGATGATGGGTGATGATGGGTGCGGATGGGTGCGGATGGGTGCGGATGGATGCGGATCGTTGGTTGGTATGTGTGTGTGAAATGTTTAAGATTGTAGGTGTGTGGAAGGTTCTAGAATGTAGGTGTGTGGAAGGTTCTAGAAGGTAGGTGTGTGGAAGTTGGTAGGTGTGTGGAAGGTTCTAGAAGGTAGGTGTGTTGGTCCACAACTACGTGACTTAGTCGTAGACGTAGTTGTAGTCGTGTTTGGCGATGATGGGTACTGATGGGTACTGATGGGTGCTGATTGGTGCTATTGGGTACTATTGGGTACTATTGGGTAAAGGGTTGTACCCGTCTGATTTTTAGCGCATAGAGCTACATGTTTATTAAAGGCATTATCCAGCCTGAAACCATTTAGGCAGTGTGGGCACCATCTGCATCTAATTTGAGCTGTACAATCGGTGTTCGGATGATAATTCATTAATTTATTGAGATCACTCACCACTCACTCTAATAAAAGCAGATAAATAAATGTTCCGTCAATGACCTTTGAACGATGAATTATACTTAAATGAGGATGATGGAAGACATAACTATCAGGAACCTCGTCAATTATGACAGTTGGAGTATAAGAAAGGACGTTTATTGCTAAATTTAAACTGTCATTTTTCTCTTCAAATTTGGGTATATTTATTAATTTCATTGGACAATCCGTAATTTCGTCATATACTAAGTCGTTTAAAAACTCGGTGTATTTTGCAGGTCTAGTCCGATTTTCTAAAATTAAATCTTTTTTAAGAATTGCCAGAATACTATAAAGGAAGCATTTATCGTCAGTATTTTTAACATTTATAATAGCTTTTTTAGATGCAATAGCAGAAGGAGTCTGAATATATCGATGACCTGATAAACGACTAATTGGGAAAATTTGGTAAGTATAAAATCTATTTCTAAAATATTGATTACTCTCCATCCACTGCCTAAATGGGTGAACTTTTCTATTTTTCATTGAGTTTATTAACTTCTTCAGAGATAAAAAACTATCTGAAAATTTTTCTGCGTTGTTGGAAAAATAATTATCGCGGATTTTCCCATCTTTTCAAACTGTATTAAAACAGCAAATTGAATTTTAACATCACCCCCCATCTTTTCAATCTCATCAATTAATTTAGAACTGATTCTCTCAGTTAACATTATTTTTATCAGTCGCGCCTCTGATGTATTAAATTTAATTGTTTTAATTGCGCCGTTTAAATTAATTTGTATTATAGGTCTAATGAACCACCAACTTGATTAATAGTCTTATAACAATATCTACATTATTTACAATATCTGCATTATTTATAATATCTGCATTAGTAATAATATCAATATCTACATTATTTATAATATCTACATTATTAATTGATTCGTCATCACTGATTCAATGACTTCGATTTTTATAAGTTTATTTGGTATTTTAGATGGCTATACTCAGGAGGTCTTTTATTTTAGTTATTTTGTTGGATGTATATTATTTATAATATTCATAATATTTACATTATTTTTATTACTGATACGAAACAGATCCTGTTTAATTATTTTAAATGAATCTAAATGGTCTTTGTGAATGTTATAAAAAGCTTTGTATTTTATGGACTGGGATGTTTTGCATACAGGGCAAATAAAAAACCTAATGCAACTAAATCTATGGACATAGTATTGTTTCATTTTTTCGTGACATATTTCACTATGATTCTTTGAGATCATGCAATATTTTGGGTAACATTTACCTGATAAAATAATAATAAATTAAATAACTTGTAATTAAAAAAAATATGTATTTATAATTATTTTACAATATTCCATAAATTATCTTTCATTATTATACAAGTCTATAACATAAAGACTTGTATAATATTAAATGATAATTCTTATATAGTCAAATGTATTAGACATGGCTTTGCACTTGTTTTGCATAAATATTGCAACATTCGCGAATCATTCATTATTATACAAGTTTATAACAAAGACATGTTAATAATAAATATTTCAAATTATAGGGTGAATAGCATGTCACTGCAAATTATTATTATTAAAAAATTATAGGTGAATAGCTACATGTTTACTGTAGACTATTATTATCATATAAAATAAATATTATTATCATATAAACTGAATATCATTTCAAAATATTTCCTCTGCAGACTATTATTATTATTATTTATATTTTTATTATTATTATTATTATCATCACATAAAATATTATTATTATATAAAATAAGTAACATTTTTCAAAATATAGCTGCATGCTCACTGCAGATTATTATTATCACATCAAATAAGTATTATTATTATAATATAAAATGAATATCGTTTTCAATGCTTGCTTTAGACTATTATTATTATTTTTTCTTATTATTAATAAAGAATAGATATTTATTAACCTAAAATTTAATAAAAACAACCTTTTATTATTTACACAAATCATTCCCTAGAATTAGTTAAGAATCAACTCTGCATGATTTCATAAATCTTCATAAATTCTTCGCTATTAAATAATTTCATAAAATCTTCAATAATCAACTTTTCACAAAATCTTCTACTTTTCATAATTTTTCAAAATTTTATTTAAATTCGTTAAATTTTTAAAAATATAATTAAATAATATATTTAAATAAAGTTTAAAAATAAATAAATTACTAACATAAATCTGCATCAATATTATCATGAGATGAATCGTCACATCAATACAAGTGAGGCCATTATCACTATATCATCTCCATCAATACAAGTGAGGCCATTATCCACTATATCATCTCCATCAACACAAGTGAGGCCATTATCCACTATATCATCTCCATCAATACAAGTGGGGACATCATCCACTGTATAATCTCCATTAATACAAGGGGGCATCATCCACTATATCATCCAAAATAATTATTGGTAAGTTGCCAGAATCATATCATCATCATCTGAAATGTTTTTATATTTTGAAAATAAATAAATATTAAACTTACCGATAGATATAACCTCATAAACATCTTCATTAATTGAAGTGGGAGTATCTTCAATAATAATCTTTCAACATTATTATTATTATATCTACAAGAATATTAATAAAATCATTTAACAAACAAATAAATTTACCAAAAACGTCATCCAAATCCAAAAGATCCTCATTTTCGGTAACATCGAACCAGTCGAAATTTACTAAAAAGTTAATAGTAATAAATAATAAATAATAAATAAAAATACCAATGATGAATTAGAAGACTTCTTAAATATTATTTTGTCCTGCCATATTGAAATTTATGAATTAATTGTGACATATTTTGAATTTGCATATGTTTATAAAGAGAATAATATTTTCAGGATTTAGCCAATCACATTTAAGCAATCACATTTAAACACATATAGGTGAGAGATTTACGCATGCAGCTTATATTGTGTAGGTATGTTTTCTTTGTAAATCACATACAAACAAAAGTATGTATGTGTTTTCTTTGTAATTCACATAAAAATAAAAGTAATATGTGATTTCTTTGTAAATTACATACAGTTTGAATGTGTATGTATGCGTTCCTTGTTACTAATCATGCACTTATCATGCACTGGCTTTGTTAACATTAATAATTTAAACACATAATAATAAAATTAAAATAAAATTAATAAAATAATAATATTAATAAAATATAATAATATTATAATAATATTAATATTAATAATAATAATAATAATAATAAAAAAAATATATATATATATATATATTAATAGTAACATAACAATAATAAAAAACATAACACAACATTAATACAGTATTATACATCAATCGCTTAGATAAAAACATGCTAACAAGGTTGACCACGATTTAGGTCCATGGTTTTGATACAGAAGTTTTATTATAAACAAATAAAGGTGACAACATTGTTTGCAGTTTGAAACCATTAAAGCACAAATATGATAGAACCTAATAGACAGAATACAAATACTGCCTAGGTTTCAATATATATTGGCTAACCAATGTTCTGCCCACCGAGATGAGACGATTGATAATTTGTACGATTATGGGCTTGATATAAGTAAATTATGGAATTTATCAAGGGGAAGAAACCCCAAATTTATGTCCTAAGTTATTGTTAACAATTCGATAGACCTGCAACAGAACTACGTCAAATAATATTAATAATACATTAAACTTAACTCCATGAACAAATTATCAATAAAATATCTATACTTATACTAACATTTTCAACCAACAACCGTTCTGTTGCAGTTATTTGAACCTATTTTCAAAATACTGACCATATATTATCAACAATGTACCGTCAAGTTGTAGCTTTAGCAACTTATGTCTAATCGTAAATTACCCTTTTGAGGTAATTGACTCTGATTTAAAATTCGAAATCCGGTGGCCAAAACAAATGTAAAGATGAAATTTTGCTTTTAAAATCTTCAAGAGTTTATACCACAATTAAGGTTTTTATCCAAATAACCCATATTTCCAACTATACTCTGCATATACTGTAGACACAATAATTGTAATTATCGAAATCTTGAGTATAATGTTTCTCTATAATCACTAATTTTTCGGATAAAGTTAGACGATGTTACTCCAAAATCTTTGAAAATGAGCTCGATGTTAAGTAAATGATCATATATTGGAGATTTCATTTGAAAATGTTACCAAATACAAGTCTGGGCATCTTCTATCTTCCAAAATATTTGTTCTTAAGAAAGAAGCTGAACCTTTACAAGCAATGAACAATTTCTTTGTTTTCAATGGATACTGCATGCTTAGAATAACCCAATGGATGACGGCTAATACAGAGGGCTGCAACACGAACTCTTCTGACATAATTTTGCACAACTAATTGAAGAAACTGGGCTGTGGTACACTTGGTTACTGATAATGTCGAATCAGAATTTCAATCTAATGTGTACATAACACCTGGAGTAAATATTCGGTTGATCCATAAATTCGAGTTGTAATGAGTGAGCAACAATGTAAATAATTTCGAGCCTTTAATCCACTTTTTGCCTATCGGCATCACTACCATAAACCAGGAGTAAACAGTATTTTAGTATCGCTATGATTTATAACAGTTCCTATTAGACTTTGTGAATATATGTACTGTTACACCCTCATCTTGATATTTATAAATCCGAGAACGCAATCTTTAAAAACCGTATGAAACAAAAAATTGTTTGGTATACATCACTACGTTCACCCAATGGTTTCTATCTTTATCGTACAACTTTGATCTGAAAATCAGTTAACAATGTGTCTTTCAAACTAGAAGTATCATGGGGAAACCATTAATATAAAATTCATATCAAGTCTACGATCCATAATAAGAATTCATCGGAATACATCTTCAAAAGGCAAATCCATTTCAAATTAACTGCTGGGAGATGGTTCTATCAAAATTAAACAGCAATTCAGATTAACCGCAAATCAATTTTTGAAATATAGTTCTAAATGTCCTTTCATTCGTTTGTTTATAAGTTTAGTGATGATTTTACGTTTTGAGGCCGGTGCTGGTGCCTCGGTTAAAACAACCTGCAAAACTAGGTAAAACTTCCCATACTCGGATAATGAATTTGAATTTCAGCGATGGTAAATATTCTGCTCATTCATATCACACTTAGCAGTTTTCAGCAAACTACCACAGGCGTTTAAGAATAGGAAGTGCAAATCTAACAATTGTTCTCAAAATCCATTCCAGATCCCATATGTTTACCCAATAAAATATGGTAAAGTTGTCACCACTGTTGGCTACCACTATACATACTAATAATGATCGTATTGGCCAATCTAATTACGAAATGTAATGCATGAGTTTTTTGTATCTTTACTAAATTCAATAAATTTTACCGCATCAATCAAACAAATATTATTTCATATTGTTTATACAAATGTTGATACGGTGGAGTACATGGATATCGAAATTAATATTGAACAACTCATCCGGCATGTTTATAAACCCAAACAGAGTTCAAAAGAGGAACCAAGAATCACCAAACAATAAGATCGATGAGTAGTATAGTATGAACATTGCCTATGAAGTTTTATAATTTTTGGTTTGCTACACCAGGCACTTGCCCTATATGTGCTACTAATCCCATGTATAGCCCAAATTTATCAAATGAATTTCACCAATGTATTATCAGACTGAAATATGCAGATTCCATCTTAAGAAATTCAATAGTTTATATATGTAAACAATTAATGAAAAGATATTTATGTAATTCTTCAAGTGTCTCAATAATATAAATCATTAGTAAATGTAAATGTATCTTCCACTCATAATAAATGATACAGATATGAAGTTTTTCGATCGTTACACTTTTCTCATTAAATGTTGAAACGTATTAAGGTATCAGTACAAGGAACAACAATTGTTAAGCTATTCCTCCATCTGTTGCTGACATCCCATACACTTCAAACTTTAAATTGTAAATGGGCTATAAATCACAACAACATTCAATCCATCTTGAAAACAGCCCACATTTCATCTAAAATCTGATGCCGGAATATGACAATACGTTCAAAATTATGATTTGAGAAAATATCACTACAGGGTTTTGGGAAACACGTCTGTAACTGATTACATGACTATAAAATCGGGAAGTATGTAACACAAATGTAAGAAGTCTTTGCAAAGCACTTCCCAATTTCCAGTAAAAAAATGGAATTTGAAAGAATCAACCATATTACTCAACTTATTTTCCGGATGGATTAGTTGGCACTATTATCGGTAAAGATTGTTAGAAACATTTTACTAGTCTTTTGATGAATATCCAGAGGTTTTTGATATCCATGGCCATTTGACAAGTATAGTTTTATCCTTACTCACCATTTAGTATTTCAAACAAATATTTTCTGAATTCTTGAAAACACTGTAGGTTGGAAATAATTTAATTCCTGTTCACAGAATTCCCTTGGATTACAATTGTGTCAACTGATTTTTGAAAACATACAATACAGGACTCTTTTTATATTAATTTAATAATTGAAAGTACCTCATCACTCCAATACTATCCGAAAGTTTTTGATGAAAGGTGAAGCAGATATTTTAACTAATCAACTGATCACCAACTTTTAGATCTGTACTAGTGAATTTTAATCTGATACTACGGGTCTCAAACCATTCAGCCCCTTGATGTGATGAATAATATAACTGACAAAGTACTTTTCGGTAATACATTATCCATATTTAATGACCTGATGCACGAAATAATTTCTTCAATCTATCCCACAATGTCGTTAAATCTTTCAAATGTCGCTTTATTGAGAATGTACACAATAATGTTATTTTTGAAAAACGATCCAGGATTTGCTTACTTTACATTGTAAAACTCCTGCCTAAAAAAAAGAATATATAATAAAAAAATAAAACCTAAATCGGTTTGCAATTGTCTGGAGCCCATTTAACCATTGAGTTAATGCTTTAGATATTTAATAACATCAATAAATGTAAAATAATTATAACCTGTTGTAATCTTCGAATACGGTATCATCTCCATCAAATTCATATTGCCATAAATCATTAATACGAATGTCTATAAGCTCTTGGAAAATCTTTCCGCATTGGTTGTTTAAACCTGTACGCAAGCGATCGACAACCACTTTTTGCTTCCTTTTCGACTTTGGAATCTTCTTAAAACTGCCACTCCACGAACCTCTTCGTCTCTGGGTCGCCAAGTCTCCCATTACAACAGACGATGATTTAAATTTTAATTTCATATAGGTAATGATGCACCATCGTTATTGGGAAAAATGATTAATCTAATGGTAACATTGTCCCGATAAAACACCTGTTGTTAATATATTCTTTCATTTGCCTGACGATTTTATATTACTACGATAACAAAGGCTTACGATGTTTATGCAACATTTTTAGAATTACTGAATTTTAAATTTAACCTCGACTACTTTTTAATAGAATTTGAAGTAAATCATCGACAACAAAGTTCGAAATGATTGTAAAATAGACATTCTTTATACTCAAAGCCTTTAACAATTGGCATTAAAATAGGGAAACTCTATGATTTAAACAATTAACTTTTTTTCTTACTCTTTTAAAATGGTTTTTCGAAATAAATTCAATGCAGGGAATTCTCGTTATTAACTTTAGATGGTGTATAAACTGGTTTTGGTGGAACTTTATTTTTCTTTAAAACTTTGTCTAAGTTTCGGATATTTTAAGCCTGGATTTTCAAAAAAAAAAACATTTTTACATGTTTAAATTGTCACAATGTTATATACCAATGAGCACCTCTTTATTGAAAATATCGGTTTTTACCCGAAATCATCATGCATGTTGTGTGAAATCAAAAATAATATCGCATGTGGGGATTTTGTAGCACTTGAAATGCACTATAAGAATTACGATTATTAGGGTATGCTTGTCGACAAGAAAATCAATAACTGTTGCAGTCTCTAGGATTCTTGAAAAAAACTAAATATGAACATTTAAATCTTGTTCAATTCGCTCACCCTGATGAAATAGAGTTTGAGTAATAAGATCACAGTAACACCCAACATGTCTACGATATTTGTGAATAAATTATAAAATCCTTTCCCTTTATAGCGTCTGATAAATCACAATTAATGATGACATCACTTTTCTTTAACGACTTGACCAGTTTTTATCGAAACCCTTACTATTTTCATTTTCAAATTACAGAATACTTGAGTTAATCCATTTCCCTTCATCTGCAACCCTTAGGCCAAATAAATTAATGATATGTTTTGTTATATATATGATTTAATGAAACTCTTTCCTAAAAATCAATATATATAGCTTATATTTCTTTATTGTTTAATTATGTTATCAATATAAATTAAAAGGGAACTTTTCGATGTATCAAAACGATATAGTTCCAAATTGTACACCCCAGCAAATTGAGATAGGAGTGGAAAATATCCCTAAATATTTCATTCAGATCTGAGAAAATGCAGAATCAGTGATGTAAGACCTTTAGCATGTCAATAATTACAATAGAATAAGAAAAACATACAGTCAAATTACAGTTACCATGGATAAGGGACAATCTATCAATCTGATACAACATTTCAACAAAAATGTCTTTGTATGTTCGAAGCCAGAATAGTTCAATCACTGAGGCTTTTAAAATACAAACCAATGAAATGTCTTAACGGTTGCTAGGGCAAAATGTCCATATTAGGGGGTGCGAAATCTAGAAACAAAAATGTTGTGACATAAAAAATGAATCACTGATTGGTCGATACGATTGGCTAATGATTGATTAAAACAGACTTGGTTATTCATTTTATTTCATTTTTAAAAAATGGAAAATACTTCAAGCCAAAATTACAAAAGAAATAGAAAACGACGGTAAATTTATATTTATTATTATTATATTAATCATATGTTCCAGATAATATCAGGCCGTAATATTAACGCATGTTCTTTTTTCTACCACAACTACGAGCAATAGTCAAAACCAGCCAGATTGGTCGATACTGATTGGCTAATGATTAACCACTATATTTATCTGCTACAAATCAATATTTAGCGAAAATATCTTTACTTTAAATGCGATATATACTGATCTTAAAACCCTATATTTATCTACAATACTCAATATTTTAGCCATAATATCCTAAAATGATATATTTACTGATAATTTTCATGTAAAATGTAACTTAAATTGATTATTCTACTCAATATTCATGATCAATTATGTAAATATTGATTTGTATAATCATTTACAAAATCTTAAGTTATTGCGGTTAAATAAATTTAAAAGATTTAACCTCAAGTAAACAAAAACAAAATAAATTATCAAAAATAATCAATCAAATGATTATTTCAACTATATTATTTCGATAAATGAAAATGTAAATGTAAATGAGATTTAATTATTTACAAATATTTAATATTGCGGTTAAATAAATTTAAAAGAAATTTGGCCTCAAAAGAAAGAAAACAAATAAAATATCAAAATGACTCATCAAAATGAAATAAACTTTCAACTCACCTATTACTTCCGAAACTAAATAAAGCTCCGTCTTAGGCTGATCACACATAATTCGCTACAGATCTCTTAACATCATCTCTCTGCGCCCATATCACCGCAAAACCTTCTCACTCTTCCGATTCTCGACTTCACTTCGACGCCGCACAACCATTTGTCTCAGCACACATCACTGCACACCCACACCACATCCTCTGGCACCATCTACAAACTACCCTTACAACATCTACATCCAGACCACCTCTCTCACTAGTCTCTCAATTCTGAAATACCTACTTCTTGTCATCTCACGACGTCTCCACGCCTCATCCACTTCTGATATGCGATCTATTTCCTCTCTCTCTTCAACCTGCTCTCCAATATCGTTGTGCTTCTCTCTAGGATCTTGTCCTCATGTACTCGCACTCTTGCTTGTATATTAATTTATCATATATGTCCACTTAGTTATATGTTAAATACTTAGTTTAAAATTTGGATTTTTTTTTCGATATAGTTTCATGAATTTATATCTAATCGAAAGTTCAATTGAAGAATTTATTGAGGAAATTTTGACGTAAACTTTTAAGAGAACGATCACTTTTAGAGAGAGTATTCCAACATATGAATATTTCAGAGTTTTATATATAATTGAAAGTTCGATTTATCACTATGATTGGGATATTTGATCAATTCTAGTATGCTTACAAGTTGAAGATCGAGTTTAGATGTACGTAAGTTTACTAAGGGAAATATTGAGTGAGAAATTTTAATCATTATTAGACGTAATATAATGTTATATCATATTTACAGTGTTAAAGGAATTAATCAGTAATATTGAGTAGAAATAATCATAATGATTACATTTATACATGAAAATTATCAGTAATATATCAATGTTAAGGGATAAATTATGGCTAAATATTGAGTTGTATCGATTAAATATAGGGTTCTTTAAGGATCAGTAATAATCGATTTAAATAGATATTTCGCTAAATATTGAGTTTGTACAGACTAAATATAGGGTTTTTAATGATCAATAATATAATCGATTTACAGTAGATATTTTGCTAAATATTGAGTATGTGCAGAGAACTGTAGAGTTTTAATGAAAATGCTCAGTAATATATCAATTTTAAGGAGAATATTATGGTTACATATTAAGTCAATGTACAGATAAAAGCTAGAGTTTTACGTGAATGAATCGGGTAATTTACCCAAATAATGTGGTAAGTTTATAATTGGTTACGATTGAGGAGTCTTATCAAATATTTTGTTGGGGATCATTAGTCTACTATTGCATGTAAGAGAAATTCATTAAAGATTCTACTGCACTTTTATAAATCATAGCTATTGCGGATTTATGTAAACAAATTTCAATGTGGTTAATTCATTAAATACAGTAAACTTTAGGGTGTTAAATCAATGTAAAGTAAGAAAATCAATAATTACTGTATATGTAGGAATTATTGTCAGTAAATTGTAGCTATTAATGCAATCTTTTACTGGTACATGATAATTTAGTGTGACGAAGATAAATCAAGGATGAGTAGATTTATCCTTTTTGTCGCATGATTTGTGGTATTTATTGATACATAAATAGAAAGTTCATTAAATTTTATCGAACGATTTTAAGGTGGTTGGATATTCCATATTGACATTAAGTTATCATTTTATATATGCTAACAAATATTGTTTTTCCTATACTGTTTAAATCATTTCGTATTGAAGGAAAAGTATGGTGTAGTTCAATAAAACATTGTCCTAAACTTATAATAATAGGGATATAATAGTATTATATTTTTATAGGAAAATAGTTCTTCTTTTTTGGAAAAGATTAAATTACATTCAATGGAAATAGAAAACATTCAAAAGGTTCAAATTTGAAGTCCAGTAAGAATTTGAACAAAGATGGGGAACTCAAGTAGATAGTATATCAAATCACGCTGCTTCAGTGACGTACAACTTTTCTTGAATTGGTACAAAGGAAAATTAAATGTTAAAATTGTTGAAATGAACAGAGTAGTTTGAAAATTAAACCGAATATTTAGAAGTAAATTTCAAGGTAACCAAAGTTTCTAATATATCTGGTTATCTGACATAGTTATATTCCAACACCTAAAGCTCTATGTATGTTTAAAAAGGTAATAGTTAACGTAAAAACAATAATCTATGTTTCGATACTATAGTGTTTTGCTGTATTGAAATCTGATAAAAATCAAGAAGATAGACCAAGAAAATATTTACCGATATCGATCTAACGATATGACAATGAAACTGTGTGGATTATCCCAACTTTTGTTGAGAAATATCCTTGATTTAGCAATTAATGTAATGATTTAACGAAAATTTTGAGGAATAGAAGAACTTAAACGAAAGCATCCATTATTTAAATATAATTTTACCGAACAAAAAGTAACTGGCATTGGATCAAATATTATTTATTATTGATAAAGGAGGGTGAAAAATATCATTATACACACAGTAACTAATTTACAATCCTTGATGAATTGTCATAAAATAATGATTGTAATGTTCGAATTTGTTGCAAATGGTTGTGAACATTGTTAATGGATTTCGAAGCCAAAATCCTTGAAAAACACCAATTATGTAAGAAACAATCAGTTTGGGTACTACGCTATATACATTACCAAAAGATACATATTTGGAAGTTAAAACGATAACACCTAGTTTCGTTATCTATTTTATTAAAGCCTGCTAAATTAAGTCAACCAATTTTTTCAAAACTCAGGTGAATATTATAGATGGGAAGATGCAGATTTCAATCAATAAAATTTACCATCAAAATCATAAGAAATTATGTTGCAGTAACAATTATATTATTCTAGAAACACTCGATTTATTGATGCTGTTGAAGAAATCAAATTCAAAAAATGAAAGATTGGTACATTAATATTACTATTCAAGGTTATTAAAGTTGATCAATGAAGTTATGTCACCAATATGGAGAATGATAATGCTTAGAATTCTATTGTTAACTAATATATTTAAAATTGTTTATATTTACTTGTGTTTATAAATGTTTGGATTATTCATTGTTTACTCTTATTAAAACTGTAATTACCAAAAATCTGTATGGCGTTGCGGCTCTTAGCCAGTCTTCCTTTCGTGATTTTAGTTGGGTAATTATAATCTTGATTTTCTATTTTGATGAGTGCTATGAGTACAGATATTAAACGCTCATCATGGTTACAGATGGAAGTGATCTCAAAATTCCTTGAAAGGTACATGAGTTTTGGATAAAATCCCTGTGCGCCTGAAAAGATGTTTCCCATCATTCTAAAGTTGAAAAATAATGCTCACTCCATTATTCCAAGAAAACTATGTTATTCATTGGAACTTCTAAGATGTTTGTTTCTCTTGGTGTTAAGGTTTGTTTAGATTTCATAGGCTATAAGGTTTAAACAGGCAAGATTTTAAGAGTATATTGATACAAACACAATGTGAGAAGCAGATGCTACAAATAATCTGATAAGAACTTATTTTCAAATTTTAATAATAGGTCTTATGGAAAATCTGTGGAAAATCTTAAAAACGAATGAAATTTAAAGATATATCGTATTCATTGAAAAGATGGTTACTTATCATCAAGCCTCTTTCAGAAAGGTATGAAAGATGACGATGATTAATGCACTCATCAAATAAAGAATTAATTTGTTTAGACCGACCATTTTATATCGGTCAAACAGTTCTTGAATTTTTCGAATACGGACTGTATCAAGCTCCAGATGTTAATTAGAGAAATATAGGATTTTTCAATTGTAGGATTGACATTGTTGCTGGCGACACTGACTCTTTCTTCCTTTGAATTAAAAACTGTAAATTACAGTACTCTTTTACCTGCAATGGCTCGTGAATAATCTTATGGACACTTCGATTATGATATTGGGTCATCCTTTGTATTCAAGAAAACTTGACTCAGTAATAGGTAAATTCAAGATGGAGAGTAAGGACTTGGATATAAAGAATGCGTTTTCTTACGACGAAATGCTATAGTTCTTTTAGGTGAAACTGAAAGTAATAAGCAAAGGGAATTACTTTGGAAGGAACGAATAAAGCATCTTTCCTTATCTTGATTGTTATAGGAAACGATAATTTTTTCTGGTTCCTCAAACGAGAATAGCGGGACGAAAAATCATCAGTTGTTACTTTTAAAATAGTAAAAATTGCTTTAGTAACACCGATGATAAACGTCACATGGGTAGTAAAAACAAAAGTTTGCATTCGGACATTATTAGGTATCATGCCACTGAAGATATTGAGCTTTACTTAAATAAATGTTGTCTTGTTATGTGTAATTGATCTTTTTATTCTATGTTTTGATTATTATTAAATGGAGACTTGTAAACAGTTCTGATGTCGGTAAAATTCGTTGAGTGTGGGTTCAACTCTATAGTGGCAATTATTTTTTATTTTAAAAAATTAAATTTTTAATAGAAATATAAATATGTATATTTTTATTTGGTGTAATTCAAAATTTTATAGAAATGGTAAAGTAAATCTTGTTATAATTTAATTTTTTACTTTAGTTAAGTTGAAATTTTAAACTTGTTGATTATTTCTTAAATATTGTTAAATCCAGTTTCAAAGTTAAGTTTTGACTGACTTTTAATTATAACTAACCAATATACTATAGTGGCTTTTAAACTGAATTTTCATGAAAATTATCAAAGTTTTATGATTTATTTTGTTAGAATTGTACGTAATATATATTAACAAAAATAGCAGTAAGCTAATAATTTAGATTGACTTTATTTTTAAGACGAGTTTGATCTTAATTTATTATGTTTTAATGATTATTTTATAATTTTTTTATTGTAATAATATAATTAACAATTGAAAATTTCATGTAATAAAATTTTTTAATATATCACATGTAAGTCATGAATCAATGAAGGTAACACGAAACTCATACGTTATATGAAGTAAAGTAAATAATAATACAATTAGTAATAGTGAGTGATTTGTGTTAAGTCTACGACTGATCGTAGTCGTTGGGCGATGATGGTGTCATGATGGGTGATGATGGGTGATTGATGGGTCCGGATGGGTGCGGTGGTGCGGTGGATGCGGATCGTTGGTTGGTATGTGTGTGTGAATGTTTAAGATGTAGGTGTGTGGAAGGTTCTAGAAGTTAGGTGTGTGGAAGGTATCTTAGAGGTAGGTGTGTGGAAGTTGGTAGGTGTGTGGAAGGTTCTAGAAGGTAGGCTGTGTTGGTCCAAACTAGTGACTTAGTTCTGTAGGACGTAGTTGTAGTCGTTTTGGCCATGATGGTACTGATGGGTACTATGGGTTCTGATTGGTGCTATTGGGTACTATTGGGTACTATTGGGTAAAGGGTTGTACCGTCTGATTTTTAGCGCATAGAGCTAATGTTTATAAAGGCATTATCTAGACTGAAACCATTAGCATGTGGCACCATCCTGCATTCTAATTTGAGCTGTACAATCGGTGTTTCGGATGATAATTCATTAATTTATTGAGATCACTCACCCACTTCCTCTATAAAAAGCAGATTAAATAAATGTTTGCCGTCTAATGACCTTTGAACGATGAATGTAACTTAAAGAGGATGATGGAAGGACATAAACTATCAGAGAACCTCGTCAATTATGACAGGTTGGAGTATAAGAAGGACGTTTATTGCTAAATTTAACTGTCATTTTCTCTTCAATGGTATATTTATTAATTTTCATTGACAATCCGTAATTTCGTCATATATAAGTCGTTTAAAAACTCGTGTATTTTGACAGGTCTAGTCCGATTTTCTAAATTAAATCTTTTTTAAGAAATTGCAGATACTATAAAGAAGCATTTAATCGTCAGTATTTTTTAACATTTATAATAGCTTTTTAGATTGCAATAGCCAGAAGGAGTCTGAATATATCGATACACGATAAAGACTAATTGGGGAAAATTTGGTAAGTATAAAATCTATTTCTAAAATATTTGACTACTCTCCATCCACTGCTATAATGGTCAGTGAAACTTTCTATTTTTTCATGGTTTATTTAACTTCTTAGATAAAAACTATCTGAAAATTTTCGCGTTGTTGGAAAAATAATTATGCGGATTTCCCATCTTTTTCAACTGTATTAAAACAGCAAATTGAATTTTAACATCACCCCCATCTTTTCATCTCATCAATTATTAGAAACTGATTCTCTCAGTAAACTATTTTATCAGTCGCCGCCTTCTTGATGTATTAAATTTAATTGTTAATTGCGCCGTTTAAATTAATTTTGTTTATAGGTTCTAATGAACCACCAACTTGATTAATAGTCTTTATTACAATATTACATTATTACAATTATCTGCATTATTTATAATATCTGATTAGTAATTTCAATATCTACATTATTATAATATCTTACAATATTAATTTGATTCGTCCACTGATTTCAATGACTTCGATTTTTATAAGTGTTTATTTGGTATTTTAGATGGCCCTATACTCAGGAGGTCTTTTTTATTTTAGTTGTTTTTGTTGGATGTATATTATTTTATAATTCATAATATTTACATTATTTTTATGATACGAAACAGATTCCTGTTTATTATTTTAAATGAATCTAAATGGTCTTTGTGAATGTTATAAAAAGCTTGTATTTTATGACTGGGATGTTTTGCATAAGGGCAAATAAAAAACCTAATGCACTAAATCTATGACATAGTATTGTTTCATTTTTTCGTGACATAATTCACATGATTCTTTGAGATTCATGCAATATTTTGGTAAATTTACCTGATAAAATAATAATAAATTAATACTTGTAATTAAAAAAATATGTATTTATAATGATTTTAACAATATTCCATAAATATCTTTCATTATTATACAAGTCTATAACATAAAGACTTGTATAAATATTAAATGATAATTCTTATATAGTCAATTTTTAGACATGGGCTTTGCACTTGTTTTTGCATAAATATTGCAACATTTCGCGAATCATTCATTATTATACAGTTTATAACAAAGCACATGGTAAAATCTAATAAATCATTTTAAATTATGAGGGTGAATAGCATTGTCACTGCAAAATTATTATTATTAAAAAATTATAGGTGTGAATAGCTACATTTTACTGTAGCACTATTATTTTATTATATAAAAAAAATATTATTATCATATAAAACGAATTCATTTGTTCAAAATATTTCCTCTGCAGACTATTATTATTATTATTATTATATTTTTATTTTATATTATTATCATCACATAAATTATTATTATTATATAAAATAAGTAACATTTTTTCAAATATAGCTGGCATGCTCACTGGCAGATTATTATTATCACATCAAATAAGTATATTATTATAATATTAAAATGAATATCGTTTTCCAATGCTTGCTTTAGGACTATTATTATTTTTTTTTATTATTCTAAAGATAGAATTTATTACCTAAAATTTAATAAAAACAACCCTTTTATGATTTACACAAATCATTCCCTAGAATTAGTTAGAATCAACTCTGCATGATTTCATTTAAATCTTCATAAATCTTCGCCTATTTAATAATTTTCATAAAATCTTCAATAATCAACTTTCACAAAATCTTCTACTTTTCATAATTTTTCAAATTTTATTTTAAATTCGTTAATTTAAAAATATAATTAAATATATATTTAAATAAAGTTTAAAAATAAATTAAATTCCTAATAAACTGATCAAATTATCATGAGATGAATCGTCAACATCAATACAAGTGAGGCCATTATCCACTGATTCATCTCATCAAATACAAGTGAGCCATTATCCACTATTCATCTCATTCAAACACAAGTAGGCCATTTATCCACTATATCATCTCCTCAATACAAGTGGGGAACTCATCCACTGTATAATCTCCATTAATACAAGGGGGGGCATTCATCCCACTATATCATCCAAAATAATGATTGGGTAAGTTGCCAGAATATTATCATCATCATCTGAAATGTTTTTTATATTTTGAAATAAATAAATATTAACTTACCGATAGATATAACCTCATTAAACATCTCATTAAATTGAATTGGGAGTATCTTTCAATACTAATTCTTTTCAACATTATTATTATTATGATCTACAAGAATATTAATAAAATCATTAACAAACAAATAAAATTTTACCAAAACGTCATCCAAATCAAAAGATCCTCATGTTTCGTAACACGGAACAGTCGAAATTTACTAAAAGATTACATTAGTATAAATAATAAATAATAAATAAAAATTACCAATGATGAAGTTAGAAGACCTTCTTAATTATTATTTTGTCCGCCATATGAAAATCTTATGAATTAATTGTGGACATATTTTGAATTTGCATATGTTTTATAAAAGAGAAATAAATATTTTCAGATTTAGCCAATACATTTAAGCAATCACTTTAAACACATATAGTGAGAGATTATACGGCATGGCGCTTTTTTGTGTAGGTATGTTTTCTTTGTAAATCACATACCAAACAAAAGTATGTATGTGTTTTTCTTTGTAATTCACATTAAAATAAAAGTTATATGTGGATTGTCTTTGTAAATTACATACAGTCTGATGTGTATGTATTGCGTTCTTGTTACTATCATGCACTGTATCATGCACTGGCTTTTAACATTAATATTTAAACACATAATAAGTAATATTAATAATAATAATATTATATAATATAATATTATAATAATATTAATAATAATATTAATAATAATTTAATATTAATAATAATCAATAATATATAATTAAAAAAAATTATATATATATAATATAATAATAGTTAAAAACATAACAATAATATAAAACATAACACAAACATTAATACATTTATTTAACATCAAATCGCTTAGATAATAACCATGCTAAAACAATTTGACCACATGTTAAGTCCATGGTTTTTTGATACAATATTTTTATTTATACACAATAGTTTACCCATTGTTTTTGCAGTTTTGAAACCATTTAAAGCAAAATAATAGAAACCTATAGGATCAAAGGACAAATTATTCTTGCTAGGTTTCATATATATTGCTAACCAATGTTCTTCACGAGATGAACGTGATTGAGTATTGACGATTTTGGATGGCTTGATTATTAAGTAAATATGGAATTTTTTATCAAGGGAAAAACCCCTAAAAATTTATGGCCTAGTTATTGTTTTACAATTCGATAGACCGACCAGAACTACGTCAGATAATATTACATAATACATTAAAACTTACTCCATGACAACATTATCATAAATATCTAATACATTTATAACTAACATTTCTCAACCAACACCGTTCGTTTGCAGTTATCTTGAACCTCATTTTCAAATACTCCATATATTACACATGTACCGGTTCAGGTTGATAGCATTTAGGCCAAACTTTATGTCTAAATCGTAAATTACCCTTTTGAGGTAAATTGACTCTGATATTAAATCGAAATCCGGTGCCAAAACAAATGTAAGAATGAATTTTGTACTTTTAAAATCTTCAAGAGTTATCCACAATTAAGTTTTTATCCAAATAACCCATATTTCTCCACTTATACTCTGCTATATATGATAGACAATAATGTCATTAATCGAAAATCTTGAGTATATGTTTTCTATAATCACGTATTTTTCGATAAAGTTAGCATGTTACTCCAAATCTTGAAAATTGAGCTCGATGTTAAGTATATCCACTTAATATGAGATTCACTTTGAAATGTTACCAATATAAAGTTGGCATTCTTCTATCTCCAAATATTTGTTCCTCATATAGAAAGAGCTGAACCTTTAGCAATAAGCAATTGAACAATTCTTGTTTTCAATGATATATTGCATGCTTTAGATAAGCCCCAAATTGAGACCGGCTAAATACAGAGGCTCAACACGAACCTCTTCTGACAATAATTTTGCATTCAAACTAATGAAGAAACTGGTGCTGTGGTAGCATTTACTGATAATGTCGAATCAGATCTTTTCCAATCTAATGTGTACATTACACCTGGAGTAAATTTTCGGTTGATCCATAAATTCGAGTTGTATGATGGCACATGGTAACATAATTTCGAGCTTTATCCACATTTTTCCTATGTCTTCAACTACCATAACCCATAGGAGTTAAACATGCTATTTTGTATCGCTATTGAATTTTAACAGTTTCTATTAGAGCTTTGTGAATATATGTACTTGTTACACCCTCATCTGATATTCATTAAATCCGAGAACTGCTCTTTAAAAAGCGTATGAAAACAAAAAAATTGTTTGTATTACATCACTAGGTTCACCCAAGGTTTCTATCTTTATCTACAACTTTGATCTGACAGTTAACATGTGTCTTTCAAATCTAGATAATTCAGTTGGGAACATTAGATAAAATTCAATATCATTTTACTAATCCATTAATAGATTTCATCGATACATCTTCAAAGGCACCATTTTTCAATTACTGCCTTGGGGGAAATGGTCTATCAATAAAACACAATTCAGATATTACCGCAATCATTTTTGAAATTATCAGTTTCTATGTCCTTTTCATCGTTTGTTATATGTTTTGATGTATTTTACGTTTTTGAGCCGGTGCTGGTGCCTTCGGGTTTAAAAACATACCTGCAACAACTAGGTAAACTTTCCCTAAACTCGGATAATGAATTTTGATTTCAGCAGTGTAATATTTCTGCTCATTCATTATCACACTTTAGCAGTTCATGCCAAAACTACCAAGGCGTTTAAGAATAGGAAGTGCAAATCTACCCAATTGTTCTCAACCATCCAGATCCATCTGTTTCAAAAAATTATGGTTAATTGTCACCACTTTGGCTTACCAGTAACATTACTAATAATTTTCGTATATTGGCATCTAATTTAGAAATGTAATTTCAATGAGTTTTGTATCTTTACTAAATTCAATAAATTACCGCTAATCATCAACAAATATTTATTTCTAATAATTGTTTATACTTAATGTTGATACGGTCGTGAGTACATGGGATTATCGAAATTTATGAGTGACAACTTCATCTGGTTCATGTTTATCAACCCAACGAGTTCAAAAAGAGGAACCAAAGAATCCACCAACAATTATAAGATCGATGATGTTAGTATATATGAACATTTGCCTATGAAGTTTTATTTTCTTTGGGTTGGTTAACACCAAAGGCCTTGCCCTATATGTATTGGCTTATCTAATGCCCAATGTATTAGCCAAATTTTTATTCAAATGTAATTTCACAAATGTTATTATTCAGACTGAATATGCAATTTCCATCTTTAAGGAAATTCAATAGTTTTAAATATATGTAAACAAATTTAATGAAAATTATTATCGTAATTCTTCAGTGTTTTCAATATATAAATCATAGTAATGTAAATGTATTTCACCTCATTAATATATGAACAGATATTTTGATGTTTCGATCGTTACACTTTCTATTAAATGTTTTGAAACGGTATTAGGATATCGGTACCGAGGAACAAAAACATGTTAGTTATCACTACCCATTGCTTGACATCCTCAATACTTTCAAACTTTATTGTAAATGGGCTATAATCACAACTACATTCATCCATCTTTGAAAAACATGCCCTATTTTCATCAAAATCTGATCGGATATGACAATATCGCTTCAAATTATTGATGAGAAATATCATACAGGTTTTGGGAACACGTTCTTGTAACTGATTTTACAATGACTATAAAATGGAATTGTATATTGTACACAAATGTAAGTCTTGCAAAGCAACTTCCCAATTTCCATGTAATAAATGGAATTTTTGAAGATCAACCATTAAAATTTACTCATTGATTTTCCGGATGATTAGTGGAACTATTACTCGGTAAAATTGTATAGAAACTCATTTTACTAGTCTGTTTTGATGATATCATGAGGGTTTTTGATTCCATGCCGATTTGACATAGTATATTTATCCTTACTCACCATTTTAAGTTTTCATATTTTCTGAATCTGAACACTGTAGGTTGGAAATAATTTGTAGATCCTGTTCATAGAATTTCCTTGTATTACATTGTTGTGCACTTGTTTTTACTTAACATACATTACAGGGACTTCTGTTTAGTATTAATTTAATAATTTGAAATGTTCTGGACTGTTACTGTTGATAACGACATATTATTCGATAAAGTTTGTAATCGTAAACTCAAATACTAATAAATATGATTAAAATTATTCAGTTTTCTTGAAAATAATTTTGAAAAACATATCAATATTTTTCAATAAACTTATTAATTATGTTAACTAAAACCGTTGTTGAAAAATACTTAATAATTTCATCAATTAAAATTTTAATGAAATATATTTGAAACTGAAATTATAGAATATTGATTTTGATTGGTAGTATTTCTATTTATTACCAATGACAACGACTCAACTTAATTCAATTTTAATGTTCAAGATTTATTTTCTAAATATTATTGGTACCGGTGGCATTGATGAGAATCGTGCTATTCAACTCGACATATATCAGTTAATCTTTTTAAATAAATCAACAAAAGTCATTTAAAAATTATTATAAGTTGAACTTGTTTGCTTAATGCACGCGACTTATTTAAATTTAACCGAATCTAATTATATCATTGTAAAACACTACAAGTAATAATTCTGTTGATGCTCTATTACATTACAACTTTATCACATGCTGACCATATACATGTCTTCTGTAAATGGTCTAACCTTATTTACTATGTTCTTATATTACAAAATAACAATAAATTCACATTATCAAGATGAATATTCTCAAATTCAATAGTTTTAACCAATGGAAAGATGGTAACTTGTCAATCAGAGTTGTTGATAATAAGAATGCTCTCAGAAATTGGCAAAATGATCTGTTTGAAAATGTTTCTTTTGTAAATAGATAGACGAAACTAGGTGTTTATCGTTGTTTAACACTCCAAATATTTATTCTTGTCTTGGTAAGTATAGTAGCGTTAAGTACCACAATCTGAAATTTTTTTTAACATAATTGGTGTTTTTCAAAGGATGTTGGCTGTACGAATCCATTTAAATACAATTTTCAACACCTTTCCAACAAATTTTTCCCCCGAATCGAACATTACAATCATTATTTTTTTTATGAACAATTCATCAAGGATGTAAATTAGTTACTGTTGTATTAAGATTATTTTCACCCTCCTTTATCAATAATAATAATTTGAATGCCAATCCATTACTTTTGTTCGGTAAATTATATTTAAATATGGGATGCTTCGTTTAAGTTCTTCTCTATCCTCAAAAATTTTTCGTTAATCATGTGACATTAATTGCAAACCCAGGATAATTTCTTCACAAAAGTTGGGATATCAACAGTTTCTTGGTATATCGTTAGATCGTATACGGTAAATATTTTCTTGGTCTATCTTTCTTGATTTATCAGATTTCAATACAGCCAAAACACTATATATGATTACATTAAATTATTGGTTATTATTTGTACGTTAACTATTTAAGTTTTTACATATTAGAGCTTTAGGTGTTGGAAATATATGATCCAGATAACCTAGATATATTTAGAAACTTTGGTTAATCCATTGATATTTACTTCTAATTATTCGGTTTTATTTTCAAATACTTCTGTTCATTCAACAATGCTTTTCATTTTTTCTTTGTACCGAATGTCAAGAAAGTGTAGTCACTGAGCAGCGTGAATTTGATATACTGATCTAATTTGAGTCCCCATCTTTTCAAATTCTACTTGGACTTCAAATTGGGAACTTTTGAATGTTTCATTCAATTGATATGTAATTTTTATTTTTCCAAAAGAGAAGAACTGATTTCACTATAAAATATATACTAATTATCCCTATTTAAAAGTTTAACAGGATGGATTTATTGAATATTACTCAATACTTTTTCATACGAAATGATTTAAAACAGTATAAAGAAAACAATATTTGTTAGCAATATAATAAAAATTGATATCTTTAATGTCGCAAATGAATATCCCAACACCTTAAAGATCTCGATAAAATTTTAATGATTCTATTATAGTATCAATAAATATCCGGACAAATCATCGACAAAAAAGGATAAATCTACTCAAGTCCTTGAGATTTATTCTTCGATTCGCACCTAAATCTTATCATGTTAACCATAAAGATTGCATTAATAAGCTACAATTTACGACATAATTCTAGCATATACTAAGCAATTAGTTGGATTTCTCTACTTTACATTGGATTTAACCCCCTAAAGTTATGTAATTTAATGATTACCACATTAAAATTTGTTTACATAAAATCCTGCAATAGCTAGATTTTATTAAAAATGCAGTAAGAACTTTAATGAATTTCTCTACATGCAATAGTAAGACCTAATATCCCAACAAATATTTGATTAAGGACTCCTCAATCGTAACCAATTATTAAACTATCACATTGTATTTGGTAAATGAGAGTCTTCACGTGAACTCCTACTTTTATTCTGTACATACTTAATATTGTAACCATAATATTCTCTAAATTGATATATTACTTTATGATGCATTCATGTAAACCTACAGTTCTCTGCACATACTCAATATTAGCGAAAATATCTTTCTTACATCGATATATTATTGATCATTAAAAACCCTAATTATTTATCTGTACAAACTCATATTTAGCGAAAATACTACTTTAATCGATATATTTACTGATCTTAAAAAACCGCTATATTTATTCTACACATACTCAATATTTAGCCATATGTATGCCTTAAAATTGATATATTTATGATAATTTTCATGTAAAATGTAACATTAAATGATTATTTCTACTCAATATTTATATAATTATGTAATATTATTTGTATCAATCATTTACAATATATTTAAAGTATTCGCGGTTAAATAATTAAATTACCTAAAATAAACAAAAACAATAAACTTATCAAATAATCATCAAAATGATTACTTTCAACTATATTATTTCGAATAAATAATGTAAAGTAAATGAGATTATAATTATTCAAATATTTTAAATTCGGTTAAATAAATTAAACGTTTGCCTCAAAGTAAACTAAAACAGAAATAAAATTTCAAATTGACTATCTAATGATATTTCAATATTGATTTGAAATAGAATAAGGGCTGATCTTAGGTTGGATAACAATAATTGTACAGATTTTAAATAATGTATGGTAATATACGCAAATGATACTTATTTAGAATTTGAGTAATCATTTAGAGGGAAATTTGATTTAGATAATTAAATGAACCAAAATTTGGACTTAAAACTATTAGAATTCTATTTCAGAACTTCAATGACTAGTATTCAATTTGAAATACTACTGTTTTGGTTATTTAAGAGTTAGTTTTCAAGCTTTTGATAGTTCGATTAATATTTTTTATCGTTAAATTGGGCTTCAATATGGAAATGTGTTTAATTTAAGACTAAGAACTTGTAATAATGTATTGAATAATAGTTGTATATTAATTATATCATATATGTCCACTTAGTATATATGTTAAATACTTTAGTTTAAATTTTTGGATTTCGATATAGTTTTCAGGATGAATTTTTATCTAATAGAAGTTCAAAGTTGAAGAATTTATGTGAGAATTTTGACGTAACTTTTAAGAGAACTGCATCAACTTTTAGAGAGAGTATTCCAAATATGAATATTTCAGAGTTTTATATATAATTGAAAGGTTCGATTTATACAACTATGATTGGGATTTTGATCATTCTAGTATGCTTTTAACCAAGTTTGAATATCGAGTTTAGATGTAGTAAGTTACTAAGGGAATATTGAGTGAGAAATTTAATCGATTTAATAGACGTAAATAATAATTTTTATATCAAGTTATACAGTGTTAAGAAATTAATCAAGGAAATATTGAGTAGAAATATCATTTATGTTAACTTTTACATGAAAATTAATCAGTAATATATAATTTTAAGGGATAAATTATGGCTAAATATTGAGTTTTGTATCGATAAATATAGGGTTTTTAAGGACAGTATATATCGATTTAAAGTAGATATTTCGCTAAATATTGAGTTTGTACAGATAAATATAGGGTTTTTAATGATCAATAATATATCGATTTAAAGTAGATATTTTGCTAAATATTGAGTATGTGCAGAGAACTGTAGAGTTTTTACATGAAATGCTCAGTAATATATCAATTTTAAGGAGAATATTATGGTTAAATATTAAGTATGTACAGATAAAAGTAGAGTTTTACGTGAAATGATCGGTAATTTACCAAATAAATGTGATAAGTTTATAATTGGTTACGATTGAGGAGTCTTAATCAAATATTTGTTGGGATATTAGGTCTTACTATTGCATGTAAGAGAAATTCATTAAAGATTCTTACTGCATTTTAATAAATCTAGCTATTGCAGGATTTATGTAAACAAATTTCAATGTGGTAATTCATTAAATTACAGTAACTTTAGGGGTTAAATCCAATGTAAAGTAAGAAAATCAATAATTAGCTGTATATGTAGAATTATTGTCAGTAAATTGTAGCTTATTAATGCAATCTTTACTGGTAACATGATAGATTTTAGGTGAATCGAAGATAAATTCAAGGATTGAGTAGATTTATCCTTTTTGTCGATGATTTGTGGTATTTATTGATACTATAATAGAAATTCATTAAAATTTTATCGAAAGATTTTAAGGTGGTGGATATCCATTTGGACATTAAAGTATATCAATTTTTATTAATATGCTAACAAATATTGTTTTTCTTATACTGTTAAATTCATTTCGTATTGAAGAAAAGTATGTGTAGTTCAATAAATTGTTAAACTTTTAATAGGGATAATTAGTATATATTTTTATAGGAAATAGTTCTTCTCTTTGGAAAAATTAAAAATTACATTCAATGAAATGAAACATTCAAAAGTTCAATTTGAAGTCCAAGTAGAATTTGAAAAAGATGGGGAACTCAAAGTAGATAGTATATCAAATCACGCTGCTTCAGTGACTACAACTTTTCTTGACATTGGTACAAAGAAAATAAATGAAAAGATTGTTGAATGAACAGAAGTAGTTTGAAAATAAACCGAATATTAGAAGTAAATTTCAAGGTAACCAAAGTTTCTAATATATCTAGGTTATCTGACATAGTTATATTCCAACACCTAAAGCTCTAATATGTAAAAAGGTAATAGTTAACGTACAAAATACCAATAATTTATGTTCATATATAGTGTTTTGGCTGTATTGAAATCTGATAAAATCAAGAAAGATAGACCAAGAAAATATTTACCGTATACGATCCTAACGATATGACAATGAAACTGTGTGATATCCCAACTTTTGTGAAGAAATATCCTGGTTTAGCAATTAATGTAATGATTTAACGAAAATTTTGAGGATAGAGAAGAACTTATAACGAAGCATCCATATTTAAATATAATTTACCGAACAAAAGTAACTGGATTGGATCAAATTTATTTATTATTGATAAAGGAGGGTGAAAAATATCATTATACAACAGTAACTAATTTACAATCCTTGATGAATTGTCATAAAAATAATGATTGTAATGTTCGAATTTGTTGCAAATGGTGTGAAAATTGTTTAAATGGATTTCGTAAGCCAAAATCCTTTGAAAAACACCAATTATGTAAGAAAAATCAGTTGGGTACTACGCTATATACATTACCAAAAGATAAATATTTGGAGTTTAAAAACGATAACACCTAGTTTCGTTATCTATTTTATTAAAGCTGCTAAATTAAGTCAAACTCAATTTTCAAAACTTCAGGTGAATATTATGAAGGAAGATGCAGATTCAATCAATAAAATTTTACATCAAATCAATAAGAAATTATGTTGCAGTGAAAACAATTATATTATTTCTAGAAACACTCGATATTATGATGCTTTTGAAGAAATCCAATTCAAAGAAATGGAAAGTTGGTACATTAATATTACTATTCAAGGTTATAAAGTTGATCAAAATGAAGTTATGTCACCAATATGGAGAATTGATAATGCTAGAATTGCTATTGTTAACTAAATATATTTAAAAATTGTTTATATTTTTACTTTGTGTTATAAATTGTTTTTGTGATTATTCTACTTTGTTGCTCTTATTAAAAACTGTAATGTACCAAAAATCTGTATGGTTGGGCTCTTAGCCAAAGTCTTCCTTTCGGTGATTTTAGTTGGGTAATTAATAATCTTGATTCTATTTTGGATGAGTGTATGAGTACAGATATTGAAACGCTTTCATATGGTTACACGATGCAAGTTGATCTCAAAATTCCTGAAAGTGTACATGAGTTTTGGATAAATTCCCTGTGGCGCCTGAAAAGATGTGTCCACATCATTCTAAAGTTGAAAAATTAATGCTCACTCATTATCCAAGAAAAACTATGTTATTCATTGGAGACTTCTAAAGATGTTTGTTTCTCTTGGTGTTAAGGTTGTTAAGATTCATAGAGCTATAAGGTTTAAACAGGCAAAGATTTTTAAAGAGTATATTGATACAAACACATGTTTGAGAGCAGATGCTACAAATAATCTTGATAAGAACTATTTCAAACTTTTAAATAATAGTCTTTATGGAAAATCTGTGGAAAATCTTAAAAAACGAATGAATTTAAGATTATGTAATTCATTTGAAAAGATGGTTACTTATTCATCAAAGCCGTCTTTCAGAAAGTGTATAAAGATTGACGATGATCTAATAGCAGCTCATCTAAATAAAGAATTAATTTGTTTAGACCGACCTAGTTATATCGGTCAAACAGTTCTTGATTTATCGAAATTACGGATGTATCAGCTCCAGTATGTTGAATTAGAGAAATATAGGAATCTTTTCAATTGTAGGATTGACATTGTTGCTGGCGACACTGACTCTTTCTTCCTTGAAATTAAAAACTGTAAATTAAGTACTCTTTTACCTGCAATGGTTTCGGATAATCTTTTGGACACTTCGAATTATGATATTGGTCATCCTTTGTATTCAAGAAAACTTGACTCAGTAATAGGTAAATTCAAAGATGAGAGTAAGGGACTTGGATATAAGAAATGGGTTTTCTTACGACCGAAATGCTATAGTCTTTTAGGTGAAACTGAAAGTAATAAAGCAAAGGGAATTACTTTGGAAGGAACTGAAATAAAGCATCTTTCTTATCTTGATTGTTATAGAAACGATACAATTTTTTCTGTTCCTCAAACGAGAATAGGGACGAAAAATCATCAGTTGTTTACTTTTAAAAATAGTAAAATTGCTTTAAGTAACAACGATGATAAACGTCAATGGGTAGGTAAAAACAAAAGTTTTGCATTCGGACATTATTTAGGTATCAATGCCACTGAAGATATTGAAGCTTTTACTTAAATAAATGTTGTCTTGTAATGTGTTTGTCTTTTTATTCTATTGTTTTGTAATTATTATTAAATGAGACTTGTAACAGTCTGATGTCGGTAATAATTCGTTGAGTCGTGGGTTCAACTCCTATAGTGGGCGAATTATTTTTTATTTTAAAAATTAAATTTTTTAATAGAATATAAATCTGTATATTTTATTTGGTGTAAATTCAAAATTTTATAGAAATTGGTAAAGTAAATCTTGTATAATTTAATTTTTTTACATTTAGTTAAGTTGAAATTTTAAACTTGTTGAATTATTTTCTTAAAATATTGTAAATCCAGTGTTCAAATTAAGTTTTGAGTGACTTTTAATTAAATAAACTAACAATATACTATAGTGCTTTTAAACCTGAATTTTCATGAAAATTATCAAAGTTTTATGATTATTTTGTTAGAATTGTTACGTAATATACTATTAACAAAATAGTCAGTAAGCTAAATAATTTAGAATTGAACATTTATTTTTAAGACGAGTTTGATCTTAATTTATTATGTTTAATGATTATTTTATAATTTTTTATGTAATAATATAATTAACAATTGAAAATTTCATGTAAATATAATTTTTTAATATATCACATGTAAGTAACATGAATCAATGAGGTAAACGAAACTCATACGTTATATGAAGTAAAAGTATAATAATAATACCAATAGTACTAGTGAGTGATTTTGTTAAGTCTACGACTTAGTCGTAGTCGTGTTGGGCGATGATGGGTGATGATGGGTGATGATGGGTGATGATGGGTGCGGATGGGTGCGGATGGGTGCGGATGGATGCGGATCGTTGGTTGGTATGTGTGTGTGAAATGTTTAAGATTGTAGGTGTGTGGAAGGTTCTAGAATGTAGGTGTGTGGAAGGTTCTAGAAGGTAGGTGTGTGGAAGTTGGTAGGTGTGTGGAAGGTTCTAGAAGGTAGGTGTGTTGGTCCACAACTACGTGACTTAGTCGTAGACGTAGTTGTAGTCGTGTTTGGCGATGATGGGTACTGATGGGTACTGATGGGTGCTGATTGGTGCTATTGGGTACTATTGGGTACTATTGGGTAAAGGGTTGTACCCGTCTGATTTTTAGCGCATAGAGCTACATGTTTATTAAAGGCATTATCTAGACTGAAACCATTTAGGCAGTGTGGGCACCATCTGCATCTAATTTGAGCTGTACAATCGGTGTTCGGATGATAATTCATTAATTTATTGAGATCACTCACCACTCACTCTAATAAAAGCAGATAAATAAATGTTCCGTCAATGACCTTTGAACGATGAATTATACTTAAATGAGGATGATGGAAGACATAACTATCAGGAACCTCGTCAATTATGACAGTTGGAGTATAAGAAAGGACGTTTATTGCTAAATTTAAACTGTCATTTTTCTCTTCAAATTTGGGTATATTTATTAATTTCATTGGACAATCCGTAATTTCGTCATATACTAAGTCGTTTAAAAACTCGGTGTATTTTGCAGGTCTAGTCCGATTTTCTAAAATTAAATCTTTTTTAAGAATTGCCAGAATACTATAAAGGAAGCATTTATCGTCAGTATTTTTAACATTTATAATAGCTTTTTTAGATGCAATAGCAGAAGGAGTCTGAATATATCGATGACCTGATAAACGACTAATTGGGGAAAATTTGGTAAGTATAAAATCTATTTCTAAAATATTGATTACTCTCCATCCACTGCCTAAATGGGTGAACTTTTCTATTTTTTCATTGAGTTTATTAACTTCTTCAGATAAAAAACTATCTGAAAATTTTTCTGCGTTGTTGGAAAAATAATTATCGCGGATTTTCCCATCTTTTTCAAACTGTATTAAAACAGCAAATTGAATTTTAACATCACCCCCCATCTTTTCAATCTCATCAATTAATTTAGAACTGATTCTCTCAGTTAACATTATTTTTATCAGTCGCGCCTCTGATGTATTAAATTTAATTGTTTTAATTGCGCCGTTTAAATTAATTTGTATTATAGGTTCTAATGAACCACCAACTTGATTAATAGTCTTATTAACAATATCTACATTATTTACAATATCTGCATTATTTATAATATCTGCATTAGTAATAATATCAATATCTACATTATTTATAATATCTACATTATTAATTGATTCGTCATCACTGATTTCAATGACTTCGATTTTTATAAGTTTATTTGGTATTTTAGATGGCCTATACTCAGGAGGTCTTTTATTTTTAGTTATTTTTGTTGGATGTATATTATTTATAATATTCATAATATTTACATTATTTTTATTACTGATACGAAACAGATCCTGTTTAATTATTTTAAATGAATCTAAATGGTCTTTGTGAATGTTATAAAAAGCTTTGTATTTTATGGACTGGGATGTTTTGCATACAGGGCAAATAAAAAACCTAATGCAACTAAATCTATGGACATAGTATTGTTTCATTTTTTCGTGACATATTTCACTATGATTCTTTGAGATCATGCAATATTTTGGGTAACATTTACCTGATAAAATAATAATAAATTAAATAACTTGTAATTAAAAAAAATATGTATTTATAATTATTTTACAATATTCCATAAAATTATCTTTCATTATTATACAAGTCTATAACATAAAGACTTGTATAATATTAAATGATAATTCTTATATAGTCAAATGTATTAGACATGGCTTTGCACTTGTTTTGCATAAATATTGCAACATTCGCGAATCATTCATTATTATACAAGTTTATAACAAAGACATGTTAATAATAAATATTTCAAATTATAGGGTGAATAGCATGTCACTGCAAATTATTATTATTAAAAAATTATAGGGTGAATAGCTACATGTTTACTGTAGACTATTATTATCATATAAAATAAATATTATTATCATATAAACTGAATATCATTTTCAAAATATTTCCTCTGCAGACTATTATTATTATTATTATTTATATTTTTATTATTATTATTATTATCATCACATAAAATATTATTATTATATAAAATAAGTAACATTTTTTCAAAATATAGCTGCATGCTCACTGCAGATTATTATTATCACATCAAATAAGTATTATTATTATAATATAAAATGAATATCGTTTTCAATGCTTGCTTTAGACTATTATTATTATTTTTTCTTATTATTAATAAAGAATAGATATTTATTAACCTAAAATTTAATAAAAACAACCTTTTATTATTTACACAAATCATTCCCTAGAATTAGTTAAGAATCAACTCTGCATGATTTCATAAAATCTTCATAAATTCTTCGCTATTAAATAATTTTCATAAAATCTTCAATAATCAACTTTTCACAAAATCTTCTACTTTTCATAATTTTTCAAAATTTTATTTAAATTCGTTAAATTTTTAAAAATATAATTAAATAATATATTTAAATAAAGTTTAAAAATAAATAAATTACTAACATAAATCTGCATCAATATTATCATGAGATGAATCGTCAACATCAATACAAGTGAGGCCATTATCCACTATATCATCTCCATCAATACAAGTGAGGCCATTATCCACTATATCATCTCCATCAACACAAGTGAGGCCATTATCCACTATATCATCTCCATCAATACAAGTGGGGACATCATCCACTGTATAATCTCCATTAATACAAGGGGGGCATCATCCACTATATCATCCAAAATAATTATTGGGTAAGTTGCCAGAATCATATCATCATCATCTGAAATGTTTTTTATATTTTGAAAATAAATAAATATTAAACTTACCGATAGATATAACCTCATAAACATCTTCATTAATTGAAGTGGGAGTATCTTCAATAATAATTCTTTCAACATTATTATTATTATGATCTACAAGAATATTAATAAAATCATTTAACAAACAAATAAAATTTTACCAAAAACGTCATCCAAATCCAAAAGATCCTCATTTTCGGTAACATCGAACCAGTCGAAATTTACTAAAAGATTAATAGTAATAAATAATAAATAATAAATAAAAATTACCAATGGATGAAGTTAGAAGACTTCTTAAAATATTATTTTGTCCTGCCATATTGAAATTTATGAATTAATTGTGACATATTTTGAATTTGCATATGTTTATAAAGAGAATAATATTTTCAGGATTTAGCCAATCACATTTAAGCAATCACATTTAAACACATATAGGTGAGAGATTTTTACGCATGCAGCTTATATTGTGTAGGTATGTTTTCTTTGTAAATCACATACAAACAAAAGTATGTATGTGTTTTTCTTTGTAATTCACATAAAAATAAAAGTATATATGTGATTTCTTTGTAAATTACATACAGTCTTGAATGTGTATGTATGCGTTCCTTGTTACTAATCATGCACTTATCATGCACTGGCTTTGTTAACATTAATAATTTAAACACATAATAATAATATTAATAATAATAATATTAATAATAATAATAATATTAATAATAATATTAATAATAATATTAATAATAATATTAATATTAATAATAATAATAATAATAATAATTAAAAAAAATATATATATATATATATATATTAATAGTTAAAACATAACAATAATAATAAAACATAACACAAACATTAATACATTTATTATACATCAAATCGCTTAGATAATAACCATGCTAAACAATGTTGACCACATGTTAAGGTCCATGGTTTTTGATACATAGTTTTATTATACACAATAGGTTTACCCATTGTTTGCAGTTTTGAAACCATTAAAGCAAAATAATAGAAACCTATAGGATCAAATACAAATATCTTGCTAGGTTTCATATATATTGCTAACCAATGTTCTCCACCGAGATGAGACGATTGAGTATTGACGATTATGGCTTGATTATTAAGTAAATATGGAATTTTATCAAGGGGAAAAACCCCTAAAAATTTATGTCCTAGTTATTGTTTTACAATTCGATAGACCTGAACAGAACTACGTCAATAATATTAATAATACATTTAAAAACTTACTCCATGACAAATTATCATAAATTATCTATACATTTATACTAACATTTTCAAACCAACACCGTTCTGTTTGCAGTTATTTGAACCTCATTTTCAAATACTCCATATATTACAACATGTACCGGTTCAGTTGTAGCTTTAGCAAACTTTATGTCTAATCGTAAATTACCCTTTTGAGGTAATTGACTCTGATTTAAATCGAAATCCGGTGCCAAAACAAATGTAAAGAATGAAATTTTGCTTTTAAAATCTTCAAGAGTTATACCACAATTAAGGTTTTTATCCAAATAACCCATATTTCTCACTATACTCTGCATATATGTAGCACAATAATTGTCATTATCGAAATCTTGAGTATATGTTTCTCTATAATCACTATTTTTCGATAAAGTTAGCGATGTTACTCCAAAATCTTTGAAAATTGAGCTCGATGTTAAGTATGATCCATTATATTGAGATTCACTTTGAAATGTTACCAATATAAAGTTGGGCATTCTTCTATCTCCAAATATTTGTTCCTTATAGAAAGAAGCTGAACCTTTAGCAATAGCAAATTGAACAATTTCCTTTGTTTTCAATGGATATATTGCATGCTTAGAATTAAGCCCAAATTGATGACCGGCTAATACAGAGGGCTCAACACGAACTCTTCTGACCAATAATTTTGCATCAACTAATTGAAGAACTGGTGCTGTGGTAGCAC
Source organism: Schmidtea mediterranea (assembly GCA_022537955.1). Taxonomy (NCBI): domain Eukaryota; kingdom Metazoa; phylum Platyhelminthes; order Tricladida; family Dugesiidae; genus Schmidtea; species Schmidtea mediterranea. The sequence continues at coordinate 2,117,577 of CM039680.1, forward strand.
TTGTTACTGATAATGTCGAATCAGATCTTTTCAATCTAATGTGTACATTAACACCTGGGAGTAAATATTTCGGTTGATCCATAAATTCGAGTTGTAATGATGAGCACATGGTAAATAATTTCGAGCCTTTAATCCACTTTTTCCTATCGTCATCACTACCATAACCCATAGGAGTTAAACATGTATTTTTAGTATCGCTATTGTAATTTATAACAGTTTCTATTAGAGCTTTGTGAATATATGTACTGTTACCACCCTCGATCTTGATATTATTAAATCCGAGAACTGCATCTTTAAAAAGCGTATGAAACAAAAAATTGTTTGGTATTACATCACTAGGTTCACCCAATGGTTTTCTATCTTTATCTACAACTTTGATCTGAACAGTTAACAATGTGTCTTTCAAATCTAGATATTCAGTTTGGGAACCATTAATATAAAATTCAATATCAGTTCTACTATCCATAATAGAATTCATCGGGAATACATCTTCAAAGGCATCCATTTCAATTACTGCTTGGGGAGATGGTCTATCAAATAAACACAATTCAGATTTACCGCAAATCATTTTTGAAATATAGTTCTATGTCCTTTCATTCGTTTGTTTATATGTTTATGATGTATTTTACGTTTTTGAGCCGGTGCTGGTGCCTCGGGGTTTTAAAACATACCTGCAACACTAGGTAAAACTTTCCCTAACTCGGATAATGAATTTGATTTCAGCGATGGTAATATTTTCTGCTCATTCATTATCACATCTTTAGCAGTTTTCATGCCAAAACTACCAAGGCGTTTAAGAATAGGAAGTGCAAATCTACCAATTGTTCTCAACCATCCAGATCCATACTGTTTACCAATAAAATATGGTAATTTGTCACCACTTTGGCTACCACTATACATACTAATAATATCGTTATTGGCCATCTAATTTACGAAAATGTAATGTCAAATGAGTTTTTGTATCTTTACTAAATTCAATAAATTTACCGCTATCATCACAAATATTTATTTCTATATTGTTTATACATAATGTTGATACGGGTGAGTACATGGGATTATCGAAATTTATATTGACAACTTCATCCTGGTCATGTTTATCAACCCAAACAGAGTTCAAAAGAGGAACCAAAGAATCACCAACAATTATAAGATCGATGATGTTAGTATATATGAACATTTGCCTATGAAGTTTTATTATTTTTGGTTTGCGTACACCAAAGGCACTTGCCCTATATGTTTGCTTATCTAATCCCAATGTATTAGCCAAATTTTTATCAAATGTAATTTCACAAATGTTATTATTCAGACTGAATATGCATATTCCATCTTTAAGAAATTCAATAGTTTTAAATATATGTAAACAATTTAATGAAATATATTTATGTAATTCTTCAAGTGTTTCAATATATAAATCATTAGTAAATGTAAATGTATCTTCCACCTCATTAATATATGATACAGATATTTTGATGTTTTCGATCGTTACACTTTTCTCATTAAATGTTTTGAAACGTATTAGGTATTCAGTACCAGGAACAACAATGTTAAGCTTATCACTACCCATTTGCTTGACATCCTCAATACTTTCAAACTTTATTGTAAATGGGCTATAATCACAACTAACATTCAATCCATCTTTGAAAAACATGCCACTATTTTCATCTAAAATCTGATTCGGAATATGACAATATCGTTCAAAATTATTGATTGAGAAAATATCACTACAGGTTTTGGGAACACGTTTCTTGTAACTGATTTTACAATGACTATAAAATGGGAATGTATTGTACACAAATGTAAAGTCTTGCAAAGCAACTTCCCAATTTCCATGTAAATAAATGGAATTTTGAAGATCAACCATAAATTTACTCACTTGATTTTCCGGATGGATTAGTTGGCAACTATTACTCGGTAAAATTGTATAGAAACTCATTTTACTAGGTCTTTTGATGATATCCATGAGGGTTTTTGATATCCATGCCATTTGACATAGTATAGTTTATCCTTACTCACCATTTTAGTTTTCAATATTTTCTGAATTCTGAACACTGTAGGTTTGGAAATAATTTGTAATTCCTGTTCATAGAATTTCCCTTGTATTACATTGTTGTCACTGTTTTTAATAACATACATTACAGGACTCTGTTTAGTATTAATTTTAATAATTTGAAATACCTCATCACTCCAATTACTATCGAAATTTTTGATGAAAGGTGAAGCAGATATTTTACTAATTCTAACGTGATCACCAACTTTTTTAGACTGTACTCGTGATTTTAAGCTGATATCTACGGGTCTCAAACCATTCAGCCCTTGATGTGATGAATTATTATAACTGACAAGTATTTTCGGTAATACATTTATCCATATTTAATTACCTTGATGCACGAAATATTTCTTCAATCTATCCCTCAATGTCCGGTTAAATCTTTCAACATGTGCGGCTTTGTATTGAGAATGTACAGAATAATGATTTATTTTGAAACGATCCAGGATTTGCTTAACTTTACTATTGTAAAACTCCTTGCCTATAATAATAATAATAATTATAATAATAATAATAATTATAATACCTAAATCGGTTTGCAAATTGTCTGGATGCCCATTTTTAAACATTGAGTTAATTGCTTTAGATATTTAATAACATCAATAAATGTTAAAATATATTTATAACCCTTGTTAATCTTCGAATACGGTATCATCTCCATCAAATTCATTTGCCATAAATCATTAATACCGAATGTCTTATAAGCTCTTGTTGGAAATCTTTTCCGCATTGGTTTGTTTAAACTGTACGCAAGCTGATCTGACAATCACTTTTGCGTTTCCTTTTTCGACTTTGGAACTCTTTTCTTTAACTTTGCCACTCCACCGAAACCTGCTTCGTCTTCTGGGTTCGTCCAAGTCTTCTCCATTACAACACGATGATTTAAATTTTAATTTAACATTAGGTAATGATTGCACCATCGTTTATTGTGATAATAATGATAATGCTAATGGTAACATTGCTCCGATAAAACCACCTTGTTGTTTATATATTATTTTTCTCATTTGCTGACGATTTTTATTATTTACTAGCGATAACAAAGGCTTACGATGTTTATTCAATACTAGTTTTTTAGAATTACTGATTTTAATTTAACCTCTGACTACTTTTAATAGAATTTTGAGTAAATCATCGACAACAAAAGTTCGAAATGATTGTAAAATAGACATTCTTTTTATACTCAAAGCCTTTAACAATGCATTAAAATATGGGAAACTCTTATGATTTTTAACAATTTTAACTTTTTTCTTACTCTTTTTAATAATGTTTTTCGAAATAAGATTCATTGCAGGGTAATTCTCGGTTATTAGCTTTTTAGATGGTGTATAACTGGTTTTTGGTGGAACTTTATTTTTCTTTTTAAAACTTTGTCTAAGTTTTCGGATATTTTTAAGCCTGGATTTCATAAACATTTTTACATGTTAAAGTTTTCAACTTTGTTTATATACCATGGCACCTTCTTTATTGAAAATATCGGTTTTTACCCGTAAATCATCATTGCATTGTTGTGTGAAATCAAGAAATATATATCCATGTGGTGATTTTGTAGCATCTTGAAATGCACTGATAAGAAAATTACGATTATTAGGGTATGCTTGTCGAGCAAGAAAATCAATAACTGTTGCATCTCTAGGATTCTTGAAAATAACTAAATATTGAACATTTAAATTCCTTGTTCAATGTGCGCCACCCTGATGAAATAGATTTTGAGTAATAAAGATCACAGTAACACCAACATGTCTACTGATATTTGTGAATAAATTATTAAAATCCTTTTCTTTATTAGCTTCCTGATATAAATCATCAATAATGATGACATCACTTTTCCTTTAACGACTTGACCAGTTTTTATCGAAACCCTTTACTATTTTCATGTTTTTCAATTTACAGAAATTATCTTGAGTTAATCCATGTTCTTCATCTGCACCCTTATGCCAATAAATTTAATTATATGTTTTTGTTTATATTATATGATTTAATGAACTCTTCCTAAAAATCATATATATAGCTTTATATTTCTTTATTGTTTAATTATGTTATCAAATATAAATTATAAAGGAACTTTCGATGTATCAAAAATGATATTTCCAAATTGTACACCCCAGCAAATTGTAGATAGGAGTGGAAAATATCCTATAATATTTTTCAGATCTGAGAAATGCAGAATCATGGGATGTAAGAAACCTTTAGATGTCAATAAATTACAATATAGAATAAAGGATATAAACATACAGTCAATTACAGTTACCATGGATATGGGACAATCTATCAATCTATACAACATTTCAACAAAATGTCTTTGTATGTTCGAGCCAGAATTATTTCATGCACTGAGGCTTTTAAAATACAAACCAATGTGTCTTAACGTGTTTGCTAGTGGCAAAATAGTCATATTAGGGGTGCGAAATCTAGAATACAAAAATATTGTTTGTGACATAAAAAATGAAATCACTGGATTGGTCGATATCTGATTGGCTAATGATTGATTAAAACAACTTGGTTATTCATTTTATTTCATTTTTAAAAATGGAAAATACTTCAAGCCAAAAATTAACAAAGAAAGAAATAGAAAACTACGGTAAATTTATTATTTATTATTATTAATATTATTATCATTGTTTCCAGATAAATATCAGGCCGTAATATTAGAACGATTGTTCTTTTTCTACCCACAACTACGAGCAATAGTCAAAGACCAGCCAGATTGGTCGATATCTGATTGGCTAATGATTGATTAAAACAACTTGCTTATTCATTTCATTTTTAAAATGGAAACTACACCGAAGAAAAATATGCAGAAGAAAAATACCAGTCAATATGGTAAATTTATTATTTATTTATTTTCTTTTATTATTATTTATTTAGATACATATGCCCCTATGGTGATTGAAAGAATTATTTATTATTATTCGCAAATGAAAGAAATTTTGAAGATAAAGGAGCCTGCAATGATAGAAGCTGCAATATATGAAGAAACCAGAATTAATATTTCCTAGCTGATTAAGCAAGCTCTTTGGGACAATAAAATAAACCGAATGGTCAAGGAAATGGAAACGGAATACCCCTGTATTCTGGGTTGCAGCTGCTGTGATTTCCGGTATCAATGCTATGTGGAATGGAATATTACAAATTCAATAAGAAAATTGCAAAAAATGAGACTTTTAAGAAAATAAATGTTTGGTATTTTATTTTTGTTTTGTTTTGGTAGTTTTATTTTGGGGCTGGTAATAATAATAAATGTTTTGTATTTTATTATGGTATTTTTATTTTGGGTGTGGTAACAATAATAATAATAATATTTATAAAAATAATAATAATAATAATATTAATAATAGTAATAATAGTAATAATAGTTATAATAATAATAATAAATGTTTATATTTTATTTTGATAGTAATAGTTTTATTTTGGTGGTGGTAACAATAATAATAATAATATTTATAAAAATAATAATAATAATAATAATAATAATAATAATAATAAAAATAATGATAATAATAAAAATAAAAATAAATAATAATAATAACAATGATAATTAAACTAATAATAATAATGCATTTTATATAGATGATGTGTGTAAAATCATATACAAACTCAATGGGTTAATTCACATACAGTTTTATTTATTTTTGCAGTCACGCAGTTATCTTGCACTTATCATGCACTTATCATGCATTGTCTTTGTTATAACAATATGCATGATTCTTATTGGTTAATCATTATCTGTCAAGGGTATAAAAGCGCGTCACCACCTTATAAAGATCATAAATCAAACATGACCAAGAAAAAAGTGTCCAACCAGTTCAGATGTTCCACAATTATAAAATGTGCTTTCTCCAATCTGGAAAATTGTTACTGCTAGACTTTCACAGTTATTTTAATGTATAGTGTTTAGTGTTTAATAAATGTATTAATGTTTTCTTTGTTATTCTATAAACAAAATTATAAGTAGTTTTAAAATAGTTTTAAAAATGATGTCTGAAAAAGGTAAAATATAAAATATAAAATAATTAATTAAATTTTTGTTTAGAATATTTAATAAAGTTTTTGTTTGATAAACTCGAAGAAATAACCGGTGTAAAAATTAGAGATATGTTGACTCTAGTTGAAGCATTGAGTAAAGAAGATTCATGTTGCGATTCTGAATGTCAGAGTGATTCTGGATGTCAGAGTGATGATACTGAAATTGTTAATGATGGAGAAATTAATACTGAAATTATTAATGATTCTGAAGAAATTATTGATGATACACTTATTAATGATGAAGAAAATATTAATGATACTGAAGATACTACCGAAATTACTAAAGATGAGCCGACCGAATTTAATAATTGTATTGATCATGTTATAGAAAATATTATGATAGAATATTGTGGTGATGAAGAATGTTTATGTAATAATCAATAAATCTTTAAAAATGTAATTTTTATTAATAATAATAATAACAAAGAAATATTTATTAAAATCTATGATAAACTGTATTACATAAATATAAAACAGATGCTCCAGTAAATAGTTTTAATAAAAATTTGCAATTTTCGATATAAATATCAGAGCGTTTAGCTTCTGCGGCAACTTGAATAATCGCTATCCATCCACCGTTTGTTTCTACCCACGGGTCAATTTTTGTTTCTATTACCTAAAAATTGATAAATTAATAACAATATAAAGTAATATACCTCTATAGACCATTGGAAATAATTTTCATAGTCGGATCCCGATTTTAATATCATGTGTTTCATATACATTAATCCTACTATTATTCGCATCCATTTATTATTTTCATCGAACATGTGACTAAATAATGATTGGAATGCCTTCTTTCTCTCCAATGTTGGCAAATTGAAAACTTTTTCATAATCAAATGGGATGTCTTCAACGATTTTCTCGGTACGGTTTACCATGAATTTTATGTTTTTAATGATATCATCTTCTTCTCTATTATTAGAGACCAGCTCATTCAAAAAAGTTATAAAAAATTTAGTTTCTGGCATTTTATAAAAATATTTGAAAGTGTAAGCTTATTTATACTAAGAAAATATGTAAAAATATATAATGGAAATGGTAATGATGATTTGTTGGCACTGTTAACTTCTTTCAATTTGTTGCCGCCACTGTTAACTGGTTGTTGTAATTTCATTATACGATTGAACTGATCAGTTGTTTTATTAGAATAAAATTTTATACTATATTGAACTTGATTCAACATTTTTTCATTAAGTTTACGATTTTCTTTCAATTCTAAAATTGATTTTCTTAATTCATTTTGGATAATACCAATGGTCTTATTAAGATATATAATATCATCATATAATTCGTTTTTAGCTCTTTTTAAAGTCTCATATATATGTTCAAATCGGAATTCTAAATTACTCATTCTTTCAGATAATCTTTTTGCTTGAAGTTTTCAAATATCTAGGCCTATCTATCATATACAAAATATCCATCAATACTGCTGTATCAGTACATACACATCTTGTTGAAATTTTACCTTGAACGGTTACAACAATTGAGTTGACCATATTAAAAACTAATAATATTATTAAAATTTCTTTATCCATTTTCAAAACCATATAAATTAATATTTATTGTTTATAGCTAAAGATTTGTGTGTGTGTTCTCATTGGTCTAAATTAGTATAAAAGTAATTGTTATTTCAATTTTATCATTATAATGGATGTGCCAAGCGCAGTTCAAGCTATGAATGAAATTAAACATTATGGTAATTTATTGTTACTATTATTATTATTACTTGTTTTTTAGATGATTATTTTAAAATTATTAAAGAACGTCTGGAATTCTATTATCCAGAAATACATAGAATCATGGATAAGCCATCATCAATAATTCCAGACTTGATATTCAATCATACATCAATATGGATATTTACTGTAATCGATGAGTTCCTATGGAATATTGAGCAAAACAATTTGTCAAAAGATGTGGAACCTGAATACCCCTGTGGTGATGGATGCCATTGCTTTGCGGCCCGATATCGGAAGTATGTGGAATGGGCTTTGAATAAAGGTCTTCGACAATACTACTATAGTAGAATTATCTCTTTATAATAAATTTGTTGTATATGTTTTGGTTTTCATTAAATAGTAATAATGTTAATATTAATAATATTAATAATAATAATATTAATAAAAATAATAATAATAAAATAAATTTACAAAATATATACTATTTATTTTTATAAGTAGTAAATTAAAATTAAAAAATGTTTAAAAAAATATGACCTAGAGAAAATTTTGAATGACCTTGATCTAATTTTGAATGACCTTGAAAATTTTTGATGAGTCATCCAATGACCCTGACCTACTTTTGAATGACCTTGAAAATTTTTGATGAGTCATCCAATAACCTTGAGAAAATTTTGATGAGTCATGGTCTTTGTTTAAAGGACCTTGAGAAAATTAGATGGGTCATCCAATGACCTTGAGAAAATTTTGATGAGTCATCCAATGACCTTGAATGAGTCATTGTCTTTGTTCTAAAAATTTGTACTTTTAAACTTAGAAAAAAATTTTCTTGCCGGGGGGGGGGTATGTGAGCTAGATGGCATCAATAATCAATAAAAGAGGGAATAATATTTTTGTTAATAAAATTTGAATTTCGACCTGTATTTCTTTTGTTCAACCTTTTATGTGATTTTATTTCAACATTTTGTAATCAGTAATCTGTCATTTATATTTATTGGTTCAGCAACTAGTTATTGGTAACCTATTGGGTTTTTAGTCAATAATCAAGTATTTTAAGGGAAGATTATAGATGAAATGCAAGTTTATTGATATTTTATAAGGGTTACTTCGGTTGAATATTGTTATTCCAAGGGTAAATAGTATCTAAATGAGTATGTTTATGAAAAATAAAATTTAATAGAAGAATAAGTCTTCAAGATTATATAAATTTTTAAAAAAATAGTTAAAAAGTGTTTGATAAACGTATTGACTTATACAAAATAATTTTAATGATTTCAATAAAATACAATAATCAAATACAAAATTTTATTAAGAAAAATATTTTTTCTTTCTAACTACACAGTAACTAAACAACCAAGTGATTTACAGATTTAGAGGCATTAATGATGTGAAAGAGAGTGAAGAAAGTTTAATTATTAAATTTGTATTTTTACTTGTATTTATTATTATTGTTTAACTTTTTATTTACTTTTATTTAAAGTTTTGTTGGTAAGTAACCAAATATTTATATTTATTTGTTCAGTAACAAGTTATCGGTTACCTAATATGTATTCAAGTAGACGGAATGAAGTTTCAAACAGGAAAACCTCAAAATGTAGTGGTTAGAAGCGGAACGTATCCAATCTTATTCTTCAAGAAAAGAAAATGCAGGGAAGGCAATCTCAAGTATCATGTCAAAATTTATGTTAAAATTAATAAATGATCACTTGAAATATTATTTTGTAAATTTCTTATTATTAATCTTAAATACATTTCAAAACTTCAAAAACTATAATTATATTAAAAAATTACTTTAAAAAAATATAACATCAAATTAGTGTTTATTTAAAATTGAAAAAATTAGCCAAAAATTAAAATTCAATAAAAAATACATAAAACGTTTAAATCAACAAAAATAAATTCAAAACATTTAAAGCACTAAAATACATAAAAATATTTATCAACAAAAAATACACAAAAAAGGATGCGCACACAATATTGATTATCTTCATCACATAATTAAGTAATCAAGGTAATTCGAGATTAATTACGTCATTGCGTAATTTAATCCGTAACATGCGGGGTGGGTGGGTTGGGTTCTTGTGTGTGGAGGCAAAAAGCTCATAATTACCTACTGACCTAGATTATGAATTTATGAAATTTGAAGAGTATATTCCCAATACTAAATTTTCCAAGAACAGAAAAATTCTACTGACCATAAGTAGAATATCATCCATAATTCAAGAAGCACAGAAAAAAAATAATCGTATAGAAAATCATCAAATTACCTCTTACCACTATCTGTAATTGAGTAATCATTTATATAATAATTTAATCAGATTTCATCAGGTTAGCCCACTGACAAAACCTGACGAAGTTTGGCCTACAAACTCTTGATTTTTATTTTATACTAGTTTTTGGTTCTAGGATAAAATGGTATGGAAAATGGTATACGGACAACAAGGCACGGACAAAATGACATTACTTTACTCAAAAATTAACTGAAACATTAATAAATTAAAAATTTAATTGTATATTAAAGAATACTACAACTCCAAATATATTGCAATAATAAGGCAGACAGTGTGTATATAGAGTCTATATAAAAAAGCAATATTTGGTCACAATATATACAATAGGTAAATGTAGGCGCTAGATAAAAAAGAATTAAAGTTTGCTAGAGTAAATTATAACGCCTAAAGTTAAGTTATGATTGACAAAATTACATAAGTTAAAAAATATTTAAAACTAAATAGAAGGTCAGCACTTAGGCTACTTGAGATAAAATTTCAAAATTTGAAAATTTTGAAAATAAGTTCAAGTCAACAAAATTACATAATAACTTTTTTAAATAAAACGTTGGCTTACCGAAATACAACAGCCGCTACGAAGCCTGCAACCAAGCCATTCAAACACCGGCCGGGAAGATCGAGCGTGCTAAACGTCGAGCTGCTCAAATGAAAGACTCATGATTATGTTGATATCATCCTGCACTGTTATTTAAAAAATATTTATGCTTGATTTACGAAATTTATATGACTTGTGCTAAATCAAATTAAACGAATTCGAATCAGAAACAAGTTGACTAATAAATGCAAATGCACTAGACGTAACAATGAGGGTCTGGGTAAAGAAAGCGCACGTAAGCCTTCTAACGGTAGTGCGTTGGACCCATCTTGAGGTAGGGCTAGAGTGGTTCCTGTGTCGCGCTCACTTTAGGCGATTTCAAAACCAATGGTTACATTACCAACGTTGCTTAGCAACGGGTACCTATTAGTGGCAAGAACAGTTGTATTTGTTGTCAAGGTCACACCAACAATAAACATCACAATTTTATAATTTTTTTCAGCCAAACTAATAAGTATATCACCACCAGCTCCTAAAGTAGCTTTGAATATTCTTTTATTTTTCCGTTTAGCATTGTTTCGGAGATTCGTCGATTCTTCTCATAAAATGAAAAATAAAATAAATATTTTATTAGAATTTATTTGTTTTTAACATTTCTTCATTTAGCACTTTATAAATTTTTTAACCCTTTTGAAACTTTTTTTTACAGCTTTTTATAATTTTTTAACTACTGCACCAACGAGATCCACAGCCTTTACTGCAATTCTATCATCTTTCCGTTAAGCATTGCTCCGGAGATCCGTTTCCAGCTGCTGGCCGCCGAAGGCGCCACCGATATCGGAGACCATCATAAAACAAATAACCAAAATTATGTCTGAAATATCATAATGAAGGAAAAACTCGCAAATCTATTTGAATTTTCTACAGAAATCCCTTTCTATTTATATTGCAAAATTTACTCTCCTTGCGCTTTTGACCGCAAAAGATCTAAAATTATTTTCACGGAATGAGATTATGAATAAATTTAAGATATTATCTCTTTTTTTTTCAAAAAAATCTTAATTATTTTCCATATTTTATAATTGTACGTGATTTCTTTGTCTTGATTTTTTGATAGACTTTACATTCATTTCAAAATAATAGTAACAATAATAATAAAATATAATAATAATAATAATAAACTATTAACAATAATAACAATATATAAATAAATAATTAAATAAATTTGACAAGGATTTAATTAAAAGATAACGTCAATAAAAAACTCTTCGTACGACATATTTCGACAGCATAACTGTCATTTTCAGGTACACAAAACCATCTATAAATATTATGAATTAAATTATGGATCCTTAGGATTTTTAATCAATTTGTCAACAGTCTCTTTTATCATCAACAAAAAAATCGTTTTAGAATATCCATTCTTTATCAACAACTCAACCAATTTATTAACACTTTTTGCCAATGTAGCAATGTAGCAAAGTATAATCCATGGTTTTGAAAATCTCAGAGTAATTTGAGAAATGAGTGAATTGAGTGTTGTTCTAAATAATAGTAAATAATAATAACTGGTCCCTCAATATATCTATTTCTGCTTTTAATTTGGTTGCTGCTTCAGGGCAAAGCAACGTTTGCTCCATGTAGCGGCACTTCCGCACCATGGCCTCCGCCCTTTGGGTTTGAACTATTGCTGTCTGGTGATATCCGGCTATATCCTTGCGAAATTGTTCCAACATCTTTCTGTGAGGGTCCACTGAACATAATTTCTTTTTAATTTCGTTTTTATTAACTCTAATTTACACATAACGAGTATTAATGTAAGAATATATTTTAATCAATATCTTTACGGAGAATATTATGTCATCTAGATGGGGGAAGGGATGGGTATGTCTCCTTATTTCTTTATACGTCCTAGAGGTATCTATCATCGTACTCATAACCAATTAATTATAACAGGCACCAGCAACGATAACATTGACATTGCCTGTGATAACCAGGGGTAGGTGCATAATCATTGCATTATTAACGTTATAATAATAATACGAAATTTATATTTTCCACAAAAATACGTTTTCAAATTTTCTACTCAAGGAGCTAATTTAATTTACAAAACTTAAATTTACTAAATCCAAATATAAAAATCTTTAATTTAAATTACTATAAGAAGCTTTACGAAATCTTTTATTGCAAAATGGAAATTAAAGAAAAAATTCTTCAACAATATAAAATTTATTATTCTATTTTAATTTTGTTTTATTACGCTTAAGCAATTTATCCCTTGCTTTTCGCTCGTTGTCATAGCGACGAGTCAACAATCGGTAAATTTATTTTTATCCACTTCTAATTTATATTTTATGTTTTTAGATAATCTAAGGAACCCAGGACAATCGTGGTTGTCTCCATTTCGCTAGTTTATCCCACCAAGTATGATCCTCCATTTATTAACCATTTTATTCATTATTAACCCACAGGACACTCAGAAACAACTTATTAAGACGATCCCTAAAGTTGGAAATGTTTAATGACAATTTTTATTTTTATACAGGTGACATATTTTTTGGTGTATTTTTATTTTAATAAAGTTTAATGTGTTTTTTTTTCTACGACTACAATAATTATTAATAAGGAAAATTTTAATAATATACATATCATTAATAATCATTGAATAATGATAATAAATTTTGTAATAATAATAATCATTTCTTAGTAATTATAATAATAATAGCAACAATGATAATAATATTAATACTAATAATAATAACAATAATCATGATAATAAAAGTAATATTAATAATAATAACATATTAGTGACAATAATCATAATAATAATTATAAAAAGGAAATTTTTGGTAATGATAGTGTTGGTGGTGCCAGTAAGAAAATGATAACGATAATAATGTCAAACCATAGTGGGAGTATTAGCGGGGTATTAGGAATAATAGTATTATATCGTTGGTTATAATAACAGTAGTAATATGTTAGTAATATTTACAATAATAATAAAAATAAAAATGTTAATAATAATAATATTTTTGTAATAATAATAATAATAATGTAGGTGGTAATAATGACAATAATCATAATGACGATAACATTAACATTTTAATAATAATAATGATAAATATAATGCTAGGATCATACTAAGTAAGTTATTGAATTTAATGATACTATATAGTGTTAGTAATAATAATAATGTGCTAATAATATTAATAATAATAATAATAATAATGGTAACAATAATAATATTCTAGTAATAATAATAATATGAAAATAATAATAATAATATTAATAATAATATCCGAATCATTCTGGAGATAACGATGAGTTATATAACCCTAATGATATTATATGCCCCTAATAATGGTACTATATAGTTTATAACCATAATAATGCTATACTAATAATATTAATAATATTAATAATAATAACGGTAATATTAATATTTTAATGATAATAATAGTAATAATAATAATAATATTAGTATGAAAATAATGATAATTTTAATAATAAAAATAGTAATATAATAATAATAATAGTAATATGAATAATTATTTGGTAGCATTAATAATAATAGTAGATGGGTTCAATAGACATAATGATGTGAAAATAATAACTAAAATAATAAAACTATGAAACTTACAACATTAATAATAATAAAATAAATATTAGTAACAACGACAATATCATAAAAATAATAATGTTAATAATAATAATGAATAACAATAATAATGAAATAAATAATGAAACTTTTAGTAATAACAATAAGTTTAAATACAAAATAGTCACGTCAACAGTTGGTTTATGGGTTATAGGGTCATGGATTTGATTTTATGAACTGAACGAAAATTTGCAATCTAAATAATGAGATAACGTGAAATCTTTTGGAGTGATATTCGAAATCGATTTTAGCTACCATGTTTAGCACGTAAATTAAATACGAACGATGATGTCACAAAGAAAATCTGATCTGGGGCCGATTGAACTTCCTGGTGTAGTTAGTCTCAAATCATAATGTATGTGAGTTATATGATACTTTTTGTAACGGAATAAATTTGTCAATTACCAAAATAAAATCTTTCTAATTCTTCTAGATGTTGGTCTATATGTTTTTCTTTCATTGTACTATGAAACTTTATATTTAACCTTTCCCAGGACCTCAACACTACTCTTTCGAGGGTCGGGCGATAGGATTTAGGAAGGGGAGAATACTGGACGGACCTGGCTACTGCTTCGCCGCGGCTTCTCCCACTAACGACCGGTTCGATCCGGGTATCGAAAATAAAACAATTTAATTTTACTTCTTGTCTGCATGTGTACTATAATTTGTACGTCATAATTCCATTTTTGTGCTGTCATAATTCAATTAATATACTTTAAGAATAAATCCTTTCATGATGGAGGTTTAACAATACGGAGTCGAATTCCTCGATCATAAAAAGAATATTTCTTTAAAGCTTAAAATAATAATAAAAGAAAGAATCATTTCATATTTCGCATAGTATAACCATATACAAAAATAAATAAATAACAAAAACTACTTCGTTTCAATAATAAAATGACTGGTAATGAACAATATTTAAAATTTCTGTTAAAAATGAATGAAAGTAATTTTGACTGTAAATATGACTGACAAAAATAAATACTGATTAAACAGTGACTGGTAAAAATGAATGAAAGAATAATAAGAATGAACTTTTGCTCAACCAGCACCGCCTTTTATATCATGATTGTTTGTGTGTGTGTTTTGATGCAGTAAAACAAGGAATTTCTCGAATATTCCAAAATTATAAAAATTTTTATTCTTTTTGATTTAAATTTAAATTTTTACTTTTTTATATCTCAAAGTTTTTATTAAATATTTATTTATTTTATTTTTCTTTAAATTTCCATTTTTAACTAATTTTAAATTTTCTGCTCAAAACCACACAGGCGTTATCGTGCTGGTTAAACAAAAAATGGGCTTTATCAGTTTTTGCCCAACATAAAACACTCCGGGGCCAGTTAAAATTGCGACCCGCAATTACATAATCAAGATATTGAAGGAAATAATAGATAATAAGAAACTTTACGCTATGCACGATTACAGTCGTGACTTATACACATACATAAAATTGATAATAGCATGCAAATGATTTAAGGGTGTCAATAGAATAGTCTCAAAATCATAGTCAGATAGGATCAAACATATCATTCAATAGTCTAATTTGATCGTCATATAGTAGGATCATTATAGTCTTTCTGCTCGTAGGTTGGGATTGATTTGCATTGAATTGGGTTTCGAAGATTGAATCATCTGGATTGGTTTTATTGAATTATACTGTCGAGAAAGATTAAGCTTTTCGGATTGGATTATTGGGATTGTATTTTGAAGGACGAGAGATTCGATTATTGGATTGGATTGTAGGGTTGTAGGTATTATTGAATTTGAGTTTTTATATCAAGCTGGAATATTATATTGGCTCAATCAACTGGTTTTATTGTTGAGGATTCAGTTTTGGGTTTACCTCCGATTCGGACCATTCAGTATCGACTTCTGGTTCTACTTTTATCTCGTGGCCCATTATTGATCGGAGGATTCTTGTTAGTTCTTCTTTTCTTCGATAGATGACTGTTAATAGGGTTCTTAGGCTATCGATTTCTGCTGATTGTTGAGGGTTTTCTCTGATTTTGTTCTTTCTCTGTAATCTTTGAAGTTCCAGTATTTTTTCTCTTTTTAACTGGATGTTTCTCTGATTGTTGATTCTCCATTGGGTTTGTTGGGTTAATTTTCGGTCTTGCCGTTTGATAATTTTAGTTAGTTTTCGGATTTCTCTCCTCAGGGATCGTTTTTTCTCGTGATTTTTCTCGTTTTTATCTTCCAGCTTTGTGAGGTACTCTTGATTGACTTTGGTCAGTTCTTTGAGTCGATAGGATTCGTTTTTCTAGTAATCCTTCAGTATTTCGTTTACTGTTCGTAGGATTGACTGTCTTTTGATTTCATCATTTTTGAATTGTTCACCTCTGAGGCTCGTTTTTGTTTCTGTGAGTTCTTTTCTCAGTATTCTCAATTGCTTCTGACTTTTATTATTCTGATATTGTAAACGATTTATTTCAGCCTCTTGTTGTTTGAATTGGTGACACAGTCTTTCTTGCTCTTGCTTCCATTTTCTTCTGTAGAAGTCTAGAGGGTCTTCATTCAGAGGTTGAGGATCATAAAAGTTTTATTTTAATTCAAAGTT
Source organism: Schmidtea mediterranea (assembly GCA_022537955.1). Lineage (NCBI taxonomy): Eukaryota > Metazoa > Platyhelminthes > Tricladida > Dugesiidae > Schmidtea > Schmidtea mediterranea. Next base: position 2,134,373 of record CM039680.1, read on the forward strand.
TTTATAAGCTCCGCAAAATGGTTTTATAGTTCCAGAATATGACGAAATTTCTATGTATTACGGTAACACGATAACAGGGTGGAAAACTCTGTCAATATACAACATATTTGATAATGAAACGTACTCGTTGAAGAAAGTATTCGATATTTGACTAATAATATGATTATACCATCATCAGAAATTTTTAAATCTTTATACATATTCTCTTTGTTTTTTGGTTTTGGTTTGTTAGTTTTTTTTTTTTAATATACGTTTTATACACTTTTTACACTTTCAATTATCAATTATTTACACCAAGGTTTCGTCTTGGCTGGTGAAACCTCCACTGTTTTCCGTTGGCGGTACTGGAATTAACGGCAGCAGTATCATTGGCGGTTTATTTCTCAATTGCATTATTTCCGTCCATAGCTCTGCCGATATTTCTACTTCTTCAGCCAACAAACATGCCAAGTAATTTGCATTCTCTAATAGATCCTCTATCTTATTTTCACATTCTTTCAACATTTCTTTCCTTACTACTATCTCTTCATGTGCCTTTTGAAATTTGGCTTTCCAGCAACGGCCTTGGTGCCAAATACATTGAACCTTATGTTCTAATTTTAACCGGTTTCTCTTTGCCGTTTCTTTGTCTGCTAACCAGCGTCGCCTCACATCCATATGCTCCTCCTCATAAAATCGTTCGGCTTCTATCTCTTGTTTTTCGACTTGAAATCTCAATTTGTGCTTTTGGACGAATTCTTGCTCGTACTTTCGCTTCCAATTTTTCGCCTGTGTCTTTATGTGCTCTAGCACTTTCTTTTGTTGTTCTTCCACGGGTTCCGGCACTCTAGTCTTTAGTCTTTGACCTCTTGCTTTACTAAGCTCCAACTTGCATTTTTCCCATTTTTCAGTAATGGCTTTACAGCGGTCTCTTTCGCTGTCCCATTCTTGCTTGTGGAACTTTTCATCATAGGCTTCTTGCTGTTTGAGCTTTGCTTTCCATTGCCTTGCTTGTCTCTCTAGCTGCATTGATCTGCGTTGTTGTTGTAGGCTCACATCACGAATTCTATTGTAGCTTTCTGTCAACATTTCTTTTTCTTGCTTCGACTAGTCGAGCAATTGTTGTTGATTTTCTCGGATCCAGTGGTTCTGTGTTTTTAATTGTTCCACTCGGTCTTGCTTCTAGCCCGCAGATATAATCTTTCAGGTCATAAATTTCTTGCTCCAGCTTTTCTTCCCTGGATTTGGCTGCTGCGATTTCCTGTTCAAAGGTCTCTTGATCTATTTGCCTGAAATCTTTGAGCGTTGCTTCTTTTACTCCAAGCTCTAGGCTTTTTACTTCCAGTTCTGTTTCTCTGGCTTCTAGTCCTAGGCTTTTCATTTCTATTTCTAAAGTTTTTCTATTCATCTCCTCTTCCTTGGCTTTGAATAATATTTCATAAATTTTTATCGCCATTTTTTCTGCTCCTAGTTGACGATATTGCTTTTCAATCTCGGCCTGTTGTCCGTCTTGGTCTGTTTGGCTGGCTTGGTTGTTGGTTTCTTTTTGATTATTCATTTTCTAAATTAGTTAATTTTAAATTGATTCTACTCTATTGTATAATAATTCTACTTTTATACATCGATATGTTTATGGTTTTATTGAGTTTATTTTCCGGCAATATAATAATTATAGTTTTTACAATAGATACCATTCACATACAATTTACAGTTTATAAACAAGATTTTTATGATCCTCTAAGAGCTGCTTTCTATAGATTCATACTCTTCCTCGAGCACAGGAGGATTTCCATTCGATCGTACCACGCTAGGATTTCATTTGTTTGTTCTCTTCTCAGTCTCCTTATTTCTAACGCTTGCCATTGACTTTGCCTGGTGACTAGATCTCGTTGCGTTTCTAATTCCGCAATTCTTTGTTGTTGTTGTTCAATTATGGCTACGTATATCATACTTCGATTTGTGATCTCGGTTATCATTGTCAGGGATTGTGTCCATTGTTCCCTGGACAGGTTTGCTACACGTGCTAGAAAATTGCACTGATCTCTCCATAATAGTTCTGCTGATGTTTCATTTGGACTGCTGCTTGAATTTGGTTGTAATTGAGGTTGGAATTCTGGTTGCGGTTGTCCTGTTCCTCTAATAGTTTCGACGAATGGTCGTACTTCGGCTTGATGTCGGTGATTTCATCTAGATAGATCCATTTCTGAAGATTTTCAAATAAGATTATATTACTTTCAACTTTTTAAACTTTATACATCAATGTTCATTTTCACGCCTCCACAATATACAATATACTTTTATATTATTATTTTACATACAATACTACTTTTATATAATATACACTATTTACACGGTCTCATCTTCTCATTACACAAACGTTTCTTCGGGTCTCATACGCAATTGTCGTATGTCACCATATCTCTCATTAGTAAGTTTGTATACATCAATTTCACTAGGCAATCTTTGTGAGGCTTCTATTATTGGTAACTCTTAGATCCACAATCCACTTGAATATTGGCTTTGACTGGCTACTTCGTCATATTCATTGTTTCTTCCAGTCTCTGAACGTTCTAACGTGATATCATATTCAAATATTTCTACCACTGGCCATTTTCTTCGTTTTCTTGGTTTTGGTTTACACTTTTTAATGAATTTCCACTGCTGAATTAATATTAGTGTCATTATGATGCTTACTACTGTGAAAGTTATCCATATCATTTTGATTGCGTTTTTGCTTTGTCTGTTTTCGCTGATTTCGTTGATTCCGTTCTTATCTAAGCTTTTCTGAATGCTTTGCGGAGTTGGTGGGCTTCCTCCATTGAAATATGTCCGTCATTTCCACTAATGTTAATCTTTGCTCGATTTGTTGCAGTTTCAATTGTTATTGTTCTCGTTTTATTTTTGGTTAGGTGTTCCAATAATATTATCGATTGTTTATACCTAGTCACTTTTTGACATTTTGGTTTGTTTCGCTTCTCTTTATGCACGCATACTCGATAGATTCCATCTTTCTCTCTTGTTAACAGTTGGTGTTGTAGATACATTTCATCCCGTATGTTTCGGCATTCGGTTTTAGTTTTCCGACTCTTCTCTTCTCTTTCATCTCTAATGCATACTTTAGTGATTTGTCCTCCGAATAGACTTCGAATCATAATTACATCATATCTTTCCTGATCTGGTACTACCCTTATTAGTACCTCTTTTCTGGAATCTCTTATTCTAGACAAGTTGAGATCTTGTCCTGTTTGTGCTTCTGCTTTCAGGTAATAGCTTTCTGAGCATTTGATAGTAGTTTCTCTGGGTTTTCTAGTCGAGTTGGTTTTATTTCTGGAATTTCCTTTTCCTTTAAGTGTTTTCACTGCTACACATACCACGTTTCCTTTATTTCCCGCACATATCACGTGCATTGAATCCTCTGCTAGATTACCCCATAAATATGGTTGTTTCTTTTTTAATCGCATTGACACGCATGTAGTTTCAATATTTCTCATGCATATTTGATCTACTCCTCTATCACCGGTACTGTTCATAAGTACATGGTTGATTCCTGGTATAACTTGAGATTTTACTCCTTTTGTTACTGCCATAATATCCTTACAAATATTATCTTTTATTTCGCATGATGCTTGTTCTCTTTCTTGAATGGTAAATTGATCATCATCGTCCATAAAAGTGAAGTTGTAACTAATTCCCGAGTTTTCTGTTAGACAAATACATATTACTTCTTTATTGTTCATCATTTTCAGAATGAACGCTTCGATTTCTCTTTTGACACTTCCTTTAATACTCCCGTCTGATTTTGCAACAGTTTTGATTATTTTTGGAATATTTTCTCTGCTCAATGTTTTGGTTGGCTCGCATATCATGCCGTTTACGTTTTCTACACAAATTAGATAATCCATATTTTCAGCTAAATCGTCCCATTGATATTGCTGATTTTTGTTTAGTCTCACTTTTCTGCATTCCTTTTCATTATCAATACAAATTTGGTGGATTTTCTCGTTTCCTATATTCGTTATTTTTATTGCATCTACACTTGTTTCCACTTGAATTTTTAATTTGTGTTTCTGTTGCGTTGCAGAATTGTGTTGATCGCGTTTTGTCCGTTCTTTCTTATTTCACATTTGTAGCTCTTTATGCCCATTATACAGATTTTGTACGTTGAATTTCTGGTTGTATCTTCGAATACGTAAGTTTGATTCTGTTTCAAATTCCATGTTTCACAATGGTAGGTTATCCGTTCTGAGGTTATACAGATCATATTAATTTGTCGCTTTCCCGTATTCGTGATTATTATTTGAGTTTCTTTAACTTCGATTGTCATTTCTAATTTCTCATTAGGGAATTCTTTTGTTTCTGTTAGATTAATTGACGTAATTAATATTAATAATCTTTGTAATAGGGTCTGTCGATTTTGATTCTTTTGTAGTTTCACCGTCTGGTTTTCATCGTTTATAATTTCGGTTGATTTCTGCTTTTCGGTTTCATTTAAATCTGATTGTGGTTCCTTCTCGCTGGTTGATTTTGGATCTTGTTTCTCATTATCTTCGGTGTCTCCTTGATCATCTTTATCATCTTTATCATTTTCATCGTTATATTCACCATCCGGGGTGTTCTTGGAAATGTCGTCCTCGACATTTATTAATCTGATAATTTCGTCATATTTTTCGATAATATCTTTTTTGTCTTTCTCGATCTCTTCTAGTTCGACTTTCCATCCGAATGAATTTTCTTGCTTTCTTTGCCAATTTCGAACTTGATTTTCTAATTCTTCTTTTCCCGATCCGATTCTTTCTGATTCGTTTTCATTGTCGGTGAATTTTATCTCTTTTCTTTTTAGAAGTGCTTTTATGGTTTTTGGTAAATTACGATTAGTTTTGATTGCTTTTTGTAAAAATATATTCTCATGCTCCTTGAATTCGTTTACATTTAATATTTTTGTTTTACAACGTCCTGTTGTCCATTTTACTAATGCGGCTGCTGCTTGATCATGACCTCTAATTATTGCATCCTCCATTACATATCTATTTGGCCACAATACAATTAAATCCTCTTTAGTTGCATTGACCATTATAAATTCCATCGCCATAGCTTTCCTAGATTTCACGGCATAAGTAAGCACTGTCCATCCTTTATTATCTTTTTCGTTCAATACCGAACCTGTTCTCATTAATTCTCTTAGCACTTCTGTAGTTGCATTGGCTGCTGCTGCAATCATTAACGGTGTTTGGCCTCTTGAATTTCTCAGATTCGTGTGTTGTCCGCATTTTTCCATTAATTTAATTATTTCTAATGATCGCATTTCATTTTCGGCTAATAAACTGTGATGTAATGGTACGTTGCCATCTGAATCTGTGCATGTATATAATACAGGCATTCTCTCCATAATTGTAGTCATTTCTGCTTGATCTAACTTTTCTTTGGCATAATCTCTCATCATTGATGTAATTCCGCCAAATATTTCGAGGAAACTTCTGTCTTTCGTCCATTCTGGCATTATTTCCTTGGTTATTTCTACGATTAGATTCATTTTTGCGACATGTTCCATTTTTACATCATCGGCTTTGATTTTTGGGGTAAGATCCCATTCCTCGTTTATTACTTGTCTCAACATACGTATTTGCCTTGTTTGCGATCTCGTCATAATTTTCCTTGTTTCTGGTTTGACTGTTGCTGTTTTCACTACAGCTTTGCATCGATTTACATTTACATAGATTGGTCTGACTAGCGAATTATTAACTAATTTCACTATTACATTATTTTCATTAGTATAGATGATTTCATAAGGGCCTTTCCCTGTTCTGCGCAACTTTTTTACCGTTCCTGGTATGATTTCTGGTGTTTCGATTATCACCCAATCTCCGATTTTAAATTGATGTTCTTGCACGTTTCTCTGTTTTAATTCTGGTAATTCAATTTCCATCATTGGTGTTGGTTTTCCTAATCTTTAGTTTTCATAGATTATTTTATCCTTTTCGTCGATTTTTCTTGATTTTGTGAATATCCTTTGAATATCCATGGAGGACCATGGTTTTTGCTAAGAACTGTAAAAATCCCATTGCCATTTTCCAGTTAACTTTTCTTTCCCGTTTGTAAATATCGAAGCAAGCCAAGATTTGCGTTAAAATTACTGATACTATTTGAATTATGAGTATTACTCCTAATATTCCTGCCATCATTTGACCAAATATCAGAAATCGTCCCCACATTGCCTTCATCATATTGGATGTCGCATGTTTTAAATGTTCTGGAGATAGCAATAATTCGTAATTCGGACTTCCACCGTAATTTGTTCCACCTGCAATTGTAACAAGGTTTGATAAGATTGCCTGTCTATGTGCTGGAAAAAGCATATTTGGTCTCACCGATTCTAAATCTTTTATATTGTATAATCCATTTCTCGATACGTCGACAGGTTTGAATTCTAGTTCTGAGGTCAATTCTGTTAAACCAAATTTCTTTGGTGCTAATGTCGGTGATTTACTTGGGAATATTATCCATCGTCCGTCTTTCTCTTCGAATAAAGATCCATATACATTACTACAATTGAATAAATTTGGATAAAATTCTACTGGATTCATGATTCTGGTAACAGCTTGTACAAATCTAATTGTGCACTATTTCCAATTCATTTGCACATTAATCTCTTGGTATCGATGATTTTTCTGGAAGTCTCGCCGTTGTTTTCTCACATTGATACGTATACATCGCTTCTCCCACTATTCTTCCAAAGTGGCCTTCTTGCAAGGGTAATAACGGAATTGCATTATCTGGATTTGTGATTGACATAGCTAATTTTGTTCTGAATATTTCTCTGTTTAAAGCGCAGTCGTTCTGTAATAAATCACGATAAATCTTTTCTATTGACGTTAATCCACAATGGAACAAGAAATCCATTTTATTGTTGACATATAAATATAATTTTATCTTTTTATCTCCTAGCTTCTCTCTTGCATTCGGTATGGTTTTCTGTGATAGGAAGATGCCTTTGTAGTTTTTACTAATTACCATCTCATCGCATTTACTGACTGTGTTTTCTTTTATAAATCTCATTCCCACATCGCTATCTTTGGATAACACCACTACTGGGGTGTCCTCTGATTTCAGCTTTGAAGTTATTATTCGTCTCGAAATTTTCCGAGTTGCAATCAATTCTCTCATAGCTCCGTCCTCTTGCTCTCTTCCAGGTTCTCGATACACTTTTCCTTGGATTTCCTCGAAAATTGCTGTTTTTAATAATGTTAGTCGGCATTCCTTTACAGCTGCGTTATATGTCAACGTTGACATTCCAGTATAACATGATCTATCCGATGCGAGACAACTTGGGTATTTTTTCATTGCTTGAGTATCCGGATCGAAATATCCTTGATATTGTTTCAGTTTCGTTTGATAGCTTTCAATCACTACCACTCCTTTAACCAATTCGCCAAGTAACGTATATTCTCCTCCTTGACAAGATCCATCTGATCCTTTTATCCGTCCAGCTGTATACACTCTCGTAGTTTTTATCTTTCCGGCTTCTGCGGCTATTTCGATTTTGTTATTAAGTACGATTTTTCCCTTTTGAAATCCATCCTCGCACTGCTCTCGCGTTAATGTTACCACTGACGATTCGGTTCCTGGTTCGATGATTGATGTATATGAATACTGTCCACAATAATATGCAAATATCTTTCTGGTGACTGTACATTCCTTTATATTTGCCTTGATAAAATCGGCTTCTTGATAGACGTTATATGATACATCTGTTGCAATCGTCCTTAATTTCCTTGGATTTGCCGCTTTACATTCTTCCGTGTCTTTTAATGAATATCTCTAACCCATCTTTATATCATCACAATCGTAAACTAAAAATGATTCGGCTCCTCTGATACACATCATCCAAATTAATACTGTTGTCAAAATTGCATTTACTCCCCTTCTGCTTGCTCTCGGATCGTTTATATTGATCGTCCCTTCAAATTCAGTTAACAATTCTCGCAGTTTTGCGGTCTGATCACTTTTACTTGCTGTATTGATAAATAGTTTCCATCCGCCTTGAGTTAATACAAACGGCTCTATTAATTTCTTAATTATATCGGTAATCGTAAATACGTGTCCATCTTGCGTATACTTTGGCATTCGTTTTTTATACAGTCCGATCATGTTATAAATTAGATAGACAATACCTACAATATATCGACTAGGATCATCTGATCGTTTTACTAGTTGTTCCACAATTGTTATCATTTCTGGGACATTTGTTAGAGTCATTCTCACTTTATTATCCATGATTTTTGTCAATATTGGCCTCAAGATAGTCCATAGTTGTTTTGCTTCCGGCTAAATGTTGTGTCTCCTCAACACTCTTTTTATTTCTGGATTAGCCAAAGCTAGTACATCCGATACCAATTCGTTTATCCCTTGCTCTCTCGTTGGCATTCTGCGCTGCACTTGTTTTGCCACTTGGTTGAGTTTCTCTAGTTTCATTTTTGTGCTTTCATTTTGTAATTGTTCTTTTGATTTTGGCTTGGGTTCCGTTCGATTTGTTTTTGGTCTGCCTCTCGATTTATTATTCATCATTGTTCCGGCTTCTTTTCGATCTGTTTGTCTGTTGGCTAGTTCTCTCGATGTCGTAGCTCCTCTATCAGCTATCCAATTACTCCATTCGTCCGTAGTGGGCATATCTTTGCTAATCACTTGCCGTACATTTTCTATATTCGTTTCTGCTTCTGTAGTCTCAACTGGTTCTCTCTGTACCACAAGTGAATCCTTCTCGTTCATCGGTTGTCTGGTCAGTTTCAGTATTGGTTGCGAATAAATTGCCTGAATTTAGGTTCGTTGTTTTTCCTGCTGCGTTCATGATTTCTTCCAGATCGGTTATTACATCGTCGTCTTCGACTGATTCGACTATCACTTCCTCTTCCACATCTGGAGTTTCTAAGCTGTCTCTATTTTCTGGTGATTGTATGATGATTTTCCGTTTTTCGCCTTTTTTGACTAGTTTCTGACCTGCAATTTTATTAACAGTTAAAATATTACTTATTCTCGGCTTGACTAGAGTAACTTCGATTTCCAACTCATCATCTAAAGATCTCCCTTCATATTGTAAATGAAAAGGTAATTCCTATGGAATATTGGCTTTTATCTCTTTGATTTTTGTGGTGACATACTCCTCTTTCTCCTCGGTTTCTATGTCTGGGTATTGAATTTTTAATCGATATTTTTCGGGTCTTTCCTCTGCCCATTCCATATGCTTCCACTTTCGAATTAATCCATCAAATTGTTTTGGATACCAAGAGTACATTCTTCGGTACTCCTCGATTTCTTTAACCAGTGTTCTCAAATTCTCAATTCGTTTACATGAATCTATTATCCATTTTGCTAGTTCAACTGCTCGTCTGTGTTGATTTTTAGCACCGGTTCTCAGAAAAGCTTTTAATTCTCTGCATCTTTGCGTCTCTGCTAGTGCAGTTAATTCATTTTCGATAAGATCATCTATATCCGTAGGTAGAAATTTTGATCCTGGAATTCGTTTCTCTAACACGCAAATTCTTGGTAAGTCTAAATTTTTGTTTTCTATTGTATCGGTTTCTCTATCCACTTCGAGTGTGAAGCTAATATCGATATTTCTGATAAATATTGACTGTTTGCCTGTTACTGATTTTTGGTCGATGCATTTTGGTAATCCTGATGCAATATTTTCGGTACTTTTCGGTTTCTGATAGCATGTGCTTCGTTTATCTGGTTTTTAAGTGTCACGGTGACATCTTTCCGGTCGTCCAGGTGCGTTAAGCGAAATAGTTACTTTTTGACTAAATGGCCACAATAATTTACTGTCATTTATTCCTTTGCAAATAATGAAAAATACTCTCACATGAGTGTTTTTCCCTACTCCGTCTCCATTTGGATACACTTTCATTTTTAGTCGATAACCTCCTGGTCTCGTATAAAATTTTGGACTTGATATACTTTTCACTTTCCCTTCTTTGGCTGTCTTTACTTTCTCATGCCAATCTGTAAGTTTCCATTTGAATGGTGCTAGCCACTTCTCTTCTCGTAATTGTTCATCTTCTTCTGGTAGCCATTCTAGTTCATCCATATAAAAAGCAGTTTTTTCTTTACACAGTTCATCTGGGATTTCTTTTAACAAATCTTCTGATATCTCGCTTGGAATATATTCGGTCCATTTTGGTAATACATTTTCTTGTTTTAAATCCCAAGGAGCTAATTCCTCGTCCCATGTTTTTATCCACGGTGTTGGTTTACAGTCTCTATCGTTTAGGAATAATATTTTCCGATATAATTCCTCGTCTTCTCTCCACACGTTATATATTTCTAATATTCGATCCATTTTACTTTTCAATTTAGTCTGGAATTCTTTTATTTTACGCTCCACTGTCTTTTCGTGTTTGATTCCAACATTTGGCTTGTCCATCGATATGACCTTTATTGTTTGTCTATCATCACATATTCCTAGACTGTATATTGTAGTTTGATCGCTTTCCTCTAAACCTGTTTCATCGAGTACAGTCTTCTAGTATTTATTTGATCGATAAATTTTCTCGTTTGGTCGACTGCTTGTTTGACCAATATCATTTGATAAGAAGTTCTTTCGCATCCATTAACTGTGGTTTAATTTCATTTTCGAATATCAATTTGATATCCTTTAGGATTTCTTCTAATTGTTTCTCTTGTCGATTCTTTTCAAGTGATAAAATATTGACGTTTCTCGGCCATATCATTTCATCTACCAAATGCATATCTGCTCTGATTTTCCAGCCATCGATACATAATTGTTCCTTTTTCCGGCCGTTTCCCATCTTTTCTTGTACCCATTGGTACAATTCATCAGTATTTGTTCCTGTTAATTGGATTATTTGCGTCGGAATTTCTGGATTTTGGATTCTGATTTGATATTTTTCTGCTTCTACTTTCTTGAGTTCCTCTTTATATTCTATGATGAAATGTTTCCAAATCGCGGTTAATACTCCTTTTTCAAGTTGATACGTCTGAGCTACTAACTTTGTAAATCTCTCGAATGCTATTGTCTCAATAAACTGTTTGTTACATTTAACTTCGTATACTATTTCATATACTTCGGTTAGTAGTTCCCATTCGCCTTCGTTTATTTTCATTGAATTTGCTACATCAACATCATCTTCATCGCTAGTTGGCGGAGTTTTAATTCGGCTGATATTATCACATGATTGGAATAATTCGTCTACCAGACTGCTAATTTCTCTTATTTCGTCTTCTGGATCCGTTTGTCCATTTTTTAATTGCCTCAACATATTAATTTTTAATATTTTTGTTGGTTTTTCATTGTTTATCGAATTGCACCATCTTTTAGTTGTGGCCCATCTCTTTTCTAATTTTTGTTTGACTTGTTCATCTGTCAACGTTTCATCTTTTCGCCAGATTTTCTCTTCTAATTTCTGTAGTAGGATCCTTTGGATTCGATTTTTCGTAGTCATGGCCTCTTTTGAGGGTTTTGCTATTGTTTTTGTCTCGTCGTTTTGAATTTCCTCAATTTTCATTTGAATTTCTTTAATTTCTCGTTTTTTCTCTTTTTTCTCTTTGATGAATTCTGGGATTCGTTTTATTTTCTCTTCGCTAGTCAGTTTACTCATTTCACATTTTATTATATTTTCTGGCAGTATGTCCTCGTTAACACTCGTTTCGTCACCGTCGCTGTTCACAACACACTGCTCCGCAGTGTGAGTTTCGTCTTCATTTACTGCTCTCATCCTATTTATGCGTTTCATAGTTCCGTTTCGGCGTTCCCATCTTGCTTGGATCTCTTTTGCCTCTTCCATCTGTAGTCTTTGCCATTCCGCTCTCTGTTGTTCTTGGTTGACGTTTATCATTTGCTCTCGAATATCTCCGTTCCCCTGCAGCATGTTTATACGTTGTTGTTGATTACTACCTTTCATTTGTTCGATATCGTTTCGCAATCGTTCAACTTCTTGCATCAAATTGATTTGTACGTTTGCATTTGCTTGGTTTGGTTCAGGTGGGTTTGATTGCATTCGATGTGGGCAGTTCGTCGACATGTGCCCTACTTGATTACATGTGAAACAAGTTACTATTCTAGATTCGCCATTAATACGATTTCTGCCGTATCCTCTGTTATTGCCGTTTCCGTTGAATCTGACATTTACGTTACCGAATTCTCTGCAGATTACTTCCGCGTGACCTCTTTTACCGCATCTTTGACATGTTTTTGTTTTGAAACAATCACTGCTTTGATGACCGAATCTCTGACAATTCTCGTATACTGATCCGTTGTTTTCATTGTTATTGAATCTGAAATTATTAGTGTAATTCAAATTACCGTTACCATTATTCATTGGGTTTCTTATGGGTGGTGCCTTGAACATCTGTTGTGCCCTTGGGATGAATTGATTCATTGTTGGGTTAGCATTCGTTGTCTGATTGTTGTTGACTTCACTGCTAAACGTTGTTGTAACAGCTTCTGCTGTCATTGCTGCAACTTGTAGTTGTGGTAGTCGGAATGTTTCACATATATTGGCAATTTCAAGTGCTTTATCTACTGTTTACGGTGCTTGGCATCCCACGCCTGCTCTGATATCCTCATGTTATAGTCCTTTTATGAATACTGAGACGATTCTTTCCTAAGGTACTTTTTCGTCGCCAAAGGCTTCTCTTGCTAATCGTTTTAATTCACACGCAAATAGAACATTTGATTCATTTTGTTTTTGTTTTCGGTGCAAAAACTCTAGCGTTTTTCGGTTGAGCTCTTTTGCGTTTCCGAACGTGTTGATTAGAAAGTGTTTAATCTCGTTCCAATTTCTAAGTTTCCTTGGGTCTCGTTTGGCTTCTAAATATTCATCTTGAGCACTCCCTGTTAAATACAGTGGCAGTCGCTCTCTAATTGCTATGTCTGGCCAATGACATATTGTCGTATACACTTCGAATTCTTTTATAAACGTTTGTAATTTATCGATACTTCCGTCAAATGGTTCGCCTCGAAATTTTTCTCTAAACTCCCCGATATCCACTCTTTTGGGTTGGGATATTATTTCGCTACTGTTGAATATAGGTGTCGTCGTTCCGTCCTCTGCCATGTTGATTGAGCTATTGACTTTTGATTCTCTTAAAATACTGTTCTCCTCTTGGTCTGTTGATTCTCTGTCGCTGTTCTCGTTGTCTGATGGATTGTCATGAATATCTTCAAGTAATTTAAGACCTGTTTCCTCATTTTCTGATTCAGTATTTATTATTGTTTCGACTGATTCCGGTTTCTTTGACGGTCTCCTTGAATAACTTCTCGATCTTTTTGCGGCTTGATGTTCTACTGTTTCTAATAAACTGGGGTTTTTATTGATATCTGCTTTGGTTTGACTTCTGGTATTTCTGTATATTTTATCAATTTTGAATCGAGTTTTGGTTTATCTCTTTATTTTTAATTCCACTGAGAGTTATTTGTAATTGCTTTGATGCTTGTAATTGCTTTGGTACTTGTAATCGCTTTGTTATCTACTTTTGATTGTTGCTTTCTTTGATTTGTTGGTTGTTGATTATTGATTTGATTACATATCTGCAAATAATAACACTTTTTGTACATATATTATACTGTATACAAAGGATTTTACGGTTTTACTATAATAACCCATACTTTGGTATTTACATAACTCGCTTTGTCTTCTTGGGTATTCATTTCATGGTTTTAAACCCCCATTATTTCAGTCGATTTTAAATTATCTATTTCTTCGTAATAATTATCTATATCGTCTAATCATTTATCTATTTGGTCGTAGTAATTATCTATTCTTTATCAATATATCAAAACATTATCATAATCTAATCAAATATAATTATAATCAATACTCATACATGTTGTCAACTCTAGTATTCCCAAAAAAAATTGGTCTTGTCGCATTCCAATATCCGCTACGTACTAATACCTTTACTTCTATCTACTCAGCTCACCCTTTTGCGCTCTATATTCGATATAGGGTTTCAATCATTTGCCCTTTGGTCATCATCTTTTACATTACTTTAATTATCTATTACATAATCATTTTTTCTTTCATCGTTTTTAGTTCATCATCTTTTAACAAAAACATCTCATTTTATTCGGTCATTATTTTTATATATAAATTCAATTAAACACTTAATTTTTAATTACTGTAAACTTTAATCGTCATTTTTCACTTAAATCTTTAATTCTCAATTATTATTTCTCAATTATTATTTCTCACTTAAAACATTTAAATCTCGATTGTCATTATCTTTACACATAAAAACAATTAATTCTCAATTATTATCATCATTTTCTCTTAAAACAATTAATTCTTAAATATCATTATTTTTTACTCATCATTTTTCTCTTAATTCATTAATTCGCAATTTTCGTCTACTCAAATCGTCATTTTGTCCGCATTCTAATTTTTTGCACTGGCGTAATTCCCTCAACGCAACTCTCACTTGTATTGACAGAGTCATCCAATATTTTATAAGTTTTATAGTCCTCGGTCCACGACCGGTAAAAATCTTTAATCGTCATTTTGTCAGCATTCTAATTTTTTTGCACTGGCGTAATTCCCTCAACACAACTCTCACTTGTATTGACAAAATCATCCAATATTTTATAAGTTTTATAATCCTCGGTCCACGACCGGTAAAAATCTAATGTCATAGCCTCTCCACGCGCTACCCACACGGATGAAAAATCTAGGCCCTCCAACGCCACGCGTTAGGTTAATTAACCGTAATCCGTACGGTTCTTAGCATGTCTTTTGACTCGCGTTAGTGTCCGGGTAACTTGAGTCACACTGCCGATTCATTGTGAATTCGATACTCGGGATGGGATTATTCCGGGTCATGTACATAACCATTGCTAGCAAAAAAAATCAATTCATTTCATCATAATCAATAAATCTCTCGTCCTAGCTTTTCCATACGCTTAACCATACGTATATAACCATAAGTCTAGGCCCTCCAACGCCACGCGTTAGGATAATATAACCGATAATGCCATTGTCCCTTGACTATCGCTCCTCAAAAATGGTTTTATCCGCTAAGCGGTCTACCAATGGTGTTCACGCCGGGTACGGTTCTTAGCATGTCTTTTGACTTAAATTAGTTTTCCGGGTAACTTAAGTCTCAATGCCGATTCACTTTGAATTCGACACTCGGGTTGGGGTAATTCCGGGTCGTGTGCCGAACCACGCTAGCAAAACAAATCATCATTGGTACCATTTTATCTCATTATCTCATTATCATTTTATTCTGGCCAGATTCAAATTCTATATCTCATTTTAATTCAAATTCTCATAATCATTTTTAATTCAATTCAATTCTCTTAATTCTATTTCTTAATCATTATAATTCATTTCAATTCTTTTAATTCAAATTCATAATCATTTTAATTCATTTCAATTCTCTTAATTCAAATTCATAATAATTTTAATTCATTATTTCTCATTTTAATTCAATTCAATTCATATAATTCATCATCAATTTTTATTTTCTTTTTCTTTTTAATCAATTTCAAAAAGTTCAACATTCGCTTGGCCAACATACTAGATCGTACGGGCTTTTCCCTTTTTCCCCCTTTATTCAAAAAATAGAACGATCGCGTTAGCTTGTCCCTTACATGTGGTGATCAAGGTTTTCCCGTTCCCAGGTGTCGCGTACTATCGCGAAGGTGACACAATTACCTCTCAGTACTCTCTCTCATAATTACCATACACTAATAAAAGAAAACGAAGAAATAAAACGAAAACAGGAAATAGAAGGAAAGTTATCATAAACTTTAAGCATTACCATTAATCAAATAAATCCACTTATCATTGAACACTCCATCATGCTTATTGTTTGATTTTTCAGCATTAGCTGTTTATGTTATGTTTCTGGTATTCACTTCCTATCATTTTATTCAACGATGATTTGTGTTTTGTGTTTTTGTTTAATTGTTCGTTTTTACCTTTCGGTTGCTATATACCTTCTTTGCTATTCGACATGTTGTTATTTGCTTCGGTTTATTATTCGCGTCCTCGTTATACGTTACTCACTCACGACATTACTTACACATCGGCATACTGTTTGCACTTTTATCAATTATCATTTACGTAAACACGATTCTATTGATTTTTCAAAGTTCCCAGCAACCTTGGCTTCTTTACACGACAATTACATCGACTCGAACTCACTACACTCACAGCTTGGTCGATAAAAATTGATGCATCGCCACATCAACCTTGTGCTCCGTACTTTTCAACTCAATTGTCTCATTATTTATCTTTTACTCTACAACTGCATATCGTCGTTTACGGATCTTTTATTAATCAAATTCTTACGTTTCGCATTATCTTTATCGTTACTAAGCGAACTTTTGTTACTTTACTAGGTTCATTCAGACGGTTTTTTATAATTTTTATGCTAATATCTACAATTAAAACAAAAATTTTATGTATAACGTTTGGTTATTATGGCTGTTCACGATTCCTGTGTAAATATTCTCTAGTTAATATCAGTAATATATATATATATATGCATAATGAATAATCAAAACAACAACACATTCTAATTTATCTCATTTATTTCAGTAATATATATGCATTAATAATCAAAGACAACAATAATACTTTAATTTTTCTCATTTATATACATCATGATATGCAAAAAAAATTAAATGTCTCCCACGTACAGTGTGGAATGATATAATAATACCAAGTTATTACGCCATTTATTTACAGTCTAGATAATTACAAAAATGTTTTAATTTAATTTCTTTCCAATTTTATAATATATTACATAATAATTATATACAAATTTATGTTGAATTTTCATTTCCCTTTACTATTTTTGATTTTTATTATAGCCACCCCCATCGTCTTAACCCATCTAGATAGCATTTAACTTGTCTGCATTATTATTCATTTCATCAAACCTATGTTGATCTTTTATTACTTTATTCTTTTCAGTTACATAAAGTTTTCCATCACCTCATTCCCCTTTGCTCAAACCATTGGTCTATTAAATCCCTTTCATGATTTCCGCTTTGCTCCTTTTACGTTTGTATTACATAACTCTGATCACACGATAACATCGATTAAGTTTTGATTTTAATCATTTACATTCATTCTAATTAAAGTTAGTAAGTTTAATACTAGTACAAGTACTAGTTATAATAAACATTGTAGTAATAAAGATAATAATACTTATCATAGTAATGGTACCTTGTTATAGTATTAATAGTTATACTAATAAAATAATAATACTAATTACTATAATAATAATTATGATACTAATAATAATAACAATAAGATTATTCTAATAATAATCATGTTAATAATACTTATGTTATAATATTTTTACATCAATATTAAATAATTTCAAATTGGCATGGACGCTCCAATAAATCAAAGCAGTTGAATATGAGTAATTATTTCCAATTTATCTCTTTCCTCATAAACTAATTACACCATCGCAGTTGTTGTTATTTACTATTTTTGCTCGCTTGTGCCACAAAATAAATTCTATGCCAGCTGAGCCCCCAAAATTATGCTGGGCACTGATGGGTCCTTTAAATAGTTTGAACTGCCTAAGGGTTACTATCCCCACCCAGCGCCTGAACAAGAATTTTGAACCGCTACTCATCTGTCAAAAGTTGACGTTGGTACTGTGAACTAGTGGGTGGTAGGTTAGCAAAAGGTGAGCTCCTTCTCAAGAACTGCTAATGCCCTAACCTTCCTCGGGTCCATGAGTTGTCATAGAAGACTTCATGCTCTACTCGATCGTTCCTTTTTCACCTATTAATTCATAAATTGCCAAATCATTTGATCAATCTGTTCCCCCATATTCAACAACTTCAACTCCCATCCAAACATCAATAGCAACTTCAATATTAAAAATTAACATAAACAAATCATATTCAATATTACTAAACAGTTAACATTTATAAATTATAGTCAAATTAAATACATGATCACAGAGTTATACTCAACACTTCCAAATGAATGAGTTAAAATCCATTGGCGTCCAGAATATGACCCAATCGGCGAGCTCGGTTTAACCTAAACTGTCGTTCCCTATCTTTTTAATTTGGACGGTTTTTTCTGCGGTTCCTTTTGGGTAAATCCCCTGACGTATGGGAGGGGCCTTGTGTTATGGTTCTTATACCGTCATCTTTTCCTGTGACATTCCGTAGTACTATGGCCTGTTGTTCTTCTGATAGCTGGACGCCACTTTGTATGAGTTCTGTACGAATGTCGTCCCTAAGCTTCCACTCAGCTACCTGTTTCTCAACCTCCTGGGCCTTCTGCTCGGCCAGCCGCAGGGCTTCATTTTTTTGACCTAACTGGTCCCTCAATATATCTATTTTTGCTTTTAATTTGGTTGCTGCCTCAGGATGAAGCCACGTTTGCTCCACGTAGCGGCACTTCCGCACCATGACCTCCGCCCTCTGGGTTTGAACTATTGCTGTCTCGTGATATCCGGCTATATCTTTGCAAAATTGTTCCAACATCTTTCTGTGAGGGTCCACTGAACATAATTTCTTTTTAATTTCGTTTTTATTAATAATTTTTACATAATAATTTTTACATAATTTTTACACATAACGAGTATTAATGTAATAATATATTTTAATCAATATCTTTACGGCAAGTATTATGTCATCTAGATGGGGGAAGGGATGGGTATGTCTTTTTATTTCTTCATACGTCCTAGAGGTATCTATCATCGTACTCATAACCAATTAATTATAACAGGCACCAGCAACGATAACATTGAATATGCCTTTGATAACCAGGGGTAGGTGCATAATCATTACATTATTAACGTTATAATAATAATACGAAATTTATATTTTCCACAAAAAAATGTTTTCAAATTTTCTACTCAAGTAGCTAATTTAATTTACAAAATTTAAATTTACTAAATCCAAATATAAAAATCTTTAATTTAAATTACTATAAGAAGATTTACAAAATCTTTTATTGCAAAACGGAAATTAAAGAAAAAATTCTTCAACAATATAAAGTTTTTTTATATCTATTTTTACCATCACCCAGATCAACACTCAATTCACACCCATCCGACAAATTAAATTCAGACTTTCCACAACATGGATCCTTAGGATTTTTAATCAATTTATCAACAGTTTCTTTTATCATCAACAATAAAAATGATTTAGAATATCCATTCTTTATCAACAACTTAACCAATTTATTAACACTTTTTACCGAATTAGCAAAAGTAGAAGATAAAGCCCATGAACGATAAAACAATCATTTCACCATATTTCTCTTATACTTAAATTCACAAAAGCTTTCTGGAGAAGTATAAAGACCAGTATCAGTTGGTTTTCTATAAATCTCTGTCTCATACTGTTTTTCTTTGCGTTGAATTAACAAATCTAAAAACGCAATTGATGACTTTCTCTCCGTTTCACATGTGAATACAATATTTTTATGTAAACTGTTCATAAAATGCAAAAACGGTTCTACATGTTTCTGGTTTTCAAATATATGAAAAATATCATCCACATACCTTTTATAAACAAAAAGTTTTTCAAATTGGAAAGAAGCAATTTTCTTTTCCAAACTAGCCAAAAATATTGATGTCATCGTTGGTGCTAAAGGGGAACCCATAGCGACTCCATCTATTTGTTGATACCATTCATCATTGAAAAGAAAATTGACATTTGAAGTAGCAAATTCAAGAAGTTTTCGAAATGCCATTCTATCCAAAATGTGATGTTCCGAATCATTTTCATTCCACAACGCACAGCATAAGTCAATCGTCTCAACCAGTGGCACATTCGTAAACAAACTACAAACATCAAACGAAACCATAATATCATTCATACTTCGTTTTTGTAGCTTTGCAATACAAGACACAAACTCAAAGCTATCCTTACATTCAAACTCTGATCGCATTAACGGTTTTAATAGTCCATCTAAAAACTTTGCTATTTTATACTGGGCAGTACCAACCATCGACAAAACTGGTCTCATAGGTACACCATCTTTATGGATTTTTGGTAGCCCATATAGTTTAGCTGGCTGCGATCCTATTGGACGAATAGACTTACCTACCTCTTCATTAATAAGCTTCTTCTCAATAAAACCATTCAGCATTTTTGTAGACACTATTCATCCTTAAGATGAGGCTATTTTCCATTCTTCCGACCCTTTGGCAATTTCACAAACTGAGGAGAATTTAACAAATCATTCAACTTATTTACATACATATCATGGTCAAGAATAACTATCCCATTTCCTTTGTCAAACTTACAGATATTTATATTTTTTTAGCTAAGTTTTTTAAAGTCATAAAATCCCTAATATTCTGCTTTTTGTTTTTATCGATATACTCCATCGTACTTGCACTTAACGAGCTCTTCACATAATTACCATTAATGCCTTTCATCGATCGGGCTATATGAAAATATAAACTTTCAATTTTTGCACATAATTTTGTTTCATCCAAGCGATTCTTAATACAGTGATTTGGACCAAATTTTAAAACACGCTCTTCATCATCATTCAACACTATTTTACTCAAATTTATCACAGTATTCTCCACACTAAATTAAGAAATCCCAAATAATTTTCTCAAATTAATCAATGTTTTAATATGAGCATTCTCTTTAGATTTTATTTGCACAGTCGAATTTTTGATACACCATTCTACACATATCTGTAAACAAAACTCATTCGTAGCATTATTTAACATTAATCCAATATTTGTTAGTTTTTTATCAATGGAAGTTCTCCTTATTTTCTCTAATTCCAACATTCTTCTTAACGTTCTTCTATGTATTAATTGGACATCTTTACTAAAAAGACAATCACTTAGTTTCATTTTAAAAATGAACGAAGGAATCACCTTTTCTTCTAAACAAGTCTCAAGAAAACTAATGTCTAGTTCCTTTCTTTTGAGGGAGTTATAAACCTTCATAAACCTTTTGAATATTGGAACAGCTGCAGCATGATTTATTAATAAATAATTAAATAAATTTGGCAACGATTTAATTAAAAGATAACGCCAATAAAAAACCTTTCGTACGATATATTTTGATAGCACAGCTATCATCTTCAGGTACTCAAAACCAACTAAAAATGTGTATTTATCGTTCATGGGCTTTATCTTCTACTTTTGCTAATTCGGTAAAAAGTGTTGATAAATTGGTTGAGTTGTTGATAAAGAATGGATATTCTAAATCATTTTTATTGTTGATGATAAAAGAAACTGTTGATAAATTGATTAAAAATACTAAGGATCCATGTTTTGGAAAGTTTGAATGTAATTTGTCGGATGGGTGTGAATTGAGTGTTGATCTGGGTGATGGTAAAAATGGATATAAAAAATTGAGCCTAAATATGTGTTAATATAAAATTTATTATTCTATTTTAATTTTGTTTTATTACGCTTAAGCAATTTATCCCTTGCTTTTAGCTCGTTGTTTTTCCAATTATAAAAGGAAGTTAAATAAACAATCGACCATGCTCTAGAACTCGAATACAGAGATCACAGGAAGTCTCTCCAATGTATGTGGCATTACACCCATTACATGTAAATTGATAAACGAGATCAGAACACAATTCAATCGGAGTTTTTGATTTATTAATAAACATATTGCGTACTTTAGACGAATTAGAGACGATCTTATACTCTAAATTTCCCATCTTTTTACTTAACTCCTTTTTATAATTTGTAAAGCTTTCAAAGTACAGCAATACTAACACATATTTAGGCTCAATTTTCTTATATCCATTTTTACTATTATTTACAACAACACTCAATTCAAACATTTGTCAAATTACACTGAGATTTTCAAAAACATGGATTCTACTTTTCCTACTTTGGCAAAAGGTGTTGATAAATTGGTTGAGTTGTTGTTAAAGAATTAGTATTATAAATCGATTTTATTGTTGATGATAAAAGAGACTGTTGATAAATTGATTATTAATCCTAAGGATCCATAATTTAATTTATAAATTACATTAATTTAAAAAAAATTATAATATTGATAAAAAATTATAATATTTATCTAAATAACATTTTAAAATTAGTTAAAAGTATTGGAATATTTTTTAATTTTTAATTTATTACAAAATTAAATTAAGATAAAAAAAATAATTTGTTTAAATTAAAAGTTAATTCATAATATTTTGAGTTTGTTTTATTTAGCTGAAGATGACAGTTTTCCTGTCGAAATATATCGTACGAAGAGTTTTTTATTGGCGTTATCTTTTAATTAAATCCTTGTCAAATTTATTTAATTATTTATTTATAAATTGTTATTATTATCAATAGTTTATTATTATTATTATTATTATTATTATTATTATTATTACTATTATTTTGAAATGAATGTAAAGTTTATCAAAAAATTAGGACAAAGAAATCACGTACGATTATAAAATGTGAAAAATAACTCAAATTTATTCATAATCTCATTGCGCAAAAATAATTTTAGATCTTTCGCGGACAAAAGCGCAAGGAGAGCAAATTGTGCAATATAAATAGAAAGGGATTATTGTAAAAAATTCAAAGAGATTTGCGAGTTTTTCCTTCATAACGATGTTTCAGGCAATAATTTTGATTATTTGTTTTATGATGGTCTCAGATATCGGTGGCGTCTTCGGCGGCCAGCAGCTGGAAACGGATCTCCGGAGCAATGCTAAACGGAAAGGTTTTAGAGAAAGACTTTTGCCTGCCGGTATCCCTGTTGCAGCAGCTGCAGCTTTGTCAATGGCTAAATGAAAAAATGTTAAAAACAAATAAATTATATTAAAATGTTTCTTTTTATTTCTCATTTTATGAGGAGAATCGACGGATCTCCAGAACAATGCTAAACGGAAAAATAAAAGAATATTCAAAGCTACTTTAAGAGCTGGTGGGGATATACTTACTACTTTGGGGGTAAAACAAATAAATTTCATTGAAATTTCCAATCAATTTCTAATTTACGATGAGAATCACTGGACCATTTAGAGTGGCAATGTCGGATCCTGCGGTACTTTATGCAGTTGCCATTTGAGCGCCCTTTCAAATCGTCTATTAGGTCTTCAATTTTAATTTTTTACAAACATTTTTTATTTCTAAATGCTTGAGATTTAATCCTTGTTTTAATAATATGGTTAAGTAATGCTCATATTCTAAATTCAAAGTCTCAATTGGATTTTTGCCAATGCATCTTCCCGAAATATTTATTATATCTAGATTGAATCAAGTGTGGATAATTGCTCTTTATATACATTCCAAAACAAAATCCTTGCTGTTTATTCCAGGATTCAAAATCTGCATAGCATACAAATTGGAATTTAATTTTATAATGAAATTCATTAAAATATTTATATTCATCATGATAAAACGCTGCAGCTCCTCTGCATGGTCAATATACAGTATCTGATTGGTTAGCATTGCATTCACTGAACGCAACAAACACAACCAGTTCATACATGAATACAAATGTGTTGATTTGCTAATCTTTAAAACCACAGCTATATTTTTACATTAGACGTAATGTAATGATTCTTGTATAATAATAAATTACAACCTGGATAATCAAAATGAGATCTATATACCATCCCAAGTTTTTATTATCATCAATAGTAAAAACATTTATTTATATATCGGGGTTTTGCTTCTGAAATTTCCTTATCCCACCTAATGTTATTGGAAAATCTTTGTTCTTTCAATTAAATTCATTCGCGAATTCTTTATATTTCTGAACACGATGTGAGTGCTCTGTTGTTGAGAACGGATGTAAATACGCTAAAGAAAACATTTATTGCCTTTATTCTGAATATTCAATATGACCTTAGATTTGAATGGAGGTTTTATGAATGCTCAACAAAAAAGAGGTCTGTCTGATCTACTGAAATCAAAGTTTAGGTTCATATAAACAACAAATTCTCCTAAATTAACTTTATTTTGGGTTTTGAAATGTTAGCAATAATTACTTATTATTTCATAGAATCCATTGATATTCAAAGATACAATTTTTTTATTCTTCACAAATTTAACTGCAATGAACATGACTCTTGAACTATTCCAGGAAACATATGCTAGAATTCCCCGAGGTTTACCACCTCTTTTGTTTCTCTGGTGTATATGGGTTTGCAATTTCTACATTTGATTTATGCAAGTTAGTTCTTAGATGAAATTTGCAATGAGTTTTTATAATATTTATTACAGAACTCACAAAATATTTCTGATCTTTGGTTATATAAAAATTGGAAGAGTCAAAAAAGATATTTTGGAAGAAAATGGATTGTATGGCTGAGGTAGATACTAAAATCTCAGGAAGCATTTGAAGACAGATAAATACATTGATTTCTTGGTGAAAAAATGAGAACCAAAACGTATTCAAGACAAGACATGTATATTGATTGGAACCTCAACATTCATAATAGGAAAGATCCATAAAGACTTGAATATCTTGCTCCATATAGGTAAGATGTTCCACTGGAAACACCTAAGAAAAACAATAAGAAGAAACCTATAGTTCAAGAACCTATTGCAAACAAACCGTTTTAGACATTTTGGACATTTTAGACTGGAAAACGATGTAAGGACCATGAATGCAAATATATTCAAGCTTCAGGAACTTCGAGACCCAAACAAGAAATAAGCGATGAGGAATTAGAAGCAATCTTATAAAATACCTATTTAAACGACGTTGAATATGATCGCGAATGATGGAGTTTATTGGTGACTAATCCAATAGCGAGAAAAAGAGCAAAGGAATTACTTGCGTGAGCACCTGCAACTGAAATGATACTCCATGCGTTGGTGGCAGATTATGGAAACTTCGATGAGAAGCTTCAGGAATTAACAATTGAAAATAGATGTTATAAAGAGAGGTTTGGAGCCCTAATTAGGTAGTTAAGAACTTTTTGCCTTCACACACAAGATACTTACCCCTCCCCATCCGCCGGCGACGGATTAAATTATGTAATAACGTAATTAATCTCGAACTGCATTGATTACATATATACATGTAATGAAGATAATTAATATTGTGTGCGCATTTTTTTGTGTATTTATTTTTGGTAAATTTTTTTATGAATTTTGGTGTTTTAAATTTTTTGAATTTATTTTTGTTGATTTAAATATTTTATGTATTTTTTATTGTATTTTAATTTTTGGCTAATTTTCTCCATTTTAAATAAACATTAATTTATTTAAGATTAAGATAAGAAGATTTCAAAAATAATATTTAAAGTAATCATAATAATTTTAACATAAATGTTATTAATTAAATATTTAATATATTTTACTTAATTTTTGAAACTAATTTATAAATAATAATAATAATAATTATTATAATAATTATAAAAGAATTTCAACATCAAATAGAAAAATGCATGATATCAACATTAATATAACCTTGTAAATACTCAATAAATAATTGATACACATAAAAATATACTAATTAAACGCTTCACAAATCAGCTTATAATAAGCTCTTCGTAGCCCTGCGAACAAAATATGGACAGCTTCTTTCTTCTTGTAGTCCATGTAGTATCTGCATTTAAATGGGCATGTCAACATTGAGGGATCTGCACAAACAATGCAGTCATTTAGACATTTCAAACCAGATCCTTGAACCGATTCGTAATGCATCCGTACAATTTTTTCAATGTTGATTCCTGTTATTTGATAGATCCATGTAGCCAAATATTCATGAGCACAATACGAAAGCTTGTTTTTCATATTCGGAAAGACCTCTTCCATCTTAATCAAACTTGTTTTGATTACGTAAGCTTCTTGCTCGTCGATCATTTTGAATTTTTACAATCGTCAGAAAATTATCGATTTAAACACAATCGGTGCTTAATAAAAATTCTAGTAATTCTTCGTCGGTATTAAGATTAATAAATTTTGATTTTATAAAATTAAATATTTCTTGTACAAGTTTGTTGTATTTTAGTGTTTTCCTCCCCATGACAACCACTTTTCTGCTTGCAAATACATTCACTCATAATGGATTGTACTTGTCGACTTTATTTGCAGAAAACAGTTCTGACTCGTAAATGTCTTCTGTTTTTGTAAACAAATCTTACAAGTTTATTCGACAACTCATGTCAATGTTCAAAGATAATGATTGAATTTGTAAATCTTGAATCTGACATTTGAGATCCAATTCCTGTAATCATGTCTTGCAACCCATTATCCTGTATTCTCCACTCTTGAAGAATAAGATTGGATACTTTCCGCTTCTAACCACTACATGTTGAGGTTTTCCGGTTAGGAACTTCTTTTCGTCTACTTGCATACATATTAGGTTACCGATAACTAGTTACTGAACAAATAAATATAAATATTTTGTTACTTACCAACAAAATTTTAAATAAAAGGTAAACAATAGAACCGAACACGTATCGTATATTTTATTCAGATTCCAATAATATCATTAAAATTAATAAAACTTTTATTGATATTTTGATAACCTTTAAATCAAATAAAATGTATCGATTCCACTAAGTATCAATCCATCTAAATCGAAATTTAAAATTTCCCTAAAAATATCATAAATTCCACTCTTAACCTATCGTTTCCCCCTAAAATAATATAAAATTTACTTTCAACTAATCATTTCTCTTTAAATGACAATATTTCCACTCTCAGCTATATTCATTATTTTCATAAAAATCACCGACTTATTTTGATATTGAACTGAATAAATTTCTTGAATTCCACTTAAACGATCATAAATTCATCTATTGACCAATCATTTCTCTTTAAATGACATTATTTCAACTCTACCAGCTATATTCATTATTTTTCATAAAAATCTATCACTTAGACAATATTTACTTCTTTGAACATAGATATTTAACCAACTCAATACTCTTAAAAATTATCAACAAACTTGTTCTTAATCCATTATTTTCCCTTAAAATATCATAAATTCCCCTCTTAACCAATCATTTCCCTTTGAATATCAATTTCACCCACTGCACAAACAATATACATAATTTTTTGTACAAACCTACAAAACAAATAATATTTATTCCTTTAGAAATCTATATTTAATCGAATAAGTTCCTTAAAAATCCATCATTCAGATCATATTTACCATATGTATTCAATCGATTGAATTCCCTTAAAACTAACATAAAAATCTGAATTTTACCAATAGAAAATAATTTTTCTTTAAATTATTATAAAATTGTTATCGATACCCAACTTGGTTGAATGTCGGTGTTCAAAGGGCAAATATTATTTAAATATGGAATTTTAATGAATAAGATATTCTATCATTCAATGCTTAGAATGTATATAGTGAGTTGTACAGTACTTAGTTATTTGTATTTATTTGTAGTTTTTCAGTTATTAATCAGTGGATTGTTCAGTGTGTATGAGTTATCAGTATTCAGAAGTTGATACCAAGTAAACATAACAATGGATTTGGTTTCAATCAATTTGATTAATTGTCGCTTGATAACAAACAGGTAACTTAGCAACCAAATAATTTATCAATTTGGAGACATCAATAATCAATAAAAGAGGGGATAATATTTTTGTTAATAAAATTTGAATTTCGCCCTTTATTTCTTTTGTTCAATCTTTTATGTGATTTTATTTCAACATTTTGTAATCAGTAACCTGTAATTTATATTTATTGGTTCAGCAACTAGTTATTGGTAACCTATTGGGTTTTTAGTCTATAATCAAGTATTTTAAGGGAAGATTCTAGATGAAATGCAAGTTTATTGACATTTTATATGGGTTACGTCGGTTGAATATTGTTATTCCAAGGGTAAATAGTATCTAAATGAGTATGTTTATGAAAAATAACATTTAATAGAAGAATAAGTCTTCAACATTGGATAAATTTAAAAAAAATAGTTAAAAAGTGTTTACAAACGTATTGACTTATACAAAATAATTTCATTGATTTCAATAAAATACAATAATCAAATACAAATTTTTATTCAGAAAAAATATTTTTTCTTGCTAACTAAACAGTAACTAAACAACCAAGTGATTTACAGATAAAGAGGCATTAATGATGTGAAAGAGAGTGAAGAAAATTTAATTATTAAATTTGTATTTTTACTTGTATTTATTAATATTGTTTAACTTTTTATTTACTTTTATTTAAAGTTTTGTTGGTAAGTAACCAAATATTTATATTTATTTGTTCAGTAACAAGTTATCGGTTACCTAATATGTATTCAAGTAGACGGAATGAAGTTCCAAACAGGAAAACCTCAAAATGTAGTGGTTAGAAGCGGAACGTATCCAATCTTATTCTTCAAGAAAAGGCAGGATTATGGGTTGCAAAGAGACTATTACAGGAAGGCGATCTCAAGGATCATGTCAAAATTGATGTTAAAATTAATAAATGAGCACTTGAAATATTATTTTGTAAATTTCTTATTATTAATCTTAAATACATTTCAAAACTTACTTTAAAAAAATTTAACACCAAATTAATGTTTATTTAAAATTTAAAAAATTAGCCAAAAATTAAAATACAATAAAAAATACATAAAATATTTAAATCAACAAAAATAAATTCAAAAAATTTAAAACACCAAAATACATAAAAAAATTTACCAAAAATAAATACACAAAAAAATGCGCACACAATATTAATTATCTTCATTACGTGTATATATGTAATCAATGCAGTTCGAGATTAATTACGTTATTACATAATTTAATCCGTCGCCGGCAGTGGGGGGGGGGGGTTTCTTGTGTGTGGAGGCAAAAAGTTCTTAACTACCTAATTAGGGCTCCAAACTTCGCTTTATAACATCTATTTTAAATTGTTAATTCCTGAAGCTTCTCATCGAAGTTTCCATTATCTCCCACCAACGCATGGAGTATCATTTCAGTTGCAGGTGCTCACGCAAGTAATTCCTTTGCTCTTTTTCTCGCTAGTAGATTAGTCACCAATAAACTCCATCATTCGCGATCATATTCAACGTCGTTTAAATAGGTATGTTATAAGATTGCTTCTAATTCCTCATTGCTTATTTCTTGTTTAGGTCTCGAAGGTCCTGAAGCTTGAATATATTTGCATTCATGATACTTAAATCGTTTTCCAGTCTAAAATGTCAAAAATGTCTAAAACAGTTTGTTTGCAATAGGTTATCCGTAACCTAATATGTATACAAGTAGACGGAAAGAAGTTCCTAACCGGAAAACCTCAACATGTAGTGGTTAGAAACGGAAAGTATCCAATCTTATTCTTCAAGAGTGTAGAATGCAGGATAATGGGTTGCAAGACATCATTACAGGAATTGGATCTCAAATATCAGATTCAAGATTTACAAATTCAATCATTATCTCTGAACATTGACATGAGTTGTCAAATAAACTTGTAAGATTTGTTTACAAAAACAGAAGACATTTACGAGTCAGAACTGTTTTCTGCAAATAAAGTCGACAAGTGCAATCCGTTATGAGTGAATGTATTTGCAAGCAGAAAAGTGGTTGTCATGGGGAGGAAAACACTAAAATACAACAAACTTGTACAAGAAATATTTAATTTTATAAAATCAAAATTTATTAATCTTAATACCGACGAAGAATTACTAGAATTTTTATTAAGCACCGATTGTGTTTAAATCGATAATTTTCTGACGATTGTAAAAATTCAAAATGATCGACGAGCAAGATGCATACGTAATCAAAACAAGTTTGATTAAGATGGAAGAGGTCTTTCCGAATATGAAAAACAAGCTTTCGTATTGTGCTCATGAATATTTGGCTACATGGATCTATCAAATAACAGGAATCAACATTGAAAAAATTGTACGGATGCATTACGAATCGGTTCAAGGATCTGGTTTGAAATGTCTAAATGACTGCATTGTTTGTGCAGATCCCTCAATGTTTAATTAAATAAATTTTTAATTTAATCTTTTTACTAGTATATTTTTATGTGTATCAATTATTTATTAAGTATTTACAAGGTTATATTAATGTTGATATCATGCATATTTCTATTTGATGTTGAAATTATTTTATAATTATTATAATAATTATTATTATTATTATTTATTAATTAGTTTCAAAAATTAAGTAAAATATATTAAACATTTAATTAATAACATTTATTATGATTACTTTAAATATTATTTTTGAAATCTTCTTATCTTAATCTTAAATAAATTAATGTTTATTTAAAATGGAAAAAATTAGCCAAAAATTAAAATACAATAAAAAAATTTATGTTAAAATTATTAAATGATCACTTGAAATATTATTTTGTAAATTTCTTATTAATAATCTTAAATACATTTCAAAACTTCAAAAACTATAATTATATTAAAAAATTACTTTAAAAAAATTATAACATCAAATTAATGTTTATTTAAAATTTAAAAAATTAGCCAAAAATTAAAATACAATAAAAAATACATAAAATATTTAAATCAACAAAAATAAATTCAAAAAATTTAAAACACCAAAATTCATAAAAAAATTTACCAAAAATAAATACACAAAAAAATGCGCACACAATATTAATTATCTTCATTACATGTATATATGTAATCAATGCAGTTCGAGATTAATTACGTTATTACATAATTTAATCCGTCGCCGGCGGATGGGGAGGGGTAAGTATCTTGTGTGTGAAGGCAAAAAGTTCTTAACTACCTAATTAGGGCTCCAAACCTCTCTTTATAACATCTATTTTCAATTGTTAATTCCTGAAGCTTCTCATCGAAGTTTCCATAATCTGCCACCAACGCATGGAGTATCATTTCAGTTGCAGGTGCTCACGCAAGTAATTCCTTTGCTCTTTTTCTCGCTATTGGATTAGTCACCAATAAACTACATCATTCGCGATCATATTCAACGTCGTTTAAATAGGTATTTTATAAGATTGCTTCTAATTCCTCATCGCTTATTTCTTGTTTGGGTCTCGAAGTTCCTGAAGCTTGAATATATTTGCATTCATGGTCCTTACATCGTTTTCCAGTCTAAAATGTCCAAAATGTCTAAAACGGTTTGTTTGCAATAGGTTCTTGAACTATAGGTTTCTTCTTATTGTTTTTCTTAGGTGTTTCCAGTGGAACATCTTACCTATATGGAGCAAGATATTCAAGTCTTTATGGATCTTTCCTATTATGAATGTTGAGGTTCCAATCAATATACATGTCTTGTCTTGAATACGTTTTGGTTCTCATTTTTTCACCAAGAAATCAATGTATTTATCTGTCTTCAAATGCTTCCTGAGATTTTAGTATCTACCTCAGCCATACAATCCATTTTCTTCCAAAATATCTTTTTTGACTCTTCCAATTTTTATATAACCAAAGATCAGAAATATTTTGTGAGTTCTGTAATAAATATTATAAAAACTCATTGCAAATTTCATCTAAGAACTGAATTGCATAAATCAAATGTAGAAATTGCAAACCCATATACACCAGAGAAACAAAAGAGGTGGTAAACCTCGGGGAATTCTAGCATATGTTTCCTGGAATAGTTCAAGAGTCATGTTCATTGCAGTTAAATTTGTGAAGAATAAAAAAATTGAATCTTTGAATATCAATGGATTCTATGAAATAATAAGTAATTATTGCTAACATTTCAAAACCCAAAATAAAGTTAATTTAGGAGGTTTTGTTGTTTATATGAACCTAAACTTTGATTTCAGTAGATCAGACAGACCAAAGAAATACCTAATAGATGATTTAAAACCTAAAAGACCGAAAAGAACCAAAAAAACAAAATCACTTATTAAAAAGAGCCAGGTATTTTTTCAAACGAGTTAGAAGAATAAAAAAGAAAAACGACGATGACTTGTAGGAAAATAAATCAAAAACCTCTTTTTTGTTGAGCATTCATAAAACCTCCATTCAAATCTAAGGTCATATTGAATATTCAGAATAAAGGCAATAAATGTTTTCTTTAGCGTATTTACATCCGTTCTCAACAACAGAGCACTCACATCGTGTTCAGAAATATAAAGAATTCGCGAATGAATTTAATTGAAAGAACAAAGATTTTCCAATAACATTAGGTGGGATAAGGAAATTTCAGAAGCAAAACCCCGATATATAAATAAATGTTTTTACTATTGATGATAATAAAAACTTGGTATGGTATATAGATCTCATTTTGATTATCCAGGTTGTAATTTATTATTATACAAGAATCATTACATTACGTCTAATGTAAAAATATAGCTGTGGTTTTAAAGATTAGCAAATCAACACATTTGTATTCATGTCTGAACTGGTTGTGTTTGGTGCGTTCAGTGAATGCAATGCTAACCAATCAGATACTGTATATTGACCATGCAGAGGAGCTGCAGCGTTTTATCATGATGAATATAAATATTTTAATGAATTTCATTATAAAATTAAATTCCAATTTGTATGCTATGCAGATTTTGAATCCTGGAATAAACAGCAAGGATTTTGTTTTGAAATGTATATAAAGAGCAATTATCCACACTTGATTCAATCTAGATATAATAAATATTTCGGGAAGATGCATTGGCAAAAACCAATTGAGACTTTGAATTTAGAATATGAGCATTACTTAACCCTATTATTAAAATAAGGAATAAATCTCAAGCATTTAGAAATAAACAATGTTTGTAAAAAATTAAAATTGAAGACCTAATAGACGATTTGAAAGGGCGCTCAAATGGCAACCGCATAAAGCACGGCAGGATCCGACATTGCCACTCTAAATGGTCCAGTGATTCTCATCGTAAATTAGAAATTGATTGGAAATTTCAATGAAATTTATTTATTTTACCCCCAAAGTAGTAAGTATATCCCCACCAGCTCTTAAAGTCACTTTGAATATTCTTTTATTTTTCCGTTTAGCATTGTCCTGGAGATCCGTCGATTCTCCTCATAAAATGAGAAATAAAAAGAAACATTTTAATATAATTTATTTGTTTTTAACATTTTTTCATTTAGCTATTGACATAGCTGCAGCTGCTGCAAGAGGAACAAGCTCAGCCTTTTTTGCTTGTCCATCAGATTTCCGCTTATCGTTGCTCCGGAGATCCGTTTCCATCTGCAGGCCGCCGTAAGAGCCTTCAGTATCCATGAATATTATAAAACAAATAACCAAAATTATTGCCTGAAACATCGTTATGAAGGAAGAACTCAAAAATAACTGAATATTCTTCAGAAATCATTTTCTATTTATATTGCGCAATTTATAAAAAATTATTAATTAAAAATGTAAGATATTATCTCCTATGTTTTAGACAAGTTCTTTAATTATTTTCCATATTTTGCAATTGAACGTGATTTCTTTGTTCTAAATTTTTGATAGACTTTTTATACATTTCAAAATCAGAAATTGATAATAATAATAATAATAATAATAATAATAATAATAATAATAATAATAATAATTATTATTATTATTATTATTATTATTATTATTATTATATTATTATTATTATATTATTATTATTATTATTATATTATTATTATATTATTATTATTATTATTATTATTATTATTATATTATTATTATTATATTATTATTATTATTATTATATTATTATTATATTATTATTATTATTATTATTATTATTATTATATTATTATTATTATTACATTACTGTTATTATTATTATTATTATTATTATTATTATTATATTATTATTATTATTATTATTATTATTATTATTATTATTATTATTATTATATTATTATTATTATTATTATTATAATTATAACATTACAGGCATAGAAAAAAATAATATCAATAAATAAAAATAAGAATAATAAATTAAATCACAAAAATCATATATAAAATTCAATAAAACATCAAATTTAAAATAATAATTAAAGCGTAAAAATTTATTCAAAAATACAAAAACATTATATAAATATTTCACAGGGAAACTGGTAAGGCGAATTTAAATATATTAAAATATTTTTAAAAAATTATAAATAATAAAAAATAATTTAGCGTATGGAAAACTTGAGACAATGTAAAATATGAGCAGTGTAAAAATCCCTAGATATCAACAATATAACATTTCTTCAGATCTTGCTGAAACAGTTACTATTAAAGATGAGAAACAGAGGGGAAATAAAATAATTTCTATAATGAAAACTAAAAAACAACTGCCAAACTATTTAATGAAGGCTCAAAATTAATTTTATAACTGTCAGTTCTTTCAACTTGATTTAACTAATCCTGAGCTAAACTCTAAAAAGGAACTGCCCTGACATTATGTTCAATCGTGGATCACTTGATTTAGTCAGCATGTCTGAAAATGATGTTGAGTTAAAAAATATATTAGCGAGAAAGGAATGTCATCTTTAACTTATGAAATTAGTTTTCTCTATCTTAATTACTTGGCTTTGGTTAGATCTTTAAAATTATTGAAAAATCAAACATATGCAAAAAAACATTCAAGAGGAAACCTATCTTAATTTTTGCAATAATTTCACCTAAAGCTGATGAATTGCTATTGGTAATCGATTATGAAACAGACGAGTATTACCTTTTAGTCCAGTGACTAATGATTTATGTTTTTACTGAACGTTTTTGTAATAGAATTTTGTTGAAAATCAATTGCTTTAGAGAAATTGAAGGACGTGCCATGATTACTGGCACTTGTCGACATGATATAGATAGATCTTGGAGATTTATTCTACTGTCTGGTTCTAATAGTTGATAAAATTATTGTATCAAAGATGAGAGACGCATTAAATATAAAACAGTTGATTCTACAAAATTCACTTTGAAATAGCGCACAGAGAAAAGTAACTATCATTATATTACGTTGTCAAACTCTAGCATCGATGAAATCATAAGTAATATTTTCTTAAAAATTCCTCGTCTCGCTAATCAAAATAATCAAAATTAATGAAAACCTTATCCCAGGAGAAACCATGACAAAGCTAGAAAGGCTATAAACTGGAGTGAATTTTTTATAAATCTGACACAAATTGTGAACAGAATTTTAGGTAGTGATATTGAAGATATTGAGTCACCATTTGAGAGAATTAAAATAAAATACTTCAGTCATCATAATGCAGTATTTACAAATTGGAAAACCGCCTGTAATTAGTAAACCAGTAAACAGCTCTTCAATTTTAATCAGGATTGTTTTGAACACGTATGCTTCTTCTTCATCGATCATATGAATTTTTGCTTTTACTAAAAAATTGACTATTTAAACACAATCTGTGCTTAATAAATAGTCTAGGATTTTTTTATTGGTATTAGGATTATTAATTTTATATTTTATGAAATTAAACATTTCTTGTTGTATTCCAGTGTTTTTATCCCTATGACAACAACTTTTTCGCTTCAAAATACATTCACACAGAGCGGATTTTACTTGATAAGTCTTAATGCAGGAAACAATTCTAATTCGTAAATGTTTTGTGCTTTGATTGACAAATCGTACAAGTTGATTCGACAACACATGTCTATCATTAAAGATAATTATTGATTATATAAGTATTGAATTTGTAAATATTGAATCTGATACTTGAGATCTCTTTTATTTAATGGTCACTTGCAACCTATTATCCTTCATTTCCCACTATTGAAGAATAAGATCGGATACTTTTTGCTTCTGTTCGCGACATGTTGATGTTTACCAGTTGCCAACTTCATTCCGTATACTTGACATCTTCCTCTTTAATTAATATTACTAATCATTTTCTGATATTAATCAAATTATAAAAAAATTAAATTCAATTAATTAAAATGGAATTAAGAAATGATGCAGTATATCAAATTGTAGGGTCAAGTTGGAGCGGAAAACTTTATTTGTATGTAGTTTGTTGCAGTCAAACATGTTTAAATCGAAATTTATTAAAATATATTGGCATAGGGGCGCAGATGAAGAACATGGATTGACTCAAAATCAGTTTTGTAAATTGAAAATTGCAATAATTAAGGGATGCGATAAAAACTGGTCGTCCAGTTACGTCGAGGTGACGTAATAATTATAGATGATTTGTATCAAGAAGCGAATAAAGAAAAAGATTTTAATATCTTGTTCACCAAAATCAGTAGGCATTGTGGAGTTACTGTTATTTTATAACACAAAATTTATTTTATCAAGGAGGAAGTCATCAAACTCATAATTTAAATGTTCAATACCTAGTTATTTTCAAATAACACGATCAAACGATTATTGATTTCTTAGCCAGACAAGCTTCTCCAAAGAATAGAAAATTGAATCATTCCAAGATACCACAAGTGTTCTACATGTATATTTATTCTTTCAATGTAGTGAAGATTTACGTATCAGAACCGATATTTTTTGATGAAAAAGGTTTTACGAGTTATAAAAGAATTGAAAATATTTAATTAAATCAATCATAGCATTTAGAAAATTAATTAGATTTGAAAGAAGATTCGAAAAAAGAATCTAAAGTAGAATCTAAGTAAAAAGAAGTTGATAAAGTTATAAACAATAATCATATATTGAAAATAGTAAACATGAAATCTGAACACAATTTATCATATCAAAATAATAAAAGAATGTCAATTTTACAAGCTTTTTCTTGGGTTCTTGGGTACATTAATTCCAATAGTTTCATCTGCAATTAGTGCAATTTCATCATTAAGATCGTAATGGGTTCTAAAAGATCAAAACCAAATAAAGTTGATTTAAATATTTTAACATCTTGCTGTAATAATGAAGGAATCAGTTCAAAAAAATATGGACAAACCCAAAAGATCCCGATGGTTTTGATGGTGTAGAAAAATTAACAAAAAGAGTGATTAATTCTAAAAAAGAGACTCAAAAATGGTTATCTGATCAATTAGCAAACCGTTTAAATAAACTAATATTGAAAATATTCCCAACCAGGCAGTACAAAACAATGAAATCAATGATTTGCTGCAAATGGATTTGATGGAAATGATACCTTATTCGAGAATCAACAATAGGTACAAATATATTTTAACATGTATTGATGTATATATGCCAGTGCTATTCCAACAAAAACTAAATCTGCTAATGAAATGGCAATTGCAATTAAAAATAGTTTAAAGATGGACAAACACAATTTAAAAACTGATTTCGGTATAAAATTAAATTAATTTAAATAAATATAATTTATTTTTAGTTAAAGAATTTTATAATAGCAAAGTTAAAGAAGTTATCAGAGCCAATCAATACTCCAGTATTCTCTCAATTCAAAGCTTGTTATGTGGAAATATTTAATCGAACTTTGAGAAAAAAGTAATTTTTAGTTACAATCATTCGCCACATAAAGGCTTCAAAGGACTCAGACCTGTTAATTTTACTGACAAAGATAAAATTACCAAAGAAAGAAAAAATCAAAAAGCCAAAATACAAGGATGGGGATCATGTAAGAATTAGTAAAATCAGTACATCAAGAATTTATTCATCAAGAATTTTGATAGTAATTGGAGCATTGAAGTATTTGAAATCAAGTAGATAGAAAACAGAATTCAGTAATGTATTTATTAGCAGATCATGAAAATAAAGAAATCAGTGGAAAATCCTACGAACAAGATCTCCAAGTTATTTCAAACCCCACAATATTTAGAATTCAAAACATTTTAAAAACCAAAAATGTTCGTAAATATATAAAATACTACGTTAAATGGCATGGATACAAAACTTCAATAGATTAAATAAATATTATGAAAGAAAACCAGTTTTATATGATTTTACCTAGTAAATTTTTCCTCTTATTTATCCCAATAATGAGGCTAGTAATTTTAATGTAAAATTTAAAAATCCTGTTTATTTGGATAGCGAATGGGAAGTTGCTTTGATTGATTTTACTTTTGTGTATAATACCTTTCTGTATTATAATAATTCTTTGGTACGTTATGAAACGTTAAAAGAGGGTACTGAAATAAAATTTTTGAAAATCAAAAATCAAAATCAAACTTATGAATTAATAAATTCAAAATAAACTCCGGATGTGTTTATTGAAAAATATGAGAATTTGGTTATTGTCTGTCCACATGTTACATTTAAAGTAACGTTCCGCGATATTCAATACACAATTAGTTTTGGATTAAAATCTATATCTTTAATTAGTGAAGATGATCATTGTCGATTAAAATAGCCAAAATTACAGACTATGGTGTTATCGAACAATTTTGGATATTTATAAGTTATGAAGAAAAATCAAAATTTTAAAAATATTTTGAAGATAATTATATATTCATAAACACTTTATCAGAAATACAAGGACATTTGTTGGCATTTAATCCTTCTCCCTTTAAAGAATTGATAATTCAAAATAATGAATTGGTCAAAATAACACTTGCAAATGACATTTTAAATATATCTTTTGACACCAATTAGCTAAATCTTTGAGATTAAAATTATCGAGCTGTATAGATAAAACTTCCTTTGAGTTATTTTGATATTCCAGGAATTGTCTTGGTCTACTGATTTAATGTCTTTAGATGAACCGATTAAATCGATAACTGAAAATGAAATGTTGAGCTTTTATGGGGGCGGTATTAGAGGAAGTCTTACTTTTGTAAATAAGTACTTTGATAAAACAAATGAAATCACAGAGTTGTTTTATATAGATATTAACAATCTTTACGGTTGGACTTTAAGTCAACATTGTGGCGAATTTAGTTCGTTATAAGATGGTTTAATAATATTTTGATAGAATGATCGACTTTGAATCTTGAATCTTTATCTTATGGGCATATTCTTGAAGTTGATCTTGAAATTCCTTTTGATTTTTATGATAAGTTAGACGGTTTTCCTATTGCTGCTGAGAAAATAAAAACCTGAGGGATCAATGGTTGAAAGT
Organism: Schmidtea mediterranea; assembly: GCA_022537955.1. Lineage (NCBI taxonomy): Eukaryota > Metazoa > Platyhelminthes > Tricladida > Dugesiidae > Schmidtea > Schmidtea mediterranea. The sequence goes on from CM039680.1 coordinate 2,173,054, forward strand.
GTTTTTTTGACACACTATCCTAAAAATAACTATGTGATTCATTAGCGTTTACTAAAGCTATACTTGTCTCTTGGTGTTGTCGCACTTTTAAAAAGAGCAGTTGAATTCAAATATTTGACTATTTTTAAATAATATATTGATATCAACACTAAGTTTAGAGAAAAAGCACAGATACGTTAGATAAAAACTACTATAAGCTCTTAAATAACAGTTTATACGGAAAAACTGTAGAGAACATGAAAAAGAGAATGAATCTCAGACTGTACAAAGGATAAAACTTGTGACGTATACCTCAAAACCTAATTTTAAAAATTCTCAAAAAATCAACGACGATCTTATTGGCGCATTGTTAAATCCCGACTCAATATGTTTAAATCGACCGAGTTATATAGGTAAATTTATCTTGGAGTTATCTAAAATTTGAATTTACGAACTCCATTAAAAGTACTTGGAAAGGTACCGTCGACAATTTATTTGGGAGATCAATATTGTTACTGGAGATGGAGGCTCTTTCTTTTTAGAAATAAAAAATTGTAAACTTGACATTCTTTTAGCAGAAATTGTTAGGGATAATCTTTTAGACACTTCAGATTATCCGTCTTATCATCCGCTTTACTCGAAAAAACTCGATTTGGTAATAGGGAAATTCAAGGATGAAAGTAAAGGAGAAGGTTATGACGAGTGGGTGTTCCTCAAACCAAAATGCTATAGTTTACAATGAAAATCTTCTTGCCTAAAAGCATTGAAAGATACTGAGTTAACACATAAATCTTATAACGTCTGTAATGAAAAAATCTCTACCTTTTGAGTGCCTCAATTTCGTATCCCAACTTTATAGTTTTAAAAATAGTACGGTAGCGTTAACAAATATGGATGATAAAAGGGTTTGGGTGCGTAAAAATAAAAGTTTCTAATACGTGCATATGAAAGTATTTGGAGAATTTATTGCTGACGAAGAAATTTTTGGAGAAAATTTACAAACAGTTAATGACGAATTAATAGACAAAGATGATGTACAGTTCTCAGACTATGATGAAGAAAAAGATTATTAATAAATAAAATTTGTAGTTGAAAATGATTTTTGTTTTGTGTTTAATTTTTATGTGTATCAATTTATTATTCGGTGTATAATTAAGTTTTTTCATTAATTCTTGTCCATATTCTGTTGGCAGAACTATGAAAAGTTTATCATCACTGAATATTTAACAAATTTCATACTATCAATAAAACGCACATTCAATTTCTTAATAATTGCAATCATTGAAATAAACTTTTGCATATCATAACCTATCAAATTATGAAATGACTTGAGTACTGTATAATGAGGACTATGCCCCGTGGATATTTGGCTTGAGAAAAAAAACAGAGACCCCCTAAAAAAAATTTTTGCGGGAGGGGGGAAGTTAAGATTGTTTTAAATAATTTGTTTTAATGTATGAAATAAATTTTTTTTAATTATTTGTTTTAATTAATGAATTTGTATTTAATATAATTTTTGTTAAAATTTTTTAATTCACGATAAAAACTTCTAAGTATTTTTTCTTGAATAAAAAGCCTAAAAAATAAAAATTGGCTTAAATCGCTTGTCGACTAAAAAGCCTAAAATATATTTTCTTGATTAAAAATCCAGAATATTTATATTTTTTACTTTTTATTTTTTTATTTTATTTACTTTTATTATTTGTTTTAATCAAATCAATAATATTATTTATTTATATTTTAATTATATTATTATTAAATAAAGTTGTTTGTTTTATTGAAGTAAATTAAATAATTATTTATTATTTTATTTTCATTTAATTATTTACTTAATATTATTATTATTTTTATTTAATTAATTATTTATTTTATATTATTACTATTTTATTTTATTATTATTAACATTTTTTTATTTTATTTATTTATTTTTGTTTTTAAAATTTAACTGTAAGTCTAATAATAATTTTTCAATGTAAAAAAGAATTAAAAATCATCGATAAATTTTGAGTTGTCAAAATAACAAACTTTCAATCCATACAAATATTTTTATTGACAATAAAGATTAAATAAAAAAGATTGATTTTTATTCCAAATCAAAAATATCCGAGTAATATGCTTTACGCATTTCGGCCAACAATATATGGATTGTTTGGTCACGTTTGAAATCGTGGCAACATGGACATCCATTTGAACCTGTTACTCTCATACTATCTTTACAAACAATGCAATTTGCAACATATCGGTCACCAGATCCCTGAACATTGTCATAGTAAATCTCGAGAAGTTCATCAATGTTAATCCCTGTGAAATGGTAAATATTTGTTGCGAGAATCTCTGGTACGCAATAATCTAACGTATTTTTAATTCTTGGATAAAGTTCCTGAACTTTCTTTTATACATGTTATTAAAGATAAAAGATTTTCAAAGTAAGATGTGAAAATATAAATTAATATGAAATTTTCAAAATAATAATAATATTAATATTAATAATAATAAATTCATCAACAATCAAAGAAAAAGTTAACTAACTTGGTATCAACTTCTGAATACTGATAACCCATACACACTGAACAATCAATTGATTAATAACTGAACAACAATCACTAGGTACTGTATACAAATGACTGAGTACTGTACAACTCACTATATACATACTAGGTATTGAATAATTGAGTATCTTATTCATTAAAATTCCCTATTTAACTAATATCTACCCTTTGAACACCGATATTCAACCAACTAATCCACTTAAAAAGAAAATAAAATTTTCTCTCAATCATTTCTCCTTAAAATACTTGGTTATCTACTATACACACATTCACAATATGTTATCAATAACTAGTTACTAAACAAATCAATATCAAAAAATAGTTTACTGACCAAGAAATCTTTAAATAAAGGCACATAAAAATTTGAACAATCAAAAGAAGTACAATTTCAATTACAAATTTTATTAACTTCTTCACTCTTTTATCGATCCTTGATGTCTATTAAGACTTATTAATCATGACTATTAATCAAATTCATTGAAGCCGAATCAATTGTTGTATTTTCGCTGAATAAAAATTTATTCCTTTGTTTACAGTCTTGTATGTGATTTATTGAAATTATTTTGTAAAACTTAATAGTTTTGTTTAAAAACTTTGAAATTTTTCTATTATTTTTGTAATATTTTTAATTACATCCAACAATGAATATTTAATAAAAGTTATTTTCAAAAATGAATGTCAACCTTTTCATTTAATTTTCACATGCCCCTAAATAAATTAATTAAATTTATTTTTACACATTTTCTATTCTTTTCACTTCAACTCTTGAATGATAAATTAATTAGTAAGTAGAAGTGTTTGTAATTGATAGTAAAAAGAACCTTGATTAGAAAAACGTTTCTTAAATTAATTTTACAAAACATATATTACTGAATAAATCCCTTAAAATACCCTTAAAATTCATCATTTGGAACATATTTACTGTATGTATTCAACTAATCAAATTCCTTTAAAATTATCATAAAAATCTGAATTTTACCAATAAAAATAAATTTCCTTTAAAGTATTACAAAATTTTTATTGATACCCAACATTTTCCATCGAAAATCACAACAATTTAATTCTGGCAACAAATTCTACCAAAATAAAAAATTCGTCAAAAACGACTTAAATTGAATAAAATCTATGTTTCCCACATAAATTAAATTTCACTAAATTATTGTAAAATCATAAAATATATATCATATTGCTCAAATAATTAAAATTAATCAGTAAATCAAGTATAAATTCAATAAAAATCACCAGTCAACCCATAGATATAATTCAGCGATTTCCATATGTATACTGATACCACACTGAGCATCCTCTTAAAAATCTCTAAATTATACTACTTTTGTGATTGATATCCATGAAATCAATAAAATAGAAAATGAAAGCAATTATTGACCCCTTTTTTTACACTGTAAAATCAATTAAAATTTTAGGTTTCACTAAAATATTTTTAAAAATCAAAGGATTTAATCAACTTTTTAAATAGAACATAAAATTATAATTAAAATATTATTTACTATTCAAAATCTATTAGTCAAATTGGTAAATAATTATCATAAATATGTTTCATAAACATTGTGTTCGTAAGTTTAACTTATATAAAATAATTCTAAAATCAAGTCAATTCTAATAAATTATCAGGAAATTAAGTGTTTCTAAAATTATAGATTTACCCTCATTTCTTCAATAATTTCATTAAAAACATAATCAAACTCTAAATCCATTAAAATTCAACAGAAAACCATAAAACTCACAAAAATGATTAAAATTTACTAAATTAAATACCTAGTAAAACTAGATATTATTAAAATTATCATAAAATTTCCCTAAAATCTCTAATTGATTTACATAGTCTAAAATTATTTTATTTTTGTCGAGTACAACCTAATCTATTGAAAGGTGTTATTAAGTTTATTAAAAGTTAATTAAATTTTCATTAAAAATGACAAGTCAATAACAAGTCAACAAATGGAATTTTAATTAGTCGAGATTATATTCTATAAAGAAAATTTTCAGTGAAGAAGTAATATTGGTGGGAGAGTACATTAAGTGACTAAAATCTTTGAAATTACTGGAAAAAGTGGGATAGCTAAAGATATCTACTAAATAGATGAAATATCAATTGATATATTAGAAACTTACAATATACTTTGAATGGAAAAAATATACATCGAAGAGGAAAATATTCATTGAGAGAAATTATTCATTGGAAAGAAAAAATATTTATTGAATGTATTTATTAAACATTCATCATAATATTTAGTTTGAATATTAATTTTTCCAAAACATTTTTTATTGTTTGTTCAAATTCTTGCTTCTTTAGACTTTTTGATATTTGATCTAAGCTCATTCCAAAAATTCAACGATTCGATAAATTTTATCCATCCATATTTCACACATTTATATTTTTTAGAGGTTTGACCAATAACTTTAAAACTATTTTTCGCATTACTTGCTAATGCTTTTATAAATAAATGTATATCATATCCAAATACGTTATGAAATATCATTGGAATTTATTTAGGTTTCTTACAATTCAAATTACAAACTTCATGTGCTGCTCTTCTATAAATATTGTTTTCTATATAATGAACATGATCTCTAACTTTTAAATCATTATGTTTTAATGAAAATCATTATTTTATTTATCTTGCTCATTATTTGTAATTTTTTTTGAAATTTTTTTTCGAACATAATTATATTCTTTGAATAAATCTTGTAAATTATAATCAATAAGATAGTCTTGTTTTATATTGACAGCTTCAAAATCTCCATAAATAACACCAGGAGATTTCAAAAAGGTTGAATAATTTAATAATAACCATGTTTAATAATCTAATAATAACCATGGACATTAACACGTGTTCAACACTGGTTAGCTTGGTTATTATCTAAGTGATTTGATTTTTAATAAATATATTATTATTAATATTATTTTTATTATTATTATTATTATTGCAAGTTATCATTTTGTAAC